>JAVXUO010001177.1:0-97152 GCA_033065855.1 Escallonia rubra | reverse complement strand
CCGGAGGAGGAGACGGGTACCCTCACCACCATCTAAAGTTCTATCGGGGGGAACTAGAGATACTGGATGCATCCCAGGTGACGTGGCAGCCATATGGCAAAGTGATGCATCTGTTGGATGAGTGGTGTTGGCAACTTCCGGTGTCGTACGTGCTGGCAGGTTTGGTTCGGGTGCCGCTCATTCACTTCGAAGAATGTGAGTTTCAGATGCCCGATCGAGCTATGAACCAAGCTGGCTGTCCACAAGGGATACCAAAACCCGCTGTAGACATGCGGCCATACAGGGGTGGTCGAGGGCCAAACTTCGAGGTGGCTGATGCCTTGATTTTGTTGGGTGACGAGGTGCAACAGTGGAATACCTGGCAGGAAACATATGAAAGCCTTGTATCGCTGAAGCACGACGGCATTAGTACTGAGGAATACTTACAGTGGTTTCTCAGGGTGACGCGCACGAGGGTGAATTGCCCTTCCCAGGTGAAGAAGACATCGTATGCGCCACGTGAGGTCTATGACCAGTTCTGGGCATTGGCCATTGTAAGTCATGCTAGTGTTGTTTGATAATTTATTTGCGCACCTTATCGACCATGCCTGAAATGATTAGCCATATTTTGTATGCATGTTTTTTAGGTTGACCAGGGCACTGAGGTGTTCAAGCAGCTGGAGTCGTTTGACTGGTTTGTCGCGCAGGCTCCTGACAATCTCAAGAGGTCCATTGAGAGGTACAAGACTGAAGTTCAAAACTTTAGTCTTGCGTACCGGGGTTACCAAGGGGAGCCGTCTAGTCGCTTGCCTCCTGACGCGTACGACTATCAGCCCCAGAGTCAGGTGTGGGAGCCGTCTAGTTGCTTGCCTCCTGACGCGTCTTCATCGCATAGCTATGAATTCTGGGAGCCGTATAGTCGCTTGCCTCCTGACGCATACGACTCTCAGTGCCATTATCAGGTTCCCCAAGTAGGAATCCAGGCCTCGCGCCCAAGCTTCCGGTCGGACAAAGGACAAGCGACGAAGCCATTGAGGGCGGACAAGATGGGTTGGATCGACCGGCACTACTTCGGGCATGAGCCTGTCAATTCAACAGACTTTCCTCTTGCGACATTCCTAGGTCATGAGGATATCAGAACGTTGGCGCCGGAGACAGATCTTTCAAATTTTGTCATGAACGCTTACATAGATCTGCTCCGGATTAGAGAGCAACATTTTAACCGTTCTGAATATTTGAAGCTTAACATGTATCCCACTCATTTTGTGGAATTAACGGTGAGGGAATTCACAGAATGGAGGCGAGGGGGCGGCAGGAGTAAGTGGAAACCAGGTCGAAACGTGTTAGGCATGATGAACGCAAACTATCAATGTCCCGCTGCTGATGCGAACCTTATCATGATACCTTGTCATCATGCAAACCATTGGTTCCTATTAGTTCTCCATCCAGCGTTGAGAACGGTTCACATATACGATAGCCTAAGGGAGGACGAGCCTGGACAGCTACTGGCACAGATGTACAACGAGTACATCACTTTTGTGGTTAGTTTTTATTTTTTGACCTTGGCTCATAGTATATTCTTCTTGTTTCATAGGCTTGATTCTCGTTTTTATTGTTGGATGCAGACTACTGTCCTCTCGCTAGCGTGCGAACGGCCACCGGGGGACCCTTGGACGGTCGTGATGATAAAGGACCGACCAAAGCAATATAACGGTCACGATTGCGGGATTTACGTCCTCAAGTACATGGACTACATTGCTCGCTCGGAAGTGCTCAAACACTCCTCGTGGACTAGGAAGGATGCCTTGACGTTTAGGTATAGGATAGCGTGGGAGCTGAAAAAGAATGAAGCTAGACGCCTTCATTACCATTATCCTGACTAGCATGGCTAAGGTGCAATGATGTTACAAAAAACTGTACAAAAAAGAAATGTACATAATTTTTTGCATGCTATGAATTTGGCGCTAAAATGTGCGCGAATATACCTTTCATATGACGCATTCGAAAAAATTACGCGTCTCGCTTTTCGCCGAAATTCATAGAAATGGGCTAACTAGCGTGCATGAGGTGCAATGAGAGAAAAAAAAGTGACAAAAAAAATTATAACTTTTTTCGCAAGCTAAAAATTGGGCCTTAAAGTGTGCGCGAATAGGGGCGTCGTATGAAAACCAAAAAAATAATTTGTCTCATTTTTCGCCGAAATTCATAGAAATGGGCTAACTAGCGTGCCTCATGTGCAATGAGCGAAAAAAAGTGACAAAAAAATTACAAGATTTTTCGAAAGTTATGAATTGGGCCCTAAAGTGTGCCCGAATAGGCCCTTGATAGGAAAACCCAAAAAATAACGTGTCTCGTTTTTCGCCGAAATACATAAGAATGGGCTAACTAGCGTGCCTCATGTGCAATGAGCGAAAAAAAGTGACAAAAAAAATTACAAGATTTTTCGAACGTTATGAATTGGCCCCTAAAGTGTGCCCAAATAGGGCCTTCATAGGAAAACCCAAAAAATAACGTGACTCGTTTTTCGCCGAAATACATAAAAATGGGCTAACTAGCGTGCCTCATGTGCAATGAGCGAAAAAAAAGTGACAAAAAAAATTACAAGATTTTTCGAAAGTTATGAATTGGCCCCTAAAGTGTGCCCGAATAGGCCCTTCATAGGAAAACCCAAAAAATAACGTGTCTCGTTTTTCGCCGAAATACATAAGAATGGGCTAACTAGTGTGCCTCATGTGCAATGAGCGAAAAAAAAGTGACAAAAAAAACTACAAGATTTTTATATATATATGAATTGAGCGCTAAAGTGTGCGTGAATAGGCCCTTCATTGGAAAACCCTGAGATTAACGAGTCTAATTTTTTGAATATGCTCATAAAAATGGGCTAACTAGCGTGCCTAAAGTGCAATGAACAAAACAAATTACAAGATTTTTCGGGCGCTATGAATTGGGCGCTAAAGTGTGCGCGAATATGCCATTCAAAAAATATCAATAATCCACAAACCAAATCACAAATTAAAGATTCAACAAACCAAATCACAAATTTAAACATTATAAAAGTTATTCGTTATACAACTGAAACATTAACCCTAACACTCTTCCTCATCATCGTCCTCCTCGACCATACTGCCAGGTTCGATACCTAATACTTTATAATGGTTTCTCTTGTCATGATCAGTCATCTTATTACACAACGCACACTTTCGCAATTTTTTTTGACCTGTTGCTTTTTCAATCGGATTCTTCATGCATATTTCTCGTTTTCGCCCTTTTGTTTGAGAAATAATTGGATCAAAAATGTCGTCCTCCTCACCTTGCATGCTAGTGCCGTCAATGACTGGCTGTTTGGCTCGATTGAATCTACTGGCTGGAGTCGTCCGAGTAGTCGGAGTGTCCCGTCTTTCTGGTAATGCCATCCTAAACTGTGCATGCTTAGCCTTATCCCGTGTGGCTGCTTCAACTTGATAAGTGTACCCATCAAATGTTGACGCTGCATCCAATGATAAACCGTGCATGATGTTACAAAGGTGATTATATCGCAGCGCCTCAGATTGCTTGAAATCAACTGAAACATTGGGCACGTAAGGAATGTGACCGTGGACTCTATTGGCTTCCTTCGTCCACCATCCCAAGATATACTGTGGAGGGATTTGACTTGCATTCTTGGCGCTCAAAACCCTTAACGCATGTCGACAAAGTATACCTTTATGCTCAAACAGTTGACAGTTGCAATTTACCAACCCGGTGTCCATACATTTAGCTACGGTAAAATGTCTTTTGTTCCTCGGAGCCGACGAAGAGCACGGATTGGAAAATTCGTCACATTTGTCAAAGCATAAACCTTAAGATCTCTGGTGGAATACTCATGCAACTTTGTCATGCCATAATGATTCGACTTTAGTAGTTCCTCTTGAAACTGTCGAAACATTTCCTTCGTATAGACTTGAGCCGCATGAGCCTCCAAAGGTGAAAAAAGTTGTATGGCTCTTTCTCTGTAAACTGTAGCCGCGTTGGCTTCTCTCTCACGGTACAATTGCCTGTCAATGGCTTTCTGCATCTCTAGTACAAACTCCGCTATACTTGAAGACTGGCCTACGTACCCATCAAAGAATGAATTCATAGCTTCGCTTCTCAAGGTCGTGGTCATTCCGGCTGCAAAAAAATTCTTGGTGTAGGCACCGACCCACTGTGTCTTGATCTCATACAACGATTGTAACCATCCATGATTGTGCAAACCGTAGTCATCCATTAATGTGGCCCACCTCTCCTCGAACACGTCTACCGTCAACGATTTCTTCACACATGTATTAAAGTCAGTCTTGAATACATGTGTGAAGAAATCTGAAATTTTTACCTGATACAGTCTTTTGAAAATACCTAGGGTCTCTGTTTTGCACTTTGGCAAAATCACGCTCTAGCTATTTTTTATAAATTCGTGAAAAAACTGTCTAATTAAGTTTTCACCCCTAGCGACAATTACGCCCCCGAACCAGCTTCAAAACAACATTTCAGGTGCTTTACTTACATTTCTGGACTAAAAAGTCGTTTGAAAAACTTGGCGCGGGAAAATTACCAAAACACCCCTCGCGGGGTGGCAAATTACCAAACTGCCCCTGGCATCAGGAAAAATCTCAAAAGTGCCTCAAAATGCTATTTTACGCTTCCTGAGTTCATCCTTGATCTAAAAAGTATTTTACGGATCTTTCGCGCAAATATCGCGAACCGGTGTCCGGATCGAGCGCTTAAAAGGCCGTTCGGCCAAAAAAATAGCTAATGGCTTCGGAATGGCGCGAATTCCTGGGGAATGGAACTTCCCAACATCCTAGGGTTCTCATAAAAGTTTCGCGCGAAATCGCGCTAGCTTGGTATTTTAAATTAGACTGCGAAGGTACAAGGTTCCCCGTATCAGTTAGCCCCTTTACAGTCTTTGGAAAAATCTGAAATTTTTACCTGATACAGATATTTTGAAAATACATAGGGTCTCTATTTTGCACTTTGGCAAAATCACGCTCTAGCTATTTTTTATAAATTCGTGAAAAAAATGTCTAATTAAGTTTTCACCCCTAGCGACAATTACGCCCCCGAACCAGCTTCAAAACAACATTTCAGGTGGTTTACTTACATTTCTGGACTAAAAATTTGTTTGAAAAACTTGGCGCGGGAAAATTACCAAAACATCCGTCGCGGGGTGGCAAATTACCAAAATGCCCCTGGCATCAGGAAAAATCTCAAAAGTGCCTCAAAATGCTATTTTACGCTTCCTGAGTTCATCCTTGATCTAAAAAGTATTTTAATGATCTTTCGCGCAAAAATCGCGAACCGGTGTCTGGATCGAGCGCTTAAAAAGCCGTTCGGCCAAAAAAATAGCTAACGGCTTCGGAATGGCGCGAATTCCTGGAGAATGGAACTTCCCAACATCCTAGGGTTCTCATAAAAGTTTTGCGCGAAATCGCGCTAGCTTGATATTTTAAATTAGACTGCGAAGTTACACAGTTCCCCGTATCAGCTAGCCCCTTTACAGTCTTTGGAAGAATCTGAAAATTTTACCTGATACATATCTTTTGAAAATACCTAGGGTCTTTGTTTTGCACTTTGACAAAATCATGCTCTAGCTATTTTTTATAAATTCGTGAAAAAACTGTCTAATTAAGTTTTCATCCCTAGCGACAATTACGCCCTCGAACCAGCTTCAAAACAACATTTCAGGTGCTTTACTTACATTTCTGGACTAAAAATTCGTTTGGAAAACTTGGCGCGGGAAAATTACCAAAACACCCCTCGCGGGGTGGCAAATTACCAAAATGCCCCTGGCATCAAGAAAAATCTCAAAGGTGCCTCAAAATGCTATTTTACGCTTCCTGAGTTCATCCTTGATCTAAAAAGTATTTTACGGATCTTTCGCGCAAAAATCGCGAACCGGTGTCCGGATCGAGCGCTTAAAAGGCCGTTCGGCCAAAAAAATAGCTAACGGCTTCGGAATGGCGCGAATTCCTGGGGAATGG
The DNA here is from genome assembly GCA_033065855.1 of Escallonia rubra. Taxonomy (NCBI): domain Eukaryota; kingdom Viridiplantae; phylum Streptophyta; class Magnoliopsida; order Escalloniales; family Escalloniaceae; genus Escallonia; species Escallonia rubra. The sequence continues at coordinate 91,174 of JAVXUO010001177.1, read as the reverse complement.
AACTTCCCAACATCCTAGGGTTCTCATAAAATTTTCGCGCGAAATCGCGCTAGGTTGGTATTTTAAATTAGACTGCGAAGTTACAAGGTTCCCCGTTTGGGGGGGGGTGGGGGCCACGGGGGGAGGGGGTGGGGGCCACGGGGGAAGGACACACTCATTGCCAACCGCAACAAAGAGTTGCGGTTGGAGAAGAAAAAGGAAAGAAAAAAAAGGGAAAGAAGAAAGAAAGAAAAATTGCAATTGAAAAAAAGGTGAACCGCAACTTCTTGTTGCAGTTTGGAAAAAAAGGTGAACCGCAATTAGCTAGCCCCTTTACAGTCTTTGGAAAAATTTGAAATTTTTACCTGATACAGATCTTTTGAAAATACCTAGGGTCTTTGTTTTGCACTTTGGCAAAATCACGCTCTAGCTATTTTTTATAAATTCGTGAAAAAACTATCTAATTAAGTTTTCACCCCTAGCGACAATTACGCCCCCGAACCAGCTTCAAAACAACATTTCAGGTGGTTTACTTACATTTCTGGACTAAAAAGTCGTTTGAAAAACTTGGCGCGGGAAAATTACCAAAACACCCCTCGCGGGGTGGCAAATTACCAAAATGCCCCTGGCATCAGGAAAAATCTCAAAAGTGCCTCAAAATGCTATTTTACGCTTCCTGAGTTCATCCTTGATCTAAAAAGTATTTTACGGATCTTTCGCGCAAAAATCGCGAACCGGTGTCCGGATCGAGCGCTTAAAAGGCCGTTCGGCCAAAAAAATAGCTAACGGCTTCGGAATGGCGCGAATTCCTGGGGAATGGAACTTCCCAACATCCTAGGGTTCTCATAAAATTTTCGCGCGAAATCGCGCTAGGTTGGTATTTTAAATTAGACTGCGAAGTTACAAGGTTCCCCGTTTGGGTGGGGGTGGGGGTCACGGGGGGAGGGGGTGGGGGCCACGGGGGAAGGACACACTCATTGCCAACCGCAACAAAGAGTTGCGGTTGGGGAAAGAAAAAGGAAAGAAAAAAAAGGGAAAGAAGAAAGAAAGAAAAATTGCAATTGAAAAAAAGGTGAACCGCAACTTCTTGTTGCGATTTGGAAAAAAAGGTGAACCGCAATTAGCTAGCCCCTTTACAGTCTTTGGAAAAATCTGAAATTTTTACCTGATACATATCTTTTGAAAATACCTAGGGTCTTTGTTTTGCACTTTGGCAAAATCACGCTCTAGCTATTTTTTATAAATTCGTGAAAAAACTGTCTAATTACGTTTTCACCCCTAGCGACAATTACGCCCCCGAACCAGCTTCAAAACAACATTTCAGGTGGTTTACTTACATTTCTGGACTAAAAAGTCGTTTGAAAAACTTGGCGCGGGAAAATTACCAAAACACCCCTCGCGGGGTGGCAAATTACCAAAATGCCCCTGGCATCAGGAAAAATCTCAAAAGTGCCTCAAAATGCTATTTTACGCTTCCTGAGTTCATCCTTGATCTAAAAAGTATTTTACGGATCTTTCGTGCAAAAATCGCGAACCGGTGTCCGGATCGAGCGCTTAAAAGGCCGTTCGGCCAAAAAAATAGCTAACGGCTTCGGAATGGCGCGAATTCCTGGGGAATGGAACTTCCCAACATCCTAGGGTTCTCATAAAATTTTTGCACGAAATTGCGCTAGCTTGGTATTTTAAATTAGACTGCGAAGTTACAAGGTTCCCCGTTTGGGTGGGGGTGGGGGCCACGGGGGGAGGGGGTGGGAGCCACGGGGGAAGGACACACTCATTGCCAACCGCAACAAAGAGTTGCGGTTGGGGAAAGAAAAAGGAAAGAAAAAAAAAGGAAAGAAGAAAGAAAGAAAAATTGCAAATGAAAAAAAGGTGAACCGCAACTTCTTGTTGCGGTTTGGGGAAGGAGGGGCCCGGAGAGAAAAGACAGTAGAGAAAAAAGGAAGGAAAAAAAAAAGAAAAAAAGGGGAAAGAAGAAAGAAAGAAAAAAAAAGAAAGAAGAGAGAAAGAAAAAGGAAAGTGGGGGCCACGGGGTGGGGGGCAAGGGGGGGTGGGGGTCACGGAAGGCAATGAGTCCAACCGCATGTGAGAGTTGCGGTTGGGCATTAATGCCAACCGCATATAAGAGTTGCGGTTGGGCATTAATGCCCATTTTATCGTGAGATTTTCATTTTCTCGTGAGATTTTCATTTTCTCGTGATATTTTCGTGAGTTTCTCGTGCCATTTTCTTCCTTTTTCACCATTTTCGTCCTTTTTTCTCCGCGCGTCAGCTGCCCTTCCCAACCGCTGCTCTTACCTGCGGTTCGGTGGGAAAATTGTTATTTTCCCACCGGTCGATGGGGATCGGCCCCCAATATATATATATAGGGAGCTGATTCGTTGATAGCGCTAGCAACATAAGAGAAGTTACAAGCGCGATCTGGGATGGACGACCCACATCTTTTTTTTTTCAAAAGCTGTCAGCTGTCCATGTCCACGACACAATGTAGCGGACGACTTTTTGACTGACACATGTCAGTTTATTTCTGTACCTTTATTTCTGTATACGACAGGTTTGTCCCCAACACTATCCACCGTACAGTATCGCAGACGATTTGCACCTATACCCGGAAGTTTCCTAATTCTCAGATCTTTTTGCATTTTCATATCCTTGAGATTCACTTGCTTCCATTTTTAGCTCTCTTCAAGCTTCGAGTAACACTTGCTTCAAGTTTCACTCAAGCAAGGTAAGTTTGTGAATGGTGAAGTTTTCTTTATGGATTGAATGATAAAGAATAATTTTTTTTGGGATGAATGTATAGATTTTTTTGGGTTTTTAAAAATTTTGGACAACGGACTGTAGGGGAAAAAGGCGTTTTAGTGACGCTTTTCGACCCTATTCATCATCTTTTTCCCCAAAACCATAAACCTAACCCTCATTTTACCCTTCTCTTTCTGTCTCTGTCTCTCTTTCCCTTTCCACATCACACACCGCCACCACCTCACGATGGCCACTGCCACATCTGCCCCACGTTCACCTCCCCCCCTCTCACGGTAGCCACCGCCACGACAGCCACAACCCCACCTACCTCTGTGTGTGTGTGTGTGTGTGTGTGTTCCATATTTCTCACCACTAACAAAACCCTAACCCTAATTTTTTTATCATTCTCTCTACACCCCATTCACACCCCACCACCACCATGGTTGCCCACGGTAACCCCTCTCTCCCCCTCGGAATCACACCACCTTATGCACCACCACCACCACGACAGCCCTTCTCTCCTCCTTGCAACTGCACCACCTCATGCCTCACCATCACCATGACAGCCCCCTTCCCACTATCCCTCACTCGCACACATCACACGCCACCACCACCAAACCCTAAACTTAGATCAAGATCTGTCCCCTTCTCTCTCTCTCTCTCCAGCTGCACACAACTTGCAATACACATTAAACCTACAACAATAATCATGCATGGGAAAAAAGAAGAAGAGAGATGGTAGAATTTTTACCTGGGAAAATTTGCCCTAAGGGCTCTTCTCTCTCTCTAGGTTTTACTTAAGAAATTCTAAAGACGACCACCCCCGTAAGCCCCTTTAATATGGCTGCCCTAATTAGAGTACCAAAAACCCCCACAACTTTTTCCTTAAATTCACCCGCGACCCCCTTTTTCGTAAAATTATGGAAAAATCACCAAAATTAATTCGGTTAAAGTAAAATACCACACGTCGACAGAATACAAGTCCCAGGTATTACACTACCTTGGCGCTCTTAATGTTCCGACACAAGGACCGGTAGAAGAAAAAGAGTCTTTAGTGACGGATCCAAATCCGTCGCTAAAAGTCCATCACTAAAGGTTTTTAGCGATGGACACTCTCGTCGCTAGCGACGGTCTTTTAACGATGGGATTTTACCGACAGATAATTCATCGCTTAAATAAATTTACAGTATTTTATTTTTCCGGTGAATTTTGAAAATAGTTTTAGAGACGGACTATTAGCGATGGACAAAAATCTATCGCTAAAAGTATTTTTTCCAAAATTTTTATGTCTTTAATCGATGGAGTATATTTCGTAACTAAAAGTCTGTTGCTAAAAGTCATAAGTTAATTACTTTTCACGATAGACTATTAGTGACGAACAATTTTCTGTTGCTAAAAGTAAAAAAAAATGAAAAAAATGTTTGGTGATGGACTTTTAGCGACTGTAAACTCTGTCGTTAAAAGTCCAAAAAAATTGAAAAAAAAAATACTCTTTCAACGAGGGACTTCTAGAGAAGGGAAAATTCGTCGTTAAAAGTGTTTTAATTGCACAACCCCTAGTTTTTTCTTTGTTTTCCTTGTTGTTCTCTCTTTTCTCTCTCCATTCCACTCGCGATCCACCTCCGGTCTCCCTTCCCCCGGTCGACACAGCGCCGCCCCAACTCTGTCCCCCTTCCCACCTTTGGTCGTCAGCCTCTCCCTCCCTCCACTGTTGGTCGCCCTTCCCATCGTTCCACCGTAGATCCATCGCCACAACGCTGCTTCACCGCCTAACGCCACCGTCCACTTCGCCGGCCGTCAACCTTCACAAATGCAGTATGTATTTTTCCTAAATAATTATAATGTATTTAAATTAATTGTATTAATTTGTTATTTGTTAGAAATAAATTGTGTTTGTTATAATGTGTTTTAATTGTATTAAAAACATGTTCAAATTTTATTGATAGTTAGGAAAAAAATTATGTTAGAATTGTATTTGTTAGAATTGTATTTAATTTGTTATAATGTATAATTGTATTGATAGTTCGAAAAAAATTCTTAAACCCTAATTAACCATAATAAACCTAATTAACTCTAATTAAATCCTAATTAACCATAATTAACCCAATTTAGTCCTAATTAACCCCAGTTAGATTTAATTAGCCACAATTAAACTCTCTTATTAATCCTAATAAACCGTAATTAACCCTAATTAAACCTAATAAGCCCTAACCCTAAAATTAGCCTTAATTAACTCTATGGCTCTATTTGACTCTAATTAACCCTAATTAAACCCTAAATTCTAATTAACTCTAAACCCTACCTCTAAATACAAATATCCTTCTACTTAAGTCGTATATTCTATAACTTAAACCCTAAATACATCCTTAACCTTAACTAAACCGTAAACCTCAACCCTAAATATACACATCACTAAATCAAACTTTAAATAATCACAGGTGACACAGTATCAACTCCATGAATGAACTTCATATTTCACTGAGAAACATGAGTCGACTGCCCGCATTAGGAACATTAGTTGTTATTTTATGAAGTCCATTGACAACAAATTGGTTACAACTTGTTGTCAATGAATTTGAAAGTGAATCATTTTGGTTATGACATGTTCCTGCAAATCAACCTAATGATTCCATCTTTTCGAAATTTTGATATTTCGGAAGATTCTTGCATATTACCAAAATTTAAAAGCATGCATCCATAAAAACCCTTAGTTTCGTTCAAAGATACACATTACAAAGTAATGCTTTGTAATGAGCCTTTAGATGTCCACTTTGGACAATTTGGAAAAGTTAAGTGTTTATAAAACAATGTATTGACTCATGCTCCGTATTTTATGTCTTGAATGTTTGGTACACTTTCTCTGGTGTTTCTCCAAGTGCAAATAAATCTGGTGTCCTACATCCTTTTAATCTTGCATGAGCAACATTAGACATAGACACTGATCGCGGAGCAACATTTACACCTGGAGGATGTTCGTCACATTGCTTGAGAGGTGGTCAGGATGAGGAAGGCTCAAGAAGAGGTACATTGCTCGAGAGTTAGAATTATGAAGTCAATATACATGAATAAACACAATTTAGAATTACTAACGAGAATATGTGCGTGCTTTTAATGTAGGCGATTATTGTTGGACACTGTGAGCCGGATCTGTGACACCATCGTAGACGATGACGAGCAGCAGGATCCAGATCCCGGTATTACTGAGCCCTCTTCCCCTCCCATACCCCCCTAGAATTGTGCTCCCCTCCCTTATTTTTATTCCCATCCCGTCCTTGTCCCTGCCCCCTATTATATTTGGCTCACAGCTAGACAATGTTGAATATAATATTTGTTCAATTATAACATAATTTGAATATAATTTGTGTTTTAAGGTTATATAATTGCTGATTTAATGTGGATTGAAAATTGTTTGTTGATGGATGTGGATTGGTTGGGATTGAAATTTGAATTACAGGTTCGGATATAGAGGAAAAAAAAAATTTTAACTTATTTTTAGCGACGAATTTATTTTTCGTCGCTAAAAGTCTACAAGGACAGTGAGTAAAAATCTTTTAGCGATGAAAATTTCTTTCGCTAAAGGTTTTGGTGACGGAAATTTAGCGAAAGGTCCATTATTTTTACGATGGTTTTTTAGAGACGGAATTGCCGTCGCTAAAAGTCTGTCGGTAAAATCTTTAGCGACGGAATATTCCGTCACTAAATATTTTTCTAAATAAATATTTTTCAAATTTTTTAAAAAATTAAAATACATAAATTATATTTAGCGACGGACACTCCGTCGCTAAACGAACTTAGTGTCTGTCGCCAAACTTTTAGCGACGGGGTTATTAGCGGCAGACTTTTAGTGACGGGGTGCCCGTCACTAAAAGTCTTTGGCGACAGAATAAGGACTTTTAGCGACGGAATTGTAAATCAGTAAAAGTGCTTTTTTCTTGTAGTGGACTCACCCGCATGATAGGCTCGCTCTCTAAGACACTATCTCCGCCAGGGAGCTCCAAGTGCTCCCGTATGAAAACTCCTCTTCCGCCAGGTAGGCGACTCCTTCAGAACACTGTCTCGGCACGTTAGGCCGGGTTGGCGACTCCTCCGGACACTACCTCGGCATATCGGGCAGGCGATTCCTTCCGGACACTACATCGGCTCGTCAGGTAGGCGAATCCTCCGGAATACTACCTTGGCGCACTCTAACTGTTTAGACATGAGGACTCACCCGCGGGATAGGCTCGCTCTTTCAGATACTATCTCTACCAGGGTGTCTGCGTGACTAGTCTACGTACTCCGGTACACGGCGCTTTTCATCGACACCCTTAAGGACTATGACCCCCGGGTCACTCCGAGGTGGGAGCATGTCTCCGGAGGGCATCCCGCCCAGTCCTCCTTGCAGTTGGGCGTCTGGCCTTCCCCATCGCTGTTAGGTCCTTGGCGTCTCTTAAAGTCCTTTTGGATTCTGTAAGGGCTTTGGACTGGAGGCTAGATCAAGGGGTTCTCTAGCCACATCGGTGTTGTGTGAGCTAATCTTTCCAGACAGACATATCGACGTCGTGAGAAGCGTGCCTGGTTAATATGCGATCTGACAGTCCGTGTAGCACTGGCATGTGTGGACCCCCTAGGTGAGGTGTCACCCTTAGAGAGCGCTAAGGGTCGGTTGATATCAATAGGGGCTTGAGAATTCATTTAGGGTGATCTTCACGACTTCACATTTTCATAACTCATTTTCACTTTCTCACTCTAGAATTTCAGAGTTACAGAATTTTAAAGAGAGAAACAAACATGACTCCGATGCTGGACCTAAGCATTGAACTGCAACTGTCATAGTGTATTCACCTTGCGCCATCACGCTCTATCCCTATCCTTGACTCTGTGTGGGAAGCCCTTGATTTCTGCCCTTTCTCTATCATTGACTCTGAACCTAAGTGTACTTGGCATCTGACTCGGACTGCATTCCTTGTAGCACCTCTTCGTCTACTGCGAATCCGCTTCCTTGGCATCAAAGCTAAGTGAAATTTTTTTGTGACTTAAGCTAAGTAAGAAAATTTTCCTTCCACGCGTTTTGAGGTGACTTACCAACTTTAACGTTTGCAAATTTACATAAAAGACTGTCTGTTTACACCTATAACATCTTTTACACCATCCCTTGATGTCAAAAACATATTAGCCAGAAATAGATGTTTCTTTTACATAATCTCAGACTTTAGTCACAAATATAAAAGGAATCAAAGAGGAAGTAAATACTAAATGAATAGGTCCAAAAGTAAGGGTAAGAAATGTAATTTAACCCACTACAATTACATTGCACATATATGTCCCCACCCTCTTGGTAATTACAATTTGGACCACCCGATAGTATGCCCTAGTAAATCATCGCAGTGGTTTTGCACTCGCTCAACAGTCGAATCTCGAAACCTTCCAAAACCCTCAAAGAAAGCCCTATTCAGTTGAACGTGGAGATGGTGCGGCCGTTTAAAATCAAAGGAGGAGGAGGGCGCAAGAGAAAGAAGAGAGATGAAGGCTACAGCAGGGAAGAAGAAGAAGAAGTTACAGAACAGTTCATAGAAGAGGAATCGCCCAAAAAACCCAGAAAGGAAGAAGAAGAAGAAATTACTACACGAGATGAGGAGGATAACCCAAATGAAGAGCTTTCTGGCATCCCAGTTGTACCCTCCAATCAGAAAAGTGACCCTGGAGTCATTTTCATCCTTGAAAAGGCCTCTCTTGAAGTTGCCAAAGTTGGAAAGGTCATTTTTTCCCAAATTGTATTGGTTTTGGGTATTTGTCTATGGGGTTATTTCTTTTTTCGCTTTTTTTGGATTTTCATGTTGATGGGATAGAATCCAACTGCCTGTCTGTGTGATTGTGAGGTGAAGGTAACTTCTTTCACCTTTTTTAATTTCTTAATGATTTGTGTTTATGTAAGGTAAAGATAATTTCTTTTCCCTTCACTTCTCTTTCACTTAAAATGTCTTGATGATGGGTTTGTGTCTCTGTGTGTGTTTAATGTGAGGATTCTCCCCATTTTGTTAGACTTTACATCTGTTTTATGGATGAATTTTTTTTCGTTCTCCTTATTTGGTGTAATCGTTTGTTTGTATATGTAACAGAGTTTCCCTTCACTTCTCTTTCACTTAAAATGTCTTGATGATGGGTTTGTGTCTCTGTGTGTGTTTAATGTGAGGATTCTCCCCATTTTGTTAGACTTTACATCTGTTTTATGGATGAATTTTTTTTTCTTTCTCCTTATTTGGTGTAATCGTTTGTTTGTATATGTAACAGAGTTACCAGCTCTTGAGCTCAGAAGATCATGCCAATTTTCTGAAAAGACATAACCGGAATCCTGCTAACTATAGGCCTGACATAGCTCACCAGGTTAGTCGACTTGGGTACTTGAGGCTTTTGAAGCGTTGGCCAGAAGTGTTTTTGCTATAAGATCTATGTGGCATGATCTTCATGATTCTACGTTTATGGTACGGGGGGTAGATGTGTGTGTGCGCTTGTGCAGGTATGGAGTTGTACTTTGAACACACACACACACACACATATATATATATATATTGATGTGGCTACTGCCACAAGCACGTGAGGCTTTATCATCTCCCAATCAGTGAGGCAAGTCTAAGTCAGTTCCCTGCACCCTCAAAAATAGGAAAAAGAAAAGGCTATCCATCACAATTATGACAAAAAATTGGGGTTTATACTGATGTATATTAGCCTGTTGTTGATGGTTTTACCCCCGTTGTTGGATTTATGATTTAAACACTTTATATGCCCAGGCATTGTTAATGATCTTAGATAGCCCGTTGAACAAAGCTGGGAGGATACGTTCTGTGTACGTGAGAACAGAGAAAGGTGTTCTCTTTGAAGTTAAGCCACATGTTCGTATTCCACGTACATATAAGCGGTTTTCTGGCATCATCCGTAAGTTCAACTACTTTTTTCCATTGCACGAGTTATGTTATACTTTTTATTGCTTCCTTAATTTTTTTGAATAAGCATTGCAGTGCAGCTGCTGCAAAAACTAAGTATAAATGCTGTTGGTAAGCGCGAAAAGCTTATGCGCGTGGTCAAGAACCCTGTAACCCAGTATCTACCCCTCAACTCTCGTAAGATCGGTGAGTGATACTGTCCAATTGTGTCCATTCAATGAGTTGCTTGTCAGAAATTGACTTTTTTTTTTCTCGAAATTTTATTGGCACAACAGGCTTCTCACATAGTTCAGAAAAGTTGGTTGATATGAAGGACTATTTTTCTGTTGCTGCTGGCAATGATGAAAATCTTGTTTTTGTGGTATGCTCAGATGTAACTCATAATGTGATACGTGCTTTCATACTTGTAGTAAATATTATAATCCCGTTATCATGATAATTAGCTTTTATTTACCACCATTTGCGAATTAGCTTTTATTTACCACCGTTATCATGATAATTAGCTTTTATCCTACTCATGCTATGTTCGTACAGGTTGGTGCAATGGCCCATGGGAGAATCGATAAGGAGTTCGCAGATGATTTTATATCAAGTAAGCTGCTTCTAAATTACATTCAATTCTTTAATATGTAGTAAATATTATAATCCCGTTATCATGATAATTAGCTTTTATTTACCACCATTTGCGAATTGCATGGTCAACGGCCTACCTCCTACTAGTTATACTGCAGACTGGTTGGCATTTATTGCCTATAAATGTGCTTGTATATAACTGGAATCTTGTGAAGGTTTTATATGGTAAGCAATTGTCGTTTAATGCCGTCATTAAAAGGAAGGGTGACGGGATTTGTAAACATTGTCTAAGGTAGACACTTTTTTTTTTTGTTTTGGTGAAAAGCACATATATTGAAGGTCTCTTTGCGTTCCTTTTCCATTGTCGGTTCTGGTCAGTCTTTTGTTGTTTGAGTTCATTGTCCTTTTCACTTTCAAGTATTACCTTGTATTTCTTGGCAAATCTTTGCACTTTTTTGAGAACAACTTTTTTGAGAACAATTTCTAGTATTGACTGTTTATGTGGTCAAATAAGGAGTTGATTCTCTTTCTTCTGCCTTTATTTCAGCTAGACAACCATATAGTAGTATATGGTAATTTTAACTCCAAAAGTAAGAAATGTCAATAAAGAATGAATAATTAACAAGAGTCGTGTAATGGGTTTGAAAAAAGAACTTAAGAACAAAATTCAGGAAACAATGGCAAGTCAGGGGTTTTGCCAAATTCGGTAAGCCAGCTTTCTTCTTAAATTCAATATGAGAGGAGCTGTTACATTCCTTCTGACAAAGGATCATGTTTGTAAATGACTTGGAAATGATGTAGTTCAGAGTTCAATTTCATAGCGCCATTTTGGTCACTCAGAAATGGAAACCTTTAGGAAAAAATTGGGGACATAATAGAGATGCTACACTATGTGGAAACTGGACTTCCAGCCTATCGCCGAAAGAGTCACTGCAGCATTGCAGAAGCATTTTGTCCATTTTTTCTGCCAATTACTTTGCTGCATGCTGCACTGTATATGCAGTGGCGAGGCTGATAGAGCCTAGTGTGGGCACTTGCCCACCTAATGTTTTGGATTTCCTTTCTGTCAAGTACCAATTTAAAGATTTTCATGTCTAACAGATGGAAAATTTGTAAATGCATAAGGCTTTCCCACTTTAATTTAGAAACTTTTTTTCATTGGTACTAAAGTTCGCCGACCTTACCATCACTCCTGGCCTCGCCGCTGCATATTGTGCCAGAGTAATCAAATAGTTATATTTTCACCTAAAACCCCATGTAAAACTTATTTTCGGCTCATTTTTAACCACGCCAATGCATTGCATTTTTCTGTAATTACATTATAGTGATCCATAATTCCTGTGTTTAATAAATTTACTCCATGTGATATGTATAGAAGAAAAGTCTAATATATGCTGGATATTTGTTCAAATTACACCAGTGCTAAATTGGTTGATTGAAATGAGGGCATAAACTGATAACTTACCTCTGCTGACATATGAGGAAATTACGTTGTGTATGCTGTCAGTGTCGATGTGAAAGCGGCTGTGATGCATACCTACCATCATGAATCTTGGTGTAACCCACCTGACAACCTACCTTTAGATCTTTAAATCCTCGCCTTTGTCTTATATACCAACCCAGGACGCATTCGAAAGAATTAGATTCGTTAACGTAGCGTATGTAATCCAACTAATTCACTTCCAGATCATGACCATCCTAGTTATAGTAATGGTAATGAGGGGCCATATTGGGTCATCTTCAAAGTCTCTGAGCTTAATTGGTCAAAGGTGTAGTTCTTGGCGTTGGTGAGGCTTTACGATTATGTATTGGCTGTAATTCTAATTTGTTATTGATAACGACCCTTTTGTTTCCAGTAATTTTGTTCCAAATATATCGTCATAATTGCTCTCATATTCATACTTAATCGATTCTACCTCAATTTAATTGTTATTTATAACTACCCTTATGTGGTTTTTAATAATTTATTCCAAACACATCATCATCATTACTCTCATCTTCATACTTGATCCGTTCTACCTTGTCGTTTTGCAGTTTCCGGATATCCATTGAGTGCGGCCTTTTGTATTTCAAGGATCTGTAATGCTTTGGAGCACAAGTGGAAGATTCTGTAGCCTATAGTAAACTAATATGCTACAGATTATCAGAAAATGTGGTACTGTTATCTTCAATTTTGGCACGACGTATTGACGATTATTTCTTTGGGCTCTGAATTGCCAGTATCCACCCCCCAATTGGAGCAATTCAAGGAATCCATCTTGCCAGGAGTCTAGTTGGATAGCTTAGCAGTTAGATTGGCTTAAGCTTTCATCTGGGCACAAATAGCAGTTGCTGGACATGTTTAAGCAGACGAATAACGGTAGACTCTTTATTTTTTCTTTTCGTGGCAATTGCTCGTGAAGGCGAAGAGCAACTTCATTGTTTGGCTTTGTCAATGCAAAGAGCATTTGCTTACCGGAAACATTAGTAGCTGAGATGCTAAGGAAAGTCGATTTATGAAAAGACTGATAAAACTAGAGTATTACTTCACTCTTGCTTCTAAGGAGGCTGAGGCTGCTAGCAATAAGCCCGATTACAGGTGCTACAGAAACAAAGATGCTCTGATCTTTTCTAGCTGCTACAGTTGAAACTCCAAGCATTACAGGTGGTGGTCTGTAGCACAATATGCTGGGATTCTGTGCACAATATGCTTGGATCTGCATCCTTGTTCGCAGTTCAAAATGAGAATATGACCCTCAAATTTCTGCTTTATTTTGGTTAAAAGTAAAAATATATATCATCATAAAAAATACCGTAACAAAGGTAAACATCACAGGCATTAAAGATGCTGATCAACGCATAACACCCGGATGCCATCTTGTAGGCATCCATACTAAGACCATTAGAAAGGCAAGAGGCTATCGCGTTCAAAGCCTCACTGGCGGTACCAGAGCGTTGTCAACTGGCGAGGTGGCTAAAAGGAGGTACCAAGCTATATAAGCATCAAACAATTCTTAATGCACCAAAGGGTGGTGGAGTGGCAAAGGACTTTGAGGAATGACCTCAAGGTCCGAGTTCGAATCTCCATACCGACGGGCCATGTGAATTATAGTTATGACTATTCAAAAAAAAAAAGGGCTAGATCGACTATAATTAGTTGCTAAAGCCAGTCCCAGGCTTAGGTGCTCTTATTCGTGGGTGCCGTGTACGGAATGCATAATGTGACGAGTAAAGACATGTACTACAACAAGAAAATAATATGGACAATTCGAATGTAATTTCATACAAGTCTAACATTTGTGCCTACATTTGATTATTTAATGATAGAAGAAAAGTGAATTTGTGATCGTCACAAATAAGTAAGTCAACTCATTCTACATCATGCATATCGTCGTACTAAATGAAATTATAAATTACCCTTGTAAACCAATTAATCAAGCATATCAAGTTACGGAAACCATGTAAAGCAATAGCAAGTGTAAATATTTTTTTTTTTGGTAGTAAAAATTAAGAACTTCATAAGTAAAAGTATATTACAAGTAATAAAGGGATAACTCTTTCGTTCCCCTTGTTGGGTAGTGTCACACAATGCAACGCACAACCTCGTTATCAGGCTAACAATATGACAAGAATAAGGGAGCGCCGGACAATCTGCAAAGGAAAAATGAAACTGACTTAGAACGCATTAATGCATCTACTCACCCAACAAGTATCCACCCTATCTAACAAAGACCTAAACTACAAATACATGAGCCTAAAAAGGAACAACCATCATCATACTATACTAAAACTAGATGAACTAGCAAAACATGAGAGGTCGCATGATTAACCGCAAAATGACTACCCTTCCTTGTGCGAACGCTAAACTCCTAGATGCACAGTCAGTCTTTGCCTCTGAAATTGGACACCTTACAATTAAGAAAGAACCCCTAGTTGGGAACCAAACCCAAAACCAAACAGGCCCTTGGAACACCATCCTTACCCCCCCTCGCCGGGTACCCCTGTGGCCCCAAAATCCCCAACCCAGGTGAAACTAAACTGAAAACTCGAACTAGGGCTAGACCAAAGAGCCTCCAAACCCTATCTCCCTAACAACCGGGTCATCTTTAGACCCCCAATCACCCTAATCTAATAAACCTTAAGAAAGAACCAAAAAACGCAAGAGGAAACCAAGTAGAGATCACCATCGTTGCTTTTGTCATCTTCTTCAGCAACATTAGCATTGTTCACATGTTTCTTTCCGTTCTTCTTCTCCTTCCTTTCTGAACACTTTCTTGCAATGTGACTAATCTCTTTACAATACCACCATTCAATACTGAACTTGTCCTGCTTTCCAAGAGACTTAGACCTGTCTTTTCCATGTCCTGAATTTCTGCTTCTAGATCGACCTCTGCCTCTTCCATGACCATTCTTATTTTCAGACCTTACCACCAGACCTTCGCCTTGACTGCTTGAACTCATCCCATTAACTCTGCTCGAGTCCATAAGAGCCGACATAACATCATCAACAAACAATGTCTCCTTCCCAATAAGCAACGTAGTCTTCAAGGTCTCATATGATTTTGGAAGCGAAGATAACAACAAAATCGCCTTATTTTCCTCCTTGAGTTTAACATCTATACTCGACAATTGGGACACCAACCGGTTAAATTTTGATATATGATCACCCAGATCTGAACCTTCATTCATATGTAACTGATACAGATCTTTCTTCAGATATAACCGATTCGACAAAGATTTTGACATATATATCTTCTCCAATTTCTGCCACAGAGCTGTTGGAAAAGTCTCTGTCAAAACTTGGTACTTAACCTTTGGGGCTAGATTCAACCGTATCGTAGATACATCCTTAGCCTGTAATTCCTCCCAATCGTCCTGATCCATTGACTCAGGCTTATTCCCCAGCAAAGGCTTGAGCAATCCTTGCTGCACAAGGATATCCTTCACTGTGCTCTGCCATATGCCAAAATTCGTCTTCCCATCGAATTGTTCACATGCATACTTCATGGTCGTGTTGTTCGACATATTTATCCTCTTAAATCGATTCAATTTTGCCCAAAAAATAAACCTGGAAGCTCTTGATACCACTTGCTACGAAAATCGCTCTAGATAAATATGTATAGAACACGATAACCAAATAAGAAAACACAAAAAATATGAGAGAACTCAAATCCACTTTACACAAGTCAGATTTACAACGCTCCCTCACGTGTATCTCTCAACTATTTTCCTATTCAAAGAAGGACTATTCTTTCTTTCTTTCCTACTCAAAGAAAGACTATCTTCTCTTGCCCTGAAACACAATACAAGACACCTTACTTATACTTGGAGAAAGCAGTGATCTTCTCACTCCAAGCAATGTGGGACAATATGTCTTATATACTAAGGGTCAAGTTGTAACATTCTTTGAGTAACCGATGTGGGACATAAATTCAAGACATATATCAACAGTTTATATAGAAATTCATATACTTGCACAATAATTCAAATCTTAAGTGTACGCCAGCATACCGATATTAAATACGAACCTAAAAAGGATTGAGTCTCAAACAAAATATTCAATTAGTTTGGGGTAACATATTACATTTCCCCTTCTGTTACTAAATGTTGGATATAAATCCGTTTCTCTTTTGACCCAGAAATAAGGGGTCATGGGCCCCATCCCTTGCAAGTGGTTTGAAACAAAACCAATAAAATACAACACTAAAAAGGCTATAGGAAACTCTCTGCAAGTTGTTTTCTTTGATCATATCATATTTGATGGAGAAGATATAATAGCTCTATAATAGTATAGTTTTGATGGTTTTTTTTTGTTGTTGAGTAAAAGTCAAAACACCTCTCAACTCTAGTAAAAGCATATATTATAATAAGCTTATCTTACGAACAAAAGCTTGATAATCTATGAGAAGTAAAAAACGCCCTTACTTTTATTGACACTGCAACAAAGGTAAAAAAAAAAAAAAAAATGTTATAAGTCGAAAACACACTAATCAATTATGAAGACTCCAATTTAAAAAGAACATTTTAAGTAAAGAAAAGATTAGTCATTTAACTCTATTCGTGCTTTTATACGTAGCATAGATGATTTGAAAATATCAACCGATAAAGATGACATTGTAAAACACTTCATAGCATGAAATAAATGTTTTTACTATTATCCAAAAAAGAACACGAGTTTCTGATTATCCAAAAAAGAACACGAGTTTCTGAACAACAAAAGAACTAATTGTGCTTTAATCATGTTAGAGCTTCACAGTCACAAAATGGCAAAGCAATAAAGTGTGAGATACTACCTGCCTTCAACCCTACTCACTTCCTAGGTACTTTGAAGATCTGAAATAATGCAAAAATTTTGCGATTGCAGCAACTTGTGCATTTTAAAAGGGCCAGAAACAAATTCAGGATTTTGTTAAAATGGAGTAGCAAGAAATTCAAACTGAAGTACAGTTATACGATAGCTTCAATATACTAATTTATTTATACTGAACTGTATTTACGTGCACAATAATCTATAAATGAAGCATATGTGTCAACATACTAATATGAAATACAAAACTAAAAAGAACTGACAATAATCAATTTAGTTTTGGGTAAAACATTACATCTCTCTTTCTGTTGCTAAAAAGCTCTATGGTATTACATGACTGGAGGTAGGTTTTGCTTTTCAGGTAACAATGTTGAGAGATTATGCATGAGTTCAAGGGTCATTTTTAGAAAATAGTCTTCTTTTTTTGAATAAAAGTCAAAACAATCCTTAACTCTAGCAAAGACATACACTTAAAGGTTTATATTTAAGGAAGGAGGTTCGATACTATATGAGAAGTAAAAACGTACAAAGGTTTACAATAATACAAGGATATTTTATACGAAAAAAAAACTTAGAAATCGAAAACACTCCTAACCAGGCGTTATCTATTATGAAAACTCCAATTTAAAAAGGGTATTTTAAGGAAATAAAATATCAGTCATTTAGCTTCATTCATGCTTTTATACGTAGAATAGACTAGCCCAGAATCCCGTGCCAAGCACGAGATGTTTATTAACAGTAATTTATTTTAGTAGTTTTGAAATGCATAATAAAATATATTGCACAATTTTATTATTTATTATATGGTTATTTCATAAAAGATAGTAACTTTAGTTTTGGCTTGCACTTGGTTGTAATAAAATAAATTAACCCTTTTGGTGAAATATCAATAAGCAATGCCCTTGTGCATATTTGTTAATTCAGATTTGGTAACTATATAGATGAACAAAAAACAAACGTTCATTTAGTAATCAATAAAAATAAAAATAAAAAGTATTGATAAAAATACGTGGAGGACATATTGAGATCAATTTGCTATTGTATATAGATGAACAAAAATCAAAAGTTCATTTAGTAAAAAAAACTAAAAATAAAAAGTATTGATAAAAATACGCGGAGGACATATTGAGATCAATTTGCTATTGCACAAGACTTTTTATTATTTTCTAAGTATCTTTTAAAAATAATTTGTACCTTGAATGAGTTGTCCATAACGTTAATTACATATTAGTTTAATTTTGATAGAGAAAATTTTGGTCCATATACTTGTTCATAGCAAGTTATTTATAAAAGTTAATCAACACGACTAATTAAGTAAGGATGATGTGCCATTTTCATAAACAAATGTAATCCACCAACGAAGTATACTGAGAATATACTAATCAGTGCATGAGATAATTATATAAAGTTGAACCAACATGACTTCATAGATAGCTCAAAATCTCGTAATAAAGAAATTGTTGAACAAAATTTAACCAAGATTTCACAAAGTATACAATAAGCATGCTTACTAAGTAAGATTTATCTTCAAATATAATAAGGTTTTCAATCTAAGTTTTAGTCTACATTCATCACAATATAACTAACATCTTTTTAAATTTTATATGCAATTTTATTCAGAAGTATAAAAGTTAACATAAAATCATAAATGGTATATTGCTAATGCAAAATTTAGAATGCTTAAGAGTTTAATTACTCACAATAAAAATACCACAGAAAAAAAGGGTTCAATACTTTTCCAACATTAAATTAGTTGAATTTAAGAAATGCTCTCATAATTAAGGTTTTAAATTTAAGGTATTTTTTTATTATATCTCATATAGAATCTGCATATTATGATATTTTTGCATTTAACCATTGCAACTAAATAGGATAGCGCAAACCTTAGAGTAAGGAAGTTATTGACCAAAACTTTTAACCAACATATTTAGTTACATCATATTGAATTTACAGAAAACTTAAATAAGAATTTGAAATAGTACCTAATTTTCTTATTAAATCTCTTAAGTAATTTTTGTTTTACAGGTTAATATTTCATGTCAGAGAGCTTTCAATATATAATTTCAAATAAAGTCATATTAGGTTACTATATTGGCTAGAAAATTTTGAATGATTCGAATTAATTTTTGAATTGCACAAGGCTTATTATTTAAATGTTTACTATATTTGCCGATTTAATTAATTACAAAATTAAGGATCCCGTTCAAAATAATATTTGGAGATCTTTAGCAACATTAATATGTTTAACATTAATTTTTATAACTCTTATTATATTAGAAACACAATGCAAAAGGTGTCATGAGCCGTAATTACATTTCTCGCCTCAGTTATTAGATATTATAGTTCAGAATCCTGAATCAAGCTTGAGCAAGTTAATAAAATATTTCAAAAAGTTACAAAAGCGTATCAATACATACCACATTCAAGAAACAAAAAGAGATTAACATCTTATGGAAAAACAAATCTACTTTTGCTAAAACTATAATTGTCGGTAAGAAAATTTTAATATTTTTATTTATAAAAACTTCAAGTAACTTGTCAAGATTATATTATTATTAAGTTTTTTTAGTGGTTCAACCTATAACATTTCAAAACCAAGTCTCTTAGCTTCAAAAGCTAGGTTAAGAGTTCTGTATCTTTGGAATCGTAAATGTCATAGTCCATTCTTATCTTTTTCATGAATTATTGTTTCAAGAAATTACCAGTTTATTAAGATACGAACATGACATCCGGTTTATTTTTTGCTCCTCATACAATTTTAAAATTGCAGTCTTGATTAGATAGTAATTGTAACGACCCGGTCCACGGCCCCACCACAGGGCCTTGCCTCCCTCAAAAGGGCTAGCCAAGTAGGTACTTATGAGTTCATAGGTAGGGTCTTATAAGGCCAATCGCAAACTCTCCCACAACCGATGTGGGATATTACAATCTCCCCACCTTATTCCTTAGCGTCCTCGCTAAGGCTCGATCACACATAGCCCAGAATCTTCCTCTCTAGCCAATGTGGGATATACCCGGCTCACCCTTCGTTGCCCCAACCATCCTCTTGATGTGGGATATACCGGGGCTTGCCTTCGTTTCCCCCAACCATTGGCAACCCGACTGGACAGTCCAGCCCGAGTTTTCGAGAGTCGGCTCTGATACCATCTGTAACGACCCGGTCCACGGCCCCACCACAAGACATTGCCTCCCTTAAAAGGGCTAGCCAAGTAGGTACTTATGAGTTCATAGGTAGGGTCTTATAAGGCCAATCGCAAACTTTCCCACAACCGATGTGGGATATTACAATAAAATCTGAAACGCCCCGACCCGGAGGCGAACCAAATCTGTCACGCCCCGACCCGGAGGCGGACCTACACATACTATTTCAAAATATTCCTGCTTACAGAAATATAATACCCAAAGAATTTTACCAATAACATAACCTCAAAATGATAATCAGAACTCTAAATGTATCCCAAATCAAAAGCATTTGTATTTATCTTTAAAGTCTAATAAATGCAACGAAAATCTAATAACAATATTCACTTCCCAAACATTTGGGTACCAAAAGTCACTAAATCAAAAACTATTACATGGTTCTTATTTCAAAGCTACTAAGAAAATTATCAATTAAAGTTCACTCCAAGCTTAAGCATAATGCTATTAACTCTTCTAAGCCGTCTCAGCTTAACTACCTGAAATGGGGAGAGAAAGGGGGGTGAGCACAAAGCCCAGCAAAGATCACACGCACACACCCACGGAGTACAACGCATGTATCCAATAATATATAGCTGAGTCCAACAAAACATATGACAACAAAGTGCAAAGACGATTGAAAATCTCAGCACGACCAATAATCCCACTTCGGGACATTCCAATCCATCAAATATCAAATCAAAGTCAAAGTTAAAGGAACACATTCGAATAATTGAACTAATAATCGAATACGATACAATCACGTAATACGTGACTGTAAAGCACGTTAACCTAAGTACGTGAAGGTTCTAAGTTCAAAGTTTGCATACCGATAGCAATTGCCATATCATGTCATGGCATCACGTTAACCTAAGCACGTGAAGGTTCTAACATTAGTTCAATTCAAAGAGGTCCAATGGACATCAAAGTATCTCAAACACGTATTAGCGACAAAGAATCAAAACTTTGAATTTCAGAAACGATATCTTAACGACTTCAAAATATATTCAATATTAGACTTAAATCGAAGAGGACAAAAATCAGAGTTCAACAGAAATTGAATCGTTTCAATCCGAGTTGATTTGAGGTAGATATGAGCAAGTAAAAAAAAGAGCGTCAAAGAAATAAACTAACCAAGACCCAATCAAGAAGTGGCATATGGCATGCCACCTAGGCAGCTCCACACGCCTAGGAAAGGCTGGAAGCAGAATGGTTTCTCCAGCTTTTGTATGCACGGGAATGAAGAAACATTGAAAATATACAAGAGGACAAATAATGACATGTCTGATGCTACATGCACACAAGAATTAATAGCTTGTGAATCCGAGAAAGAAAGAGTAAGCACTGATCACGTAATTAACTCATGCCCAACGAATTTACAGAAGCCAAGAATTCTGAGTGAAAAATAAAAAAAGAGAAGGACAATAACACGTCCGACAATTTACTTTGTACGTAATCCAAGGAATTGCGTAGCTAACCACCAATCGCAACTGAAATTTCAACCCAAACAATTACTACAAAATATGACACTTTTATCGATGAAGAGAAGTAGACGTATGTATGAAACCCTTACCTCAAATTTATATAATAGTCGTCAGCAAGTGGCGATCGCCTCCGAAAACCTCAAAACCTAGATATTATAATTAACCCACTTACGTTAAAATCTTAACAACCACAATTCTAATATCATCTAATTTATCCTTATAATCAAAAGTGGGTTCAAGAATCTTACCAATTGTGCACAGAAGATTGCAATCCTCCAAAACCCTAGTTTTCTCTTTCTTTTCCTCTCTCTAAAAGATCAGACTTAATCTAACGATAAAACACAAACTAACTAGTCTTTTTATTTCTCTAAACTTGGTAAATTACTCCATAGGCCCCTAAAGATATGTTACTTATTCAAAAGGAATTCTAAAATATTATTAAAACTTCAAAAGTAGCCCAAGAATTAAAATAATTAATTATATATTATTTGGGGTCTTACAGTAATGCAACTGTTGCAGTATATTTGTATAGGTATATATGTTTGCTTTAATTCCTCCGAACTGTAAGTTTAAAGAATAATGAGTAGATTGTGTTACAGTGCCGTCGCTAGATTTTTGCGTTCTTTAAGCTTTTCTTTTAAATCGTCAAGCAATACTGTAATACAATTTAGTCATTATTCTTTCAACTTACACTTCAAAGGAACTAACGCAAATATATATGCATATGCAAATATTACGCAAGAATTGCATGACAATCTAATCAAGGTTTTAATAGTCAAAATCAAAGTCTAATACATAAATATGTCTGTAGCATAGAGTTTAAACATTGTACAATTGATATTTCATAAGGTTTACAAATATTGCAACAATTATACCACGAATTTTTCAACAATAAATCGTAATAAAGAGTTTTTTCCCCCCCTAAATACTTATATATGGGATATAACCAGTTTGGTGGTAGTGATGTCTTATTTAAAAATGCTGACTTACAATTCGTTTATTAAATCTATGTATCACATTATTAACGATGACTATATTATGTATATATATATATATGAATAATGATAGAACATTTAACTCAATTAGAACGTCATTTTTTTCCCTTCCAAATCTAATATGTTATTTTCGTCTTTTCTCGATATATGAATTTTTATATTCACATTAAATAGTGATTTTAAGAATATAATAGTCAACATTAAGTCATAATAAGTTAGTGTATTGATTAGGTTGAATTCTAAAATGTTGAAAATTAAATTTTCAATTATACAATCCTCATTATTCTTGTAAAATTAATGAAATTTAAATCAAAATGCACCTATCAAAATCATTTTTAGATCCCTTCTTTTCTAAGTCTCGTACGTTGTTTAATCTTAGTTATAACACTTATTTTTTTCTTTTAAATCAAAAGTATTATTTTTTGTTTTTTATATATATGAGTTTTTATATTCATATTAGAGAGTAGTTTTAAAGATACAATAGTCAATATTAAGTCCTAGTAAGTTAGTATAATGATAAGGTTGAGTTTTACAATGATTAGAATTAGTTTTTGAATTTTAAGGACATAAGTGTAAAAAATAAGTCTTAATAGATTATTATATTGATTAAGTAGAATTTTAGAATGATTCATCACATTTCTTATTCTAAATCTCATAAGTTATTTTTTGGGTCAATGAATTTTAATTTTCAAAATTTTAAATTCTTTTAAGGACATAATTGTCAAAATGAAGTTTTTATAGATTAGTATATTGATTAGATAGAGTTTTAGAATGATTAGAATTAGTTTTTAAATTAATTTCTTCTTCTAAATCGAAAGTATTATTTTTGCTTTTGTATTTATGAGTTTTTATATTCATATTAGAGAGTAGTTTTAAAGATACAATAATCAATATTAAATCCTAATAAGTTAGTATAATGATAAGGTTGAGTTTTAGAATGATTAGAATTTTAAGGACATAATTGTCAAAAGGAAGTCTTAATACATTAGTATATTTATTATGTAGCATGTTAGCTTCATTAGGATTAGTTTTTACAGTAAATAAGACTTCCTTAGATAGAAGTTATTTAATCTTAAAGGAAAGATATGATGACGTCTCGTGCAAAAAAGCGATGATGTGTCGTGCAAAAAAATCATCAATGTCTTTCTTGCTTCGCTTATTATATATTATATAGATATAGATTAAAAAAGATCAACCAATCAGGATGACTTTGTAAAACACTTGATTTGAAAGAATTTTTTTTTACTATTATCTAAGAAAGACGAGTTTATGCCCGAACAGTAAAAGCAACTACTTGTGCTTTAATTATATTAGAGCTACACAATCACAAATGGCAAAGCAATAAAGTGTGAGGCAATTCCTGCCTTCAACCCTACTCACTTCCCGGGTACTTTGAAGATCTGTAATAATGCAAATGAAATGAGGTTTTTGCCAAGCCTTCAACGGTTCAACCCTTCAGAATTTCTTTTAACAGAAAAAGGCAGGGAATGCGATGCTAAAATTGCCCAGCCATTTTTTTTTATTCAAATTTTTACTCTTACACGTTATACCTGCAGACCGAATCTCGGTTTACTATTAAATTATTCTCACTATTGTTCCTGTTGAGGCCCATTTGAACAATATATTGGACTCCAAATGTCTACGAAAAATTACTTATACAGGCTACGAATGTATTTTTTTTTTTTCTCTCTATAAAAAGAATCATACCAACTATCTCATTAAGAAGCAAGTAGTAACACATGTTGTGAAGTGTAACAGCCACTGAGTTTCAAGTGTCGAGCTCTTGCAAAACTCCAAACGTTATTGCTTCTGAAAAGTCGTAAGCCACCATCATGAAAGAAGAAAAAGTGCCCAGTCAGTGTTTTAAGGACTATCTTTGGTGCACTGCATCAGGTAAAGCATAAATAGGTGGACAAGTAGATAAGGACAGTGCTTATTAGGAAATTTGAAATTAACATAATTCAAAATTGACGATACCCATATGAAATACAAAACTAAAAAGAATTGAGTTTCGGAAAAAAATATTTAATTTAGTTTGGGATAAATATTACATTTCTCCTTCTGTTGCTAAAAAGGCTACATGGAAGTCTAAGCAAGTTGTTTTCATCAATAAAATTTGGTGGAGAAGATGTAATAGCTCTATATATGGTAGTATATGGGTTGAGGTATGTTTTGTTAGATTTTTTTCGGTAACAATGTTGAGAGACTATGCATGAGTTCAGGGGACATTTTAGAAGTTGGTCTTGTTTTTTGAGTTAAAGTAGCAAAGACATATTTATTTTAAGAAGGGTATTTTCAAGGAAAGAGGATTGATACTATATGAGAAGTAAAAAACAACTTTAGTTTATAATAACACTCTTATACAACAAGGATACTTTATAGAAAAAAAAAAAATTAGAAATTGAAAACACTCCTAATCAGGCTTCATCTATTATGAAGACTCCAATTTATAAAGAACATTTTAAGGAAAGAAAATATTAGCCATTTAACTTCATTCGTGCTTTCATATATAGTACAGGTCATAAAAGATCAACCAATTATCAGAATGGCTTTGTAAAATACTTCATTTGAAAGAAAATGTTTCTACTATTATCCGAGAAAGAAAGCGAGTTTATGCCCGAACAGTAAAAAGAACTAATTGTCCTTTAATCATGTTAGAGCTTCACAATTACAAAATGGCAAAGCAATAAAGTGTGAGACAATTCCTGCCTTCAACCCTACTCACTTCCCGGGTGCTTTGAAGATAATAATGCAAATGAAAACGAGGTTTTGCCCAAGCCTTTTCAACCCTTCAGAATTTCTTTTACAAGAAAAGGGCAGGGAATGCGATGCTAAAACTGCCCAGCCATTTCTTTTTGTTAAAAATTTTACTGTTACACGTTATGCCCGCAAACTGATCTTTGTTTTCTATTAAATTATTCTCACTATCGTTACCGTTAATGTCTATTTGAACAATATATTGTACTCCAAATGTCTACGAGAAATTACTTATACATACAGCCTACGGATTTTTTTTGTTCCTCTATAAAAGAATCAAATGAACTATGTCATTAAGAAGCAAGTAGTAACATATGTTGCGAAGTGTAACAGCCACTGAGTTTGAAGTGTTGAGCTCTTGCAAAACTCCAAACGTTACTGCTTCTGAAAATTCGTAAGCCACCATCGAGAAAGAAGAAAAAGTGCCCAGTCAACGTTTTGAGGACTATCTTTGGTGCTGTGCATCGGATAATGTATAGATGGGGGCACAAGTAGATAAGGAGTGTGTTTATTAGGAAATTTGAAAGTAACATAATTCAAAACTAAACTGTACGTGTCAACATACTAATATGAAATACAAAACAAAAAAGAATTGAGTTTCTAACGAAATATTTAATGTAATTTGGGGTAAAATATTACATTTCTCCTTTTGTTGCTAAAAAGGCTACACGGAACTCTAAGCAAGTTGTTTTCATCAATAAAATTTGATGGAGAAGATGTAATAGCTCTATGGTAATATATGGGTTTAGGTAGGTTTTGTTAGAGTTCTTCCAGCAATACTATTGAGAGACTATGCACGAGTTCAGTAGACATTTTACAAGCTGATCTTCTTTTTTGAGTTAAAGTCAGAACAACCTTAACTTTAGCAAAGACATATATATATTCTAAAAAGGATATTTTCAAGGAAACATGCTTGATACTATATGAGAAGTAAAAAACACCTTTTAGTTTATAATAACACTCTAATACAAAAAGGGTATTTTATAGAAAAAGGAATTAGAAATCGAAAACACTCCTAATCAAGCGCCATCTATTATGAAGACTCCAATTTATAAAGGACATTTTAAAGAAAGAAAAGATTAGCCCTTAGTTCGTGCTTTCATACATAGTATAGATTAGATCGAGAAGCTCAACCAATCATGATGACTTTGTAAAGCACTTCACTTCAAAGAAAATGTTTCTACGATTACCCAAAAAAGAACTAATTTCCTATAATCATGTTAGAGCTTCACAATTAGAAAATGGCAAAGCAATAAAGTGTGAGGCCATTCCTGCCTTTAACCCTACTCACTTCCCGGGAATGCGATGCTAAAATTGCCCAGCCATTTCTTTAAATTTAAATTGTTACTCTTACATGTTATACCCGCAAACCAAATTTCTGTTGGCTACTAAATGTCTACCAAATTTCTGTTTACTCTTACATGTTATACCCGCAATAAAGTGTGAGGCAATCATGCCTGTTAATATCTTCCAATGTCTACGAGAAATTATTCACACAGGCCACTAATCCTTT
Organism: Escallonia rubra; assembly: GCA_033065855.1. Classification (NCBI taxonomy): domain Eukaryota; kingdom Viridiplantae; phylum Streptophyta; class Magnoliopsida; order Escalloniales; family Escalloniaceae; genus Escallonia; species Escallonia rubra. Next base: position 64,749 of record JAVXUO010001177.1, on the reverse strand, counting down.
TTTTTTTTTAACTAAAAAAAATCCTATCAAGCATGTCATTAACAAGTAGTAATATTGTATATGTAGTATATGTTGAAAGTGTAACCGCCTCTGAGTTTGAAGTGTTGAGCTCTTGCAAAACTCCAAAGCTTACTGCTTCTGACAAGTCTTTAGCCACCATCATGATAGAAGAAAACTCTGCCCGGTCAATGTTTTGAGGACTATCTTTGGGCGGGGCCATATTAATCCTCTTTTACTGGTAATGTCACTACCTTGTACGATCTTTAGTGCAATGCAGAGGTACGGCGTAAAGAATCGATTTTAGCTGCTATTCGGGTTGTAAGAATCTTTTTCTAACTCCGTATATCATAATAATTAATAGTTGTTAAATATTTTTAATGACTTTTCTGCTAACACTTTTCGCAACAATTTTAGAAGTAGTTTTTTTGGCGTCATTAGAAACATCTAGCGAGAATTATTTGTTCCTATATAGGAGGTAGGAAGAAAATTCCCTCAATTCAAGTAGGAGCTAAAATTTTTCGGGCATAAATGGTGGACAAGTAGACAAGGAGTGTCTTTATTAGGATATTTGAAAGTACCAATTTGGGCTTCCCCCATTCTTTTCCCTCTCTTTTTGGATGTTGATATGTTATTCCATTCTTGACTCCCATCCTACTCCAATCCCAAATGCCATCCCATCCAAAGCCATCTTGTGGTCTGTATAAATAGAGGACAACATAAGCAAGGAGGAGGCAAAGAGCTTACAAAGAGAACTAAATCTTGTAGCCAGCTCAAAAAAACCAGAAAAAGATGGAAACCATAGAGACAAACCCAAGAGGACCTAAGCACCTCCGTCATGGTTTTCCTAAAGATTTTATCTTCGGGACAGCAACATCTGCCTTTCAGGTATGTCGACACCTTCAGACCGCACTCGTCGATCTTTCAAAAGTTTCTTGTTCTTCTTCTTCAACCATCTACGAGTTTCTAAATTTTCACTTTGAACATGAAGACAGTGACACTATTGATAATTCAGTGTCTTCATATGCCAAGCAAGCATTTGAAATTAGATGCTCAAATTTTACACAAAACGTACTATTGAATGGAAAGGTGTATCAATATACGTGTATCGTCAATATACTATCCCTATATAAGTTCTAAGCCATGGTTGCTGCTTCTGCATTACAGATTGAAGGTGCCGTCAATAAAGATGGTAGAGGCAAAAGTATATGGGATACTTTCTGCAATGAGAAGGGTCTCTCTCTCTCTCTCTCTCTGTGGCACGCACTGTGTCTGACACCGGATCTTGATATAATACTCTGGACTTACTGTAAGAACTTGGTTCATGGCTCAGCGTTAGAGAACTGATCTCTCTCCCATAAATCAATGAAACGTTCTTGAACGAAATTAGGCAAAGAACATGATAATTTCATACTTTTCATCATTGAAATTTATACCAATATATATATTTTTCTGATCCATAAGTCTTTTAGTAAGCTAGCAAGGTCTTCCTAAATGAGCACACCTTCTATAGTTTTGAGGGAATGAAAAGGCTGCATGTGCAACAAAGAGTCTCCAGGCACCGTATCTCATCGACCGGAACTCATCTTTAATTTTCACTTCAACTTTTCTATCTAAATCTTCGAACTTATTTGGATGCATACCACACATCAGGAGCTTGCTCATTGCCCTGGCGGTGAAGCAAAGCCCTCCTCTCAATTCGCAAAATCAGAAGTTCTACTGAGCATTGAAAGCGGAACTCTAAACTTCGTTGCACCCAGCCCAAAATTTTCAAATCGCTCTGCTACCAGTTTGTTATACGGATCAATCAGAAGAAACCAAAATACAAAATGATGAGGCATGGTTTGGCTATGGCTACACTCACAGCCAAAGAAATTAGCTGAGATCCACCATATGATCACGTACGTGCCTTTGAGGGTTATGCTACGTTCCAAGACCCCCAAAATCCGCTTGCTATATTCACTTGGCAGAATCCAGAAAGTCGAAACGGAAGCTACTCACCTGCCGATTACTTGTGCAATCAATTATATAATAATTTTTATTTTTTTTTAATTCTGAACTTTAAATATCACTTTCTTGAAAATGGCAGGACTTCAAGGTTGGGAGAAAGCTACTAATCACTACTACAAATACAAGGTATAACACTTCTTCATACATGTAAAGAACCTCACCTAATAATTTACATTAAGGATTATGGTCTTTCAGCATTACGTTTTGTTACTGCAAAGCATAATATGGTGGCAATTACTCTTGAACGTTATATTAGGAAGACGTCCAGGCGATGAAGAATATGGGTTTGGATGCATATAGATTCTCAATCTCATGGTCCAGGGTGTTGCCAAGTAACATTACTTCCTACCATTTGCTCTGTGCTTGTTCTTCTAATCATCGTTACTGGTCTTGCTTTTCTTATTTTAAGTATCTCTTTTGTTATTTTCTGATCTAGAGCCCTGATCTGTTTTGGTACGTAGAACCTCTAATAAGATATCTTTAGAATTTGATACAATTGCTCATGGGATCATTGAGGAGTCAATCAGCTCATTCTTCAATTTATTAACTTACTTGAGTGTTAATCTTCAGAGGGCAGGAAAAGAGACGGAGTGAACAATAAAGGAATTGCCTTCTACAACAACCTGATAAACGAGCTCAATAGCAAATGGTGCAGGGACTTCAACTTTGACTTTAAAATACGAAAATGTAAAATATAATCTTCTTGATCTTAATCTGTGTACCCTATGATACTGGTGCAGGTATAACACCCTATGTTACGCTCTTCCACTGGGATCTTCCCCAGTCCCTAGAAGATGAGTACCACGGCTTTCTAAGCTCTAAAATTGTGTAAGTACTTGCACTTCTTTATGATAAGATTGCTAACAAATGGGGAGTCATAATTATTGTACATTGTTATAAGCGTATTTCGTGTCAGCAGGACAAGGTGCTCACATGGAGTTGGGCTTTAAAAATCATTGATAGCTCACATACAAATCTCCATTAGTCTGAATAATTGCACCACCCTCCGAAGCTTTTCTGTCAATAGAACGCACTGCATCAGTGCGTCAGTGACTGGTGTATGTAGTGCTAAAGCCCGTGGCCAAAACAACTCTATATACCTCTCATCTTTCTTTTACTCGAGAGGAAAGAGCATGGCATATCTGGATAGACCGAAAACTACCAAGCTGCTTTCTTTAGTCCTTTGATATTACCGGAGATTGTCATTAACCCGTTAACTTAACCATCGGGAATGGCAGCGCTCCTAGCAAAGATTTTACCACTTTAAACGGTCCCAGCTAGCAAAGTTTTCTTCCGGTTAAGATACAATAGGTACCCTATCCATGCATGACTTTTGGAAACCAAAAAGACCTAAAAAAGTTTATGTCCTACACTTAAAGTAAAGAATCAAAACAACCGGTTATTTGAAATAGGATTGCAATAAAATTTTGTTCGTCATGTATCAAGTTATAATAAGTTTTTGCATGTAATTGACGCTCGCGCGCGCACACGCGTGTGGGTGGGTGTGTCAGATCCAGTCAAAAAATTAAAAAGTTACTATTTGCTCCAAGAATATCATTCGTGCGCGCGCACACACACACACACATATATATATATATAGACTCACACACACACACATATGATAAACGTCTCAACAGGGAGGATTTCAAAATTGTAAAATGAATGAGAATTTTTAAAAGGCACGCTCCTGTAATGTGCTGAGATAGCGTGATAAACGTCTCAACAGGAAGGATTTCCACGACTATGCAGACCTTTGTTTTGAGAAATTTGGTGATCGGGTAAAGCATTGGATTACTTTGAACGAGCCATGGACCTTTAGCTTTTATGGATACGGACTTGGCATCCTCGCACCAGGTCGTGGCGGCTCTTCCAACTATAAATTTTCAGCCTTAAAGGAATTCATGCCATCAAGTCGTTACATTGACCCACAAGCTTTCATGCAAAAGAGAACTGTCACTCCTACATTTGGAGATTTGGAAAAAAAGCTATCCGGTAAAGAAAGAGGTTCTGGGCATCCAGGAATAGAACCATATACCGTGACCCACAATCAACTTCTTGCTCATGCAGAGGCAGTGAAACTGTACAGGGATAAGTATCAGGTTTCACTCAATTATATTTTTCTATTGTCACCCATCCATATCTTACTGTTCATATGCAAACGGTAGTCTAGTTCATTCAGATCTAATAAATTAGATAAACTTTCCTATCATAAGTACTAGTTATATGAAATCTTGGGTATATTCCTCTTCCTCAATCCCAAAGGTAAGTGAAATTTATACCATAAAAATTGTTGCTCGTAGGAATATTGAATCCCTCCTTTCACCGATAAATGAAGGGCTTCAGTAATGTGTTTTCGACCACAAAAAAAAAAAAAAAATGACAAATCCTCTATATATAAGCATAGCCGTATGTAATATATTCTCACGAACCTACTCTTGTTGATGAATAATTACTCACTGAATGTCTATTTACGTAGAAAACTCAAAACGGCAAGATTGGGATCACTCTTGTGTCAAGATGGTTCATACCTAGAACACATTCGACAAGTGACCGCAATGCTGCAGAACGAGCCATTGATTTCACGTTAGGATGGTGAGTATTTTTTTGTTTTTCGCTTTTCTTTCTCTTTCTCTTTTGATATCAAGAGCGTCGAACACAGAAGCTTGGAAGCATCAAAACTTATTTTTTCAAAAAAGCCAGGGAACATATGATGCAAACCACTAATGCATCATATGTTAGGGCCTTGTAATTAATCAATGATGCAAACCCCTAATGCACCAGTGCAACAAACCAAAAATGGGACAGAATAAAGCACAACCAATCTTATTGCCAGACAATTTCCTTCTGTCCATAAGTTAAAGCCTGCTAAAAAATATAATTTTCGAAAAGAAAAGCACTTTAGCTACATGTTTTCAGAAAGCAAATTAAGCGTTGGCTTACATTCTCTATTCTTTTCACAGCTAGGGAGGCATTTTTTCGCCTTTGACAGTTCTGAAATATAAGAGGAAGATCAGGAAATGTAAAAAGAAAACGTATACCAAAAACAAGATAAAAAAGAGACACTTACAAGCTAAAGAGAAAACTTGAAAGCGATTACGGGGGTTATCGCTTAAAAAGCTCATCCATGGATATCAGACTTTTCCTAATCATAGTAACAAATCCAACACTTCATTTATACACCAGAAAGATTTTGAATCTTCATTACATTATGGGATCATATTACTTTCTTGCTTCACAAGTTAACTTTATCGTTGTCTTGTACATTTCAGGTTTATGGACCCATTGACAGTTGGTCGATATCCGCATATCATGAGATCTATCGTAAAAGAGAGACTTCCCAAATTCACTGAAGAACAAGCCCATATGCTGAAAGGGTCATTTGACTTTATAGGACTGAACTACTATACTACTAATTATGCAGCGCATGCACCTAATGCTGATAATCGAAATCCACATATTGTTACTGATAGGATGGTCCGATATTCAAGTACGTAGTGCATGTCATGTTACCCACCTGGATGGGGCTATCTCCAAATTTTCATATTACTATTTTCAGGATGCGCAAATAGCCTCACGTTTTACTGTCCCTTTTCCTTCTAATAATCTAACCATGATATTTCCTTGTGCAGCGGAGCTGAACGGGGTCCCCATTGGTGACGAGGCAAGTCCTTGCTTGCATTATTAAGAAACATGATTCATAATGCCAGTAGCTCAAGATTGGCAATCCATTTCGATTGAAGGATAGTAACAGGAAATGCAGTAACCAATGATCTTATATAGTCCTCTACCAAGTATTATCTAGATTTCAGCGATTTAATTGATTTTATATAGTAACAGGAAATGTAGTAACCATTTGTTAGGAACTTTTGTGTTGTTTCGTTTCGCTGGAGACATTTTTGATAACATTGTAGCAATAATTTACCCCTTTTATATGTTAATATTCTCGACTCGACTATGCTGCAGGGAGGTTCATCATGGCTCTACGTCTACCCAAAAGGGTTTACGGATCTTTTGCTCTATATAAAGACAAAATACAAGAATCCATGTATTTACGTTACTGAAAATGGTGAGTCAATTTGTAAACTGCTACATAGTTACCAACATCGAGCAAAACCCAGTTATGTTCTAAATAGTGCCTCTTAATCTGATATTACTTACAAATTTTCTCAGGGCTTGATGAGAAAACTGATGCCACATTACCTCTATGGGAATCCCTTTCTGATCACAAGAGGGTGTGCTACCATCATCATCATCTTTGCTTCCTCAAGAAAGCGATAAGGGAGTAAGTTCAATACAACATTAATCATGCTTTTTAATAGTATTTACAACTCACCATCAAAGAAAATTAATGCGTCAACTTCATCCATTTTTCTAAAGTTCTAACTATGTACCATATGTAGGCATGAAATCGATGTGAAGGGATACTTTACATGGTCATTGTTGGACAACTTTGAGTGGGCTTCAGGTGTATCCGTTCGATTTGGCAACATCTACGTAGACTATGATGACAAGTGTAAAAGGTACCCAAAGCTTTCAGCAGAATGGTTCAAGCTTCACCTCCTAAACGAGGACTCCGATTGGAAGTCCTCATGTCCAGAGGAGCCAGATAGCGACAGCTATGACTCTGAAGAGGCAACACAGGAGTCGGGTCTAAAAATGACCATAACTTAAACTTCTACGCTTGTTTGTCGCCAGAATATGAGGGGCGTGGAATCTTCTTCAATAAAGTGGACCTTAAGATTTTCGTTTGAGGTTGAATGACAATAAACTTTCGGTTAGTGTGAGTGATATACATATTATGGAAGTTTTACTATGTTCTTGAGGGGCTCCGCTAGCAGCTGGTGGCCTAGCACAATAAAGTGCTTGTGTGTGTGGTTTGAAAATCAGTCATGTGCAGGTCTAGCACAGTAAGGTATTTGTATCTCGGTTTATAACTTCAGTCATGTAATAAGAATTTATGCTTGAGTTATCGTTCGTTCATGAATGGTTGATTTTCAGCATGTGGGGGTGTTATGACAACAAGAAGAATTGGTTTTACGGGCTTGATAGTATACCTACAAGATTGAGCAGAAAACAGAGAGCAGAGAGAGGAATGAGTTTTCTGAAAATCTGATATATTTCCCTTAGCTTATCTAGTAAGCTTACACCACTTATATGTTCAAAGTATATCCATGTGATGTTTGACATGTGGCTTACTAGTTTTCACCTGAACTTAACTGGAGTTACTTAACTAAACTTACCATGAACTACAGTTAAAAATCATGTACAGCAGTAACATTATAGAGGTAGCAGCAACCAAGCATTAGTCTTAACATTCTCCCCTTTAATGTATTTTTGTTGAACTCCCAAAACTTGTCTCAATTCTCGAAACTTTTATCTTGGTAGAGCTTTCGTAAAGATGTCTGCCGCTTGTTCTTCTGACCTGTAAAATTCAAGTTCAATTTTCCCTTCTTCAATAGCTTCACAGATGAAATGATACTTGAGTGCAATGTGCCTGGTCCTACATCGAAAGACCGGATTCTTGGCCATTGCTATTGCTGATTTGTTGTCACAAAACAGCTCGGTTTTTCCTTCTTACTTTTCGCCAAAGTCATGAAAAATTCTTCCAAGCCAAATGGCTTGAGAGGAACCTGACGATATGCGTCGTGTGAGAGACGAACCAGAGTCGTGGACTCGTGGGTCTACTGTCTAGATTAGAAGAAGAGAACATAAAAATAAAAGAAGAAAAATGGAATATAAACCGGCATTTCCTATGCCGGCGGTCAGTGAGTCGGCTAAAATAGTTAGACTGCCGGCATAGAACGTGTTTTGCCGCTAAATTTTAGCGCTTATATTTTGGGGTGAAAATATGATCTATGGCAGCGTTGAATTTTCGACCGCCGGCTTAAAACGTTGCTATAAATCCTATAGCAATGGTCATCGTGGAGGCGCCATTGTAGCCCATGTACGGCAACGCCTTTGTGTGGCCGCCGGCATAGCGCGTCGCGACATATCACTTTTTTTGTAGTGTTCTAACAAGGGTATGTTAAGGAAAGAGACTTCACATTATATGAGAAATAAAGTACCAATGGTTTATGATAACACTCTAATACAACAAGGGTATTTTACAAGAAAAAAGTGTTATTGATAAAAAATACTCCTAATCAGGCCTAATATATTATGAGTACTCCAATTTAGAAAGGCAAATTTTAGAAAAGAAAAGTCTAGTCATTTAACCTCATCCGTACTTTTATACATTGTATAGACTAAAAAAGATCAACCAATCAGGATGACTTAGTAAACACTTCATTTGAAAGAAAAAGAAAGAGCGCAAGTTTATGCCCGAATAGTAAAAAGAATTAATTGCGCTTTAATCATGTTAGAGCTTCACAATCACATAGCGGCAAAGCAATAAAGTGTGAGATAATACCTGCCTTCAACCCTGCTCAATTTCCAGGTACTTCGAAGATATGTAATAATGCAAATGAAGATGACGAATTGGCCAAGCCTTTATCAAAATGGAACCAAAGAGGAGTTAGGTTTTTTTTCCCTTTAAATTTTCTTTTATCAGAAAAGGGCAGGGAATGCGATGCTAAAATTGCCCAGCCATTTCTTTTGATTAAAAATTTCACTCTTACATGATATACCCTGGCCTACTTCAAAAAATTTGCAAAACGCATTTCTGTTTACTATGAAGTTATTCTTATTAGTACACCCGTTAATCTCTATTTGAACAACATTTTAGACTTCAAATGTCTATGAGAGATTATTCATACATCATAATGCTACTAATATTTTTTTTTTCCTCTGGAAAAAGAACACTACCAACCATACTAGTAATAAATTGTATATGTTATAAATTGTAACAGTCCCTGAGTTTGGATTTCCAACTCTTTTTTGCAGCTTTTGATGTTGATATGTTATTCCATTCTCGACTTCCATACTACTCCAATCCCAGATGCCATCCCATGCAAGCCAGAACGTGGTTTCAACACAATGTGCATCCGAAAGACCTTAATTGGAGAGACGCTATCTCGTTGGTTCTATAGGCGAATGGAGGTAGAGACATTACTTTATCTTCCCCTTGTTCTAATCCTTTCTTCCATGGTGGGCTTGAGGTTTTAATTCTGTTAAGGCTGCAACTACTTATTTTCAAGAACCAATGTATCTTGTGTTTGTGATACTAATTAAACTACAAAAAAAAAAAAGGGTTTCGGCGACGCTTAAAGAAATGTCATAAATTAGTTATAATATGCGACACTTCTTTTGTAACGTCAGACAATTTACGACACAAGTACTAAAGTGTCACATAGTTTTCGACGTTTTAATACATGTCACTTTGTAAGTGTCGCTTTATTCATATGCACAAAGACTTTCTCCATGCTCTTCTCTGAGAAGTAGCATTCCCCCTCCTCTTCTCCGGCATATGATCTCCCCTGAAGCCTCTCTTCACTTCACTCTGTTCTCTTTTCCAGTCTCTTTCCTCCATGCCCCACCAAAACAGTTTTTCTCATCCCACCACAAATCACCAAATCTGAGTATCTCTACCCCATTTCTGATTCTTCTGTTCCCTTTACACATTCTCTTCATCCCACCAACTATCCTGACACCCAAATAAATTCTACATCCCCCCATCTGCTTATGGACTCCATTATTCTCAAGACAAGATCTCTCCTGTGTGACGAGATCTCTGACCTGGAAACTGATGAGGTTAATGCATTTAAAGAATACTCTCTGACCCTTGCAGCAAAATTTTTTAGCTCCAAAGCTTTCAATGCGAAAGCAGTCCAAACCGTCCTCCATAAAGCATGGAACCCATCAAAGGGAATGAAGATCCAACCCCATTCCGACAATACCTACAGCTTCACATTTAAACATGAATGGGACAGAAAGTGGGTTCTTGATTCGCGTCCTTGGTCGGTGATGAGTTCTCACATTGTGGTAAGGGACTGGCCACCCTACCTTAAATTAGAAGAGCTCGATTTCTCTCATTCCCCATTCTGGGTCCGTATCTCAGGCCTCCCACCCAACATGATGTCTAAAGTCAATGTTGAGAAGTTGGGTTCTAAGTTAGGGAAGGTTTTGGAAATTGATTTTTCCACTGCAGGTAATCTCTCCTGGTTTAAATTTCTGAGGATCCAAGTTCAGTTGGATTACCAAACAGCTAGCCACAGGATTTACCAGAAACATCTCTAAGACCACCTCCGCTTGGGTAAGAGTTCAATACGAAAGACTACCGGATTTTTGCTTTGCCTGTGGTAGATTGGGACACACGAACAGAAGCTGTCCTCATCCACATGCCCCCATCCCAGAAGCTAAGGTAAGTCCTTTTGGAACTTGGCTACAGATAGAATCCTCTGAAATGTGTCCCCCTCCGGCAAGATGAACCCATCTTTGTTTCACTACATGCACCAACCACCGGATTTTCCTTTGGCTTCCGACGAAGATCAACCAGGGAGCAGTACCATGGAAGCTGAAAATACTAAGCAGACCTACTCGAGTAGACCTGTGCAGCCTACCCCTGACACCACACCTAACATCACAGTTCAGCTCCCATTCACAAAAAGTAGTCACCCATCTGACTGCCAGATTACCCCTTTCTGCCCGAAATTCAGTCCCATCCCCCCCATCGCCTCTTTAGCCTCTAACCATGCGAGTACCTCTAACCACAATCCCGGCCAACCCATTGACAACCAAACCCTTCTCATCAAATCTGACGAGATGACTCTACCCAATATCAAATCTCCAAACCAAACCCAAACCAAAAGAAAACAGGAATGGGACCAAGCTTTTCCAAATAAAAAACCCAAAAACATCTCTTCCCCTGTTCCTAGTTTATTGCCTAACCCCCTGGACCTTATCCATTCCAAAAAAGCCAGCCATTCTTCCCCCACCTACACCAATGCCAGAATTACCAAATCTAGAAAAGTCAAGCATCTTGCTAGACAAAAAAAATCTGCCAGTCAGTCCCCACCTGCTCAGCCTTCCGCTCTCTTCTCCAATAACCCGTCCTGTTCACCGAACTCAAATTCTGATGATCCTATTAGTCCAAGGCCAGAGGAGATGCGGTCAACCCAGTCTCCAAAGCCCCCATGATCATCTTTTCATGGAACGTGAGAGGGCTCGGTAATGCTTCGTGCATCCGGGCCCTAAAAAAGGATGTCCGCACCTTGAATCTGGACATCATCTTCCTTTCTGAAACTCTCTCCTCCCCTTCTAAAATCTCTCCCATTCTGAACTCTCTTGGCTTTTACAACCAGTGTGTCGTTCCCCTGTCCGGAACAAAAAAACTCTCTGGAGGTCTTTGCTTGGCCTAGAAACATGGAGTTGACTTGGAAATAACACTGCAAAATAGGAACATTATTAATGCTTTGATCTTTTTGGATCCTCCGAACAGTCCTTGGATGTTGTCTTCCATCTACGGTCCCCCCATTGAAATGAGAAGCTCCGATTCTGGTAGGACATGGATACTTTAGTGTAGGCTTTCAAGGGTCCTTAGGTCTGCATTGGGGACTTCAATGAGGTTACAAATCAATCGGGAAAAAGGGGTGGTCGTCCGGTTTCAACCTCCTCCTCGGGAGGATTAGGCGGTTTTCTACAGACGAACAATCTCAACGATCTGGGGTTCTCGGGGAACCCTTTTACCTGGAACAACAATCGCCCACTTGCTGCTAATATTCAAGATAGGTTGGATAAGGCCTTTACTAATGTAAGCTGGCAAACCTTATTTCCGGATGCATCTGTGACCCACCTGCCTGGCAAAGACTCTGATCACCATCCCATATTCCTCAGTACTCATAGAAGAGAAGCATTGCAACCTGTGCCGTTCAAATTTCTAGCAGCTTGGACCCGGGATGCCTCCTCATACCATATAGTGAACCATGCTTGGAGGAAAAGGGTGGTGGGCAATCCCGAAGTTACTCTGTGCCGCAAGACTGATCATGCTAGCACCGCTCTCCGAAGGTGGAACTCTTCTCACTTTGGCCATATCCAGTCTAACATTAAGAGACTTTCTGAGCATCTTGACAGCATCCAACGAAGAGAGCCCTCAATCAGAAACTTGGAGCTTCAAAGAAATCTCAAATCTCAGATAGATGAACAACTCTGCAGGGAGGAATGGCTTTGGCGCCAAAAATCTCGTATTTCTTGGCTTAAAGATGGAGATGCGAACACCAAGTTCTTCCATTTGAGCACAATCATCAGAAGAAGAAAAAATCGGATTGATTTCATCAAGGACAAAGATGGGCTTTGGATCTCTAGTCAGGAAGATATTGGTTCCTGCCTTACCGAGAATCTCAGCAACCTGTACAAAACTTCCAATCCATCTTTCCCGCCAGATCTTGAAGACCTAATCCAACCAATCCTTTCTGAGGAGGACATTCTCTCGCTGTAGGAAATTCCCTCGATTATCGAAATTTCTACCACTCTGAAAAAATTTAAGGATCTTAAAGCCCCTGGGCCGAATGGAATGCCTTCGTTGTTCTACAAATCGTACTGGGTAACTGTCAAACAAGATGTTTGTGAAACAGTACAATCCTTCTTCAGAGATGGGGCTCCATTACGGGAGCTCAACCACACGAATATTGCTCTTATTGCCAAAATCGATTCACCAACGAAAGCCGAGCACTATCGACCCATTAGCCTCTGTAACGTTGTTTACAAGGTAATCTCAAAGATATTGGAAAATAGGCTGAAACCTCTCCTGGACAAAATCATCTCTCCTATGCAAGCTGCGTTTGTGCCCAACAGATTGATCAGTGACAATACCATTATTGTTCAAGAGATTTGGCATTCAATGAGAAAGAAACAGAAGGCAGGCCTTATGGCTCTCAAAATTGATATGGAAAAGGCTTACGACAAAATCGAATGGTCTTTCATTATTGCTATTTTTCGTAAGCTTGGATTCCCTCAAATCTGGATAGATTGGCTCAGCAATTGCCTCACGACCACTTCTTTCTCAACCAAGCTCAATGGTTCTCCATTTGGCTACATCAAACCCCAGCGGGCTATTCGTCCAGGAGATCCGCTGTCACCGTACTTGTTCATAATTGCCTCGGAAATCCTTAACAGACTCATCCTGCGTGAAGAATCCAAAGGCAACCTTCATGGCATCAGACCAAGCAGGCAGAGCCCCCCATATCCCACCTCCTTTTCGCTGATGACCTTATAATATTTTGCAGGGCAAATCAAAGTGAAGCTGATTCCATTAAGAAATCCTTGGACATCTACAACTCTTGGTCAGGCCAGTGTATCAACAAGGAGAAGTCACAGATCCATTTAAGCAAAGGTGTAAATAGCGACGTTAAGAGAGGCATCCGTCAAGCGCTTCAATATAAAACTGCTGCGAAAGACTCCAAGTATTTGGGACTGCCTATTTTCACCAATCAACCAAAAAACAAAGTGTTTGCTGGAATCCTTGATAGGGTTGAAAAAATACTTGCAAACTGAAAAGGGAAAGTATTATCTCAAGCAAGGAGAGCAACTTTGATTAAAGCTTTAGCTATGTCCATCCCATCCTATGCCATGTCCACTTTTCTAATGCCGAAAACCATTACAGACAAGCTGGATTTGAAGTTTCGACAATTCTGGTGGGGCTTCAAGGATGACGGGAAACACCATTTCTACCCCAAAGCTTGGGTTTCTATCTGCTCGCCAAAAGCAATTGGAGGTCTTGGGTTAAAAAAGATGCATGAATTCAATCTTGCTCTCATGACCAGAATGGGTTGGGCTATGGTGGCTAAACCGGAGTCTCTGTGGGTAAGGATTATGAAAGCCAAATACTTGAAAGGGCTCCCGTTTCTAGATCACAAGCCTAAAGGAAGCTCTTTTTTGCTCTAGAAAGGCATTTGCAAAGTGCAAAAGGTTGTAGATAAAGGTTTTGGGATGTTTGTAGGGGATGGTAAGAACACCAAAATCTGGAAGGATCGTTGGATCCCCGGTGAAGAAGGCTTCTCTCGAGCCCATCCATTAGCCACAGGTCCTAACCACTCATTTGTAGCAAATTTGTTCCTCCCTAATTCCAGATCTTAGAATTATCCGCTACTTGAATCCCTCTTTGACTCAATCACTGTGGTAGGCATTAGGAATATTAAGATTCCTACAATCGAATCCCAAGATTTAATAGCTTGGACCCCCAATTCCAATGGGTTGTTTTCAACCACATCAGCCTACCATATTGCAAACAGTCACAGATTTAGCCAAAACCCAGCCATTCCCTCGTCTCTGTGGAGCAATTTATGGAAAACTAGTATCAGGGAGAGGCATAAAATTTTGATTTGGAGAATTGCTTGGAACTTGCTCCCCCTTAGGCAAAACTTGAACCATTTCCTCCCTGACTTAAGCCCTTTATGCCCTCTCTGCCTAAGCTCACCTGAAACATCTACCCACATCTTTCTAGAATGTAGCTTTGCTAGACTTTGTTGGTTGAGCTCTCCCTTTGGATTTCGGCCACCGAATAATATGCCGAATCATCTTGAATGGCTCTCCTACTTCCTAAATCCCCCCAATCTCGATAATCCTGACCAGTTGCGGCTCACTGTCTATGCGGTTATGCTATTTGATTTGATTTGGTTTGGTTTGCCCGCAACAAGCTGATTCATGAAGGAATCCAGCCTGATCCCAACAAAATTTCGGTGCAAATCAACAAGGCAGCCACAACCTACCTGGAGGTGATAGAAGCACCGAAAAAAGGTATGAGTTTCTCAGAAGAATCGAAGTATCCCCCTGCAGGTTGGGTTAAAGTTAATTTTGACGCAGCCATTAGAGGCCATAATGCCTGCATTGCAATGGTCTGTGTGAATTCAGACACACACAATTTTGGTAAATTCGGACACTCCGGAAGATGCGGAAGCCCTTGCTGCTCTTCTAACCATTCAAACAACTTTTAATCATTGGAAGAGATTTGTCATCTTTGAAGGCGATGCTAAAGCTATTATCAATCTACTTTTGGACAGCTCTTCTACTCCTAATTGGTTGATCCACTCGACCATTACCGAAGCCAGACGCCACCTGAAATTGTTTGCTTGCTGGGATGCTGCGTTTGTTCCCAGATTAGCCAACCAAGCTGCACACAACCTAGCGGCCCGTAGTTTCTTCTGTAAACAGTTTGGTTTTGTTCCACCTTCTTCCAACCTTTTGTTTCAGCTGGAAGAAGTTAGGAACAATGATGTAATCCTTCATGTTTTAGTGCAATGATATCTTTATCCTTCCAACCAACAAAAAAAAAAAGTGTCGCTTTATTCATTTGCGACACTGAATAAACGTCATTTACTAACAGGCCGCTTAAAATAAAATACCGTAAATCTTAGACTCTAAACGTCACCGTTTTACCCATTTCCGTCTTTTCATCTTTTATACATGGTACATGAAAACGTCGAGAACCAAAAAAAATCGGTGAGAAACGGTGGCGCCAAAATTTTCGTCCTGTTCATCTTCTCCTAACTCTCTCTCCAAATCGCCTCCCTCTCTCTCCCCAACTCTCTGTTGCTCGATTTGCCTTTCCCCAAAATGAGCCTCTAATTTTTTTAACAGATTCTGGCCTCTAATTGGTATAGCGGTCTCTTCTTGGCGGTTCAAGACCGCCACCGCCCGAATCCCCTTTTTCCCCTAATCGTGTGATCTTCCCCCCCCCTCTCTCTCTCGCAAGTGATATTTCCTGGTCTCAATTCGCTGTAGATTTTTGGACGGTGACGAGCAATTCCATCCGAATTCAGCAAGGTATGTTAAGTTCACCACCATCTCATCATTTTCGCTATAGCAATTTTTGATGTCTTGCGTTCATTGCATGCCTAATTGCTATTCACATATTCATCTGAATTCGGCACTCATGATCGAGCTTGCGCACGGAAAGACTGAGAACTTTTGTTGATTGAAGTACAGAGGTTAGTCTCAAACTTTGATTCCTTATCCCGTTGTCTCCCTGCTAATTGAAACTGTGTTGAATTAGGGATTTTTATCTAATGGGCTGTTGTTCTTTTGGATCAGTTATTTATTTATTATGTTTTGTCTGCCTGCTATATAAAAAGTGTCAAATTAGGCTTTTTTCTGTCGTGGGTTGTCGTGTTCTTAATTGTTTGTGATCAGTGCATTGTTTGGATCAGTTGTTAAACAGTAGTGTTTGTCTTTGACTGATGTTACGTTTTTATGATCTTTTGCCCCGGTAAATTAATTTCGCTGTCTAATTTGAGTTTTTAGTTCGCTGGTTGTTGATATGAAACGAGTTTTATATATGATTCTTTGGGGATTAGGATTGCTTGTAGAGAAAATTTTGTTTGGTTGTATCAAATAGCATTTCAAACCCTAAATTCATCCCAATTTGACACGTGGGATTTCAGCTTCGACGAAGACTGAGAATGTTTGTTGATTGAAGGTCAAGGTTAGTCTCGGACCGTAATTTCTTTTATTAGTTTTTTTTTCTCAAATTAGGGATTTCCAGTAATGGGTTGTTGTTTCCTTAGTTATTAATTATTATTGATCTGGGTCATTTTGGTTCAGTTGTTTTTGGTGTGTTGTAGTTCTAGAAACCAAGGACTGCTTTCCATCTCTCACATTTTCTGCTCTTTTTGGTCAAATTGCCGTGCCTAATTGCTATTCACATTTTCATGATTTAATCTACTTACTCTGCTGATTTTGTATTTCAATACCTTTTCCTGTTTTAAGTACTTGCAAAGAGCAGTACCCAACCAACATTCATAGAATGAACCCTTTGCCAATTTAGCAAACTTCAAATACTGTTACAATTTTCAAGTACATGCACAGTTGCATAACTGGTCTTCACCATGTAACATGCTTTATGGTTTTCTCTTTTTGGCATCATTTAGCCCGTTTACATGCTTTAGTGACAGCTTGCACTCTACTCTGAGTAACTCGCTCTTTTACTTGAACCAAAACCGTTTGCAACTGCTTTTATACTAGTAGTAGGATGCTAAGTAGATAATGCATCGTCTCAATGAGTTTTTAGGTTAAGGTTTCACCTTCCTACTGGGCAATTCAATAACTTATACATCATGAAATACTTGATCTTTGAGTTGGCTAGCAAGAACACATGCACACAGATAAATGTTGGATGGCAAGATCACTGAAGACATGATGCAGTATTTCAACTGCAATGAAATTGAAGTCAGCCTTTCTTTCTCTGTAGTCTTGCACGAGTTGTTGCTCAGAAACCCTTTTGTTGGTTTTACTTCTTTAATTTAGACTTCAACATCATACCAGCTTTTCCTCTTCTTCCTTTTGTCGTTGCTCAGTTTTCCTTGATTACTAATCCCCATGATATCCCTTTTGTTGGTTTTATTTCTTTTGTTTTCAGTTTTTAAGAGGAACAATTGGACAATTCACTTATACGCTTCAGTTTTGGTAAAAAAAATATATATAAAAACTCCTGTAATTTTGGTTGCTTCTTGGGCTTAAAATTCAGGAATCTTTCCGCTGATTCGAACTGCCTAAATTGTTGAACAAACTCCTGGTTCGTCATTTATCTGAGCCTATATATATTTGCATTTCTATGTTATGAAATTGTTCTTCTTTTCTTTCTCTATTCTTTCATTAGTTAAGAAACTATATCCATAAATGTTTACAAGAATAATCTCATTATTCCATTCTGCTACAACTAAATTTAGTATAATATGGCTTATTCTTAAGGTAATATTCTATTTACTGTTTCATTATTTTGTTGGTTAGGTTGTTTAGTATGTAACGTCGTATAATTAGTAACATACAATAGTTAACGTAAGAGTTGCAGTTCTAATTAAGACTGGCAGGAACCCAGGCCAAAATTTACAGTTCCAGAAGAAAAACCTACACTTTTCACAAATTCTAATAGTATTTGCTTTGCTGTGTGTTCTTTCATTGGATCCTTAAATTCAGTTGGTATAAGGAATTCTCCATTCCACTGTTTATTGAATTTTAATAAATAGAAGCAATTGCTTGGATGGAAAACATTGTTATGTAGATGGATTTTAGTTTGAGGGAACCTAAAGTAAGTAGCATAGTAAATGTAGATAATTTGTGGAGGGGCTGATGCAGCACTTATTGTGTTGATGTCGTACGGCGTTGTTGGTATGTGTGCGTGTGGCTATTGTGAGGGATAGCTTCTTTGTGAACAGCATCTGCACCCCAATCTTATTACCTTCCAAATCATAGATACTTAGAACCTTGCTTCTAGCTCTACTGGAAAGAACCTTTTTGAAGAAATAAGATGTAGGTCCCTCAACTGAACACCCTTGGCTCTAAATTTTTGAAAATAGAACTCTTCTTCTACCAGCTTAAAGACGCCAACTTTACATGAGCGTGCCTTTTGAATGCCCCAAATTGGTCATTGGAGGTGTCTAGCAGATGTGCTTTCTTAATAAGACCCAATTCTTCTCGATCTTCATAGATTCTCCTTGAGATATTGCTGCAAAAAGTTAGTATTCAACTTCCTTAAGGCTGGTTTGATTCGCTTCACTTTCAGACATACCTTCATATGGCACTGCGATGACAAGGTTGGTTCCTTGGTTCAACAAGCTCTTGTTTGAAGGAATTAAGCCTCATCCTGGAATCATAGATTTCAGAGGGTCTCTTTGAAAAGGTGGAGCCCATAAAAATGTTCACCAAGAAGGTTGTGGTCAGAGATTCATGGATGAATAGCTTCAGCTTTGATAGCATCAAATTTTTTTGTCCAAGCAAATTAATGGAAAACTATCAATCTTGCTAAGAATGTTGTGAGCATCTTACTGTTGATTATACCAAGTATTTTCTTAGGCAGCTCCTGAACAGTTGTAGCCAATAAAGCTTGATGCCTAATGTCTAGTGAGGCATTAGGTATCCTAGATAACGCGAAGGATCCTTCTCGTTCTGTAGGATGCCTGACATATTAAAGTCACCAAAGAGCAGCCAAGATATGTGTTGAACTCTGGAAGCAATGGCCTTTAGATCCTGCCAAAGCTCAGCTCAATTAGCATCTTGCACAAAAATCCCTTTATATGGTCATCAGCACCTGGCTCATGCAAGGCTTCATAGTTTTGGAGCGAAGGCGAAGGCGAAGGCTAAACTCGTTTAAAGGTGTATTTGTTTGGATTCATTACATCAGTATTGCATTCTCAAATGAGCCACTTGAAGAATGGGAAAATGCTTATGCCTGTGTGGTACATAACCTTCTTGATAGTTTGTAGCCAGCAACAACTATCCATCCATGCTGAACAACTAGCTTCTACATTTCCAAAAGACAGACATGGTTTACTGAAAGTAGAAGGTTAGTAGGTTTCCCTTAAGTTGCAGATGCTTTAAGCCCACCCTTTTCTGATGGTTAATTTGATCTGGTTTGGTCCGTGGAGAGCGGAGAGTATATGCTTGAACAAATGAAGGTTTTTTCTCTTGCTTTGAGACCCTACATATCAAGGTAGCTCCTGAACCTTACCAGGTGAGTATATGCCATTGATAAAGCCTTCGAGTATAGTTACCCAAGCATCTCGAACCTTACCAGTATGTTCCCACATAAGGTAGCTCTTTTAGGTAGTTGTCTTGGTAGTGAGTGTTTGACAGCAATTGGTGGTAGCTGTGGTGTGGTGGTGAGTGATTGGTGGCTATGGCTGTGGGCAACTGGGTGCATACCAATTTACAGCTTTGTTGTAAAACGACTCTTACGTCTTACTTTTAAATGTTCATCTATCAATGCATTTTTGTACAAACACAGTAATGCAACCAAAAACTTGTATAAATGTTTACCTAAGTGCATGGTTGTTTTTCATATGATTGTGTCTCTTCTTTTGTGTAACTAATGATTATGTATGATCTAATTGTTCAGGTTTCTCAACATAAAAAAGTGAAGAAGAATTTTGTCACTTTGAAAAATTTGCAAAATAGGATGCAAGAATGAAAGGGGGACGTAGATGAGTCTTTACCTTTCTCAATGCATTTTGTTTGTCGACTAGTTTTTTGGTTTAATTCGACTTATGTTATACCGGTTAAATTTATAATCTTCTTTCTTTGACTTTTTAATTTCAAGGTTCGTATGAAGGGAAGACATCAATGCTTTTGTTGGACTTAAAAGAACCGATATGCACTATGATGACATTTTGGATGAAATGTATATATTTTTAGGTTGGTTGTTCAATGACATTATATTTGTATGTTTTGAAATTGAGAATTTTTGGATGGTTATGTAATTATGATTTGAATGTTGGATATGATATCAGGGGCGGATCCAGAAAGTGTAATCAGGGGGTGCCAAAAATTCATAAAAAAGAATTCATGGCTAACATGAAAGGTTTAAGTTCACATAAAACATGAATAATAAAAAACATATTATAATTATCGTCACTATTAAATACATTAACTATAGAATATATTACTTAATTTGACTACTAACAATATATTTTCACTATACATAGTGATTAAATTAATTTGCTAAGGTTAGTCAACAATAAATTATTAATTTTGTATGAAAGATGCTTACTCCTTACTATATAAATATATTACTAATGTGATTATCACTTGTATCAGTACATTAGTCCGTATAAGTTAACAAATTATAAGAATTGAAACTAAAAAAAAAATGAACTAACCTTAATCTATTCTTGTTTTATGGCAATCTCGAAATTTAGAATTTCGGATTTGGAATAATGAAGATAGAGTAAGAAAATAACAAAGACAAAGACTATGGTAGTCGGTGGCACAAAGAGTTAAAAAACACAAATAAAATGCAATATTAATAAATTAATATTACAATATAATGATATTTTTATAAATATTTTACATCTTTTAATTTATTTATCCATTATCTAAGAAGCAATTTTGTTCTTGGACTAAATGAAAATCACAGTAAAAAACAAATAGAGAGAAACGACAAAAGAAATCAACCTACACAAGGATACTCAGAGGAAGACCCAACGAATTAAAGCTTGCTGCAAAATTTTTTTGCTGATGCAATTGAACTGAGATCCAACTCCATTGCATCAATCTTTGCAGTTGGGATTTCCTTCAATATTTACTTAGTTGACCTTCCTTCTGGTAGATGTTAAGAAATTTCACAAATTTTGAGGGGTGCCATGCCCCCCCCCCCCCCGGTCATGGGGGTGGTCCGCCCCTGTATGATATGGTTGATAAATGACATTAGCTTGTTTCTAATGATGAGTTTATAATTAAACTCGATAGATCAACTTAGTTGTGCATTATTCGTGTTGGATTGGAGCAGGATTACATAGAATATATTTCACTTTTACGTCATTTTTGGGGAAATGTAGCTATTATCAGTGTTAGGCCAATGTACTTTTAACAGATTCACAATATGGCAGGCAAAAAATAAGTAATAATTACTTAAAAGTGCCGTAAATATGAATGACATTTCTAAGATAATGCCACTAAACAAAACTGACAGTTGATGGAAGTGTCGCTAAGTTAACGACATTTCAAAGATTATGTCGCCAAATAAACACTGGCACTTTGAAGGAAGCGTTGTTAGATAAGGTCACTTAAGAAAACGGGCACTTGAAGGAAATGTCATTAATTTAACGACGTTTCAAAAGCTAATGCCGCCAAAATAAAAATGGCACTTTAGTGAAAGTGTCGCTAATTTAGCGACACTTTTTGCGAAAGTGTCGCATACCTGAGTTGATTATTGACCCCATTAGAGGCACTTGAAAGTGTCGCACAAAAGTGTCGTAAGTGGAATGCTAACGTTTATAACAAGTGTTGGAAAATTATCAACGGACGATTTTGCGACGCTTACGAAAAGTATTGATGAAGTGTCGAAAAATCATTTTGCGACAGTTTTACCGTCATTGGCGACATTTTTCTAGTGTCGCCGAAACCCCTTTTTTTTGTAGGCACAGAAAGATGGGCCTAACAGTTCTTGTCTTAACTGTCCTTAAGCAGGCACTTTTTGACATACTTCATACTGTTCATCCACGAGTGACACGTAAAACTTTAGTTTCACTCTAGTGAAACCAAAATCGTACTAAGGCAACCTCAAATTCACGACAGCTGTATTGCGGGTGGACCAAAAGCACTGATTGATGTTTACCGAGAATGGACCACCTTCACTGATCTTTAAACAGCTGTATGCATGTTAACCAACGCACCTATCTTCCAAACATGAGTGGGGATAGAAGGAGGAAACTAAATCCAAGAGAAAACAGGGAACAACAAACCAGGTAGCAATCAATTAATCACTGTGCATACACCTAAAACGTGCGCGCTAAACAATTACCACAAATACTATTATTGAATGCAGCCAAAACGATTTAATCTAAGATGATAAGAGGCAGCGCTTTGTTCAAAATCTCAGATAAATTGAGAAGATGGAAGAATGCGATTGACGTTACACAAAGGATAACACGTGAACACGGACAATGTGAATGCTATATGTTCAATGAACACACAACTTGAATGGAAGTGAATTCTACGTCATGATTGAACTATAAGCTTCTGCATTTTCACTTGAATGGAAGTGAATCCTACGTCATTTTCACTTTTAGATTCACATTGTATAAATAGAGGACAACATAAGCAAGGAGGAGGCAAAGAGCTTACAAAGAGAACTAAATCTTGTAGCCAGCTCAAAGAAAACCAGAAGAGAAGATGGAACCCGAACACACAGGTTTGATGTTACTAGATGGTGACACGTGTCACGATGATATTTTTACCCATATCATTTGTCCCCCATTCCATGTTCTTCTTTCTTTCTTTCTCTCTCTCTCTCTCTCTCTCTCTCTTTTATTGAAGAATATGGAATCATAATTGCCTCGAATTCTTGGCTATTTTAAGAGCTGCTTGTTTGATTTGGCCGAGCAGAGACCATGCAAGAGGCCGTCTACTCGGCTCGGCCGAGCAGAGACCTTGCAAGAGGCCGTCTACTCGGCTCGGCCGAGCAGAGACCATGCAAGAGGCCGTCTACTCGGCTCGGCCGAGCAGAGACCTTGCAAGAGGCCGTCTACTCGGCTCGGCCGAGCAGAGACCATGCAAGAGTCCGTCTACTCGGCTCGGCCGAGCAGAGACCTTGCAAGAGACCTCGCAAGCCATAAGGAGTTGTCTACTCGGCTTGGTCGAGCAGAGGCATCGTAAGGAGTCGTCCACTCGGCTTGGCCGAGTAGAGATGTCATAAGGTGTATGGTTCGATTCGCTCGTCTGCTCGGCAGAGGCTAAGACCAAAGTAGCTCGTCTACTCGGCCAGAGTAGAGGCGTATGTTCTGATGCGCTCGTCTGCTCGGCAGAGGCTAAGACCAAAGTAGCTCCTTTACTCGGCCAGAGTAGAGGTGTATGGTTTGATGCGCTCGTCTACTCGGCAGAGGCTAGGACCAAAGTAGCTCGTCTACTTGGCCAGAGTAGAGGTGTATGGTCCGATGCGCTCGTCTGTTCGGCAGAGGCTAGGACCAAAGTAGCTCGTCTACTCGGCTAGAGTAGAGGCGTATGTTCAGATGCGCTCGTCTGCCCGGTAGAGGCTTAGACCAAAGGCGCTCATCTACTCGGCCAGAGTAGAGGCATGTGGTCTGATGCGCTCGTCTGCTCGGTAGAGGCTAAGACCAAAGTAGCTCGTCTACTCGGCCAGAGTAGAGGCGTATGGTCTGATTCTGCTCGGTAGAGGCTAGAACCGAAGTAGCTCATCTATTCGGCTTTGTGGCAGTTGTCGTCATGGGGTAAATAGGTAAATTTTCCCCCTGTCATTTTTTTAGATACATGTCATGTGTCCAGGGTAATTCAACGGTCACAAGATCTCATCCGTTCGATGGGTCTGTTGTTTCTATATAAGGGGTAAACCTTTTCACAACTTATTTCATTTCTCAATATGTAGAGAGTGCGTGATCATCTTGGGGCTTTGTTTGAAGAAGATTTCTAAGTAGAGTTTAATTTGAAGATCTTTCTTCTTTTCAAGTAAGTTTCAAACTTTTTTCAACTTTTTCTTTTGAAATCTCTTGTTTTGATCTAAAATTATGTTCAACGAAGGTGAGGAATATGTTTCTGAACCTAATATCAATACACAAGGTGTTAGGATATAGCCTACCTTTGATCCCCTATTTTTAGAAACTGGAGTTCCCTTAGTTCTTTTCCAAGAGTCAAGGGGTGTTCCTGCTAAGGAAGTCTTAAGGGGAAATGCTCAATCTCTTAAGTCTTTCGATGCGCATACATTAAGAAGCAAGTTGAGTAGCTACGATTTGAAACTTCTACGGGAGCGCTGCGAAATTCTGCCGATCGTAAAACTAAGGCTTCTTGATGAGGATGAATTGGCTAACATGACTACAATCGACGAAATTGGTGTTTATTGGGACATGTTCATTAACGGCTTTAGAGTTCCCCTTCATCCATTCTTCATCAAGGTTTTGAACGCTTTTGGGCTTACGCCTGGCCAATTTTCTCCTCACGCATGGCGTTTTATAAGTTTTTTCATCCACAAATGCCATAAACTAGGTTTAAATCCTAGAGTTAGAGTATTCATATGGTTTTTTACCATCTGTACAATTACCAAACAAGTAGGTTGGTATTTTTTGAGTCGTCGTCCAAAGGCCGAAGCCAACCTATTTCCACATCCCCCGTCATCCAATCATAATTGGAAGTAGAGATTCTTGTTTGTTAAATTGCCTAAGTCTCAAAGGTGCGAAGTCTGTAATGTGTGGCTTCCGGAGTGTGAGACAAGATCTTGTAATAAATTAAAGGAAAAGGACTTATCGGAGACTGACCTTGAGCATATTAAGAAGCTTAAGGATGCTGAGCCCTTAGAATCCAGATACCCTTTGAGCAACGCCCAGCTCCACGAGTGCGGCATCATCTTCCCCCCTGAGCCTCAAGATTTTGACGACGAGGAAGAGGAAAAGGAAGGCGAGAATGATCGTGGTAAAGCTCTTACCAAACCTTATATTCGTCTGATCTTGAATGGTAATCTTACTCTTGTTTTGCATGCAGGAAACATGTCGTCACGAGCACAAGGGGATCCACCGCTATTCAGCGCCCAAGGGGTTTTGGGAGACATAATTCTTGACGAGCTAGCTTCGATACATGGTGTCAAAGATGAGGAGATGCAGGTTCTGGATTTTGGTGCATTGGTTTCTGGGTCTCAGCCGAAGGTGACAAAGACGCAGACGGAGGACTTTGTTCTTTGTTTGTCTTCCGTGGACAAGTCTAAAGAGACTTCCAAGAAGTGAAAGGTCTCGAGTAGAGCTGGGAGCAGAGCTACATCTTCTTCCGTTCGTCCTGATACCCCTCATCGTTTTGCCTGGGGAGTATCCATTGATGATTCGGTGTTCAAGTCTCCTCGCACGGCGTGGGATTGGTCTAGTCACACAATCATTCCCATGGATAGGAAGACATTGTCAGGCTATGGCGTCACTGAGACAGCCAATGGGATGGTCCAGCTAATGTCACATGTTTATTTCTTTTCTCCTCTTTCCTTTGAAAGTTTTGTTGCTTGATCCTAACTCTTTGTCGTGTAGGCTATGGCGCATGTGTAGATTGGCGCTGAGAAGCTGATTGATGCAGACAAAGTGTTGGATGAAAAGAAGAAAAAGGTTATGATAGAGAACAACTTTCGTAGGGAGGCCGAGAAGAAAGTTAAAGACTTGAGCAAGAAGGTAGACCGATTGGAGCTGTCTAACGCTGGATTGACTTCAAAGAATGTCGAATTGTCAGCTCAAGTTAATGATTTAGAGGCCGAGAATTCGTTGGTGGCTTTTCAGGCTGTGCAGCTATTCAAGAGATCCAAGGCTTTCATGGATCAACGCTACTGTGACTCTAAAGGGGCGCTTGTGCATGGTTATAATGAATGCAAGAATGATGTCTTGAAGGATCATCCTGAGCTTGATATGAGCGTCTATGAGCATAAGTTTGCCCGAGAGGTTGCTGTAGACGTCGAGCGTCGGGCTGAAGAAGCTGAACAGAAGAAGGCTACTAGTTCCCGGGTACTCACTAGTCCTTCCATGAGTCGCAATTTGGGTGCTTCTAGGTCAGCGTCTGTGGCTGTTTCGAGGCTACAACTGCCTGTGGCTGACGGTCGCACTCATGAGATGGGGTTACCAGCAGATGTTGCTAAGCAGAACGATTAGACTAAGATTGCCTTGGCTTAGATTAGCTCCTTAGGATCCCCTTCTAAGGGCAGTTTTTTCTTTTGTTCAGCCTTGGAGCCCAATGTGTAACTCAACTCATTATCTTAAATAGAATCAAGGCTTATTTTATACTTTCTTTCTTGTCAAAAGCAATTGTCCAAAGCACTTCATTCATAATAAAGATGGGTACATCTATGGCCATATAGAGCCGAAAAGAAAAGACTATTAGGCTGCTAGGTCGCGTAAGGCCGTAGAGCCCATGACAAAGTGATCTAATGCATGAGCAAGATCAAAAGATCAAAACTAGTGTGATGTATGGAATGTATGACCCATGTGGTCTTGCTCATGCGTAGTAGCGCCTTAAGTGTGCCGCATTCCATGTTCGAGGAATTGCTTTACCATCCATGTGTTCTAAGTGATAAGCTCCGGGGCCTCCCAGCTTTACCACCCTATAAGGGCCCTCCCAGTTAGTCACTAGCTTGCCAACTGCGTCACGTGGAGTGGAAGCCTCTATGCAACGTAAAACCAAGTCGCCTACTCGGAATGCACGAGGACAAACTCTCTGGTCGTAAAACTTGGATACCCGATGTTGGTAAGCTGCAAGGCGCACTGCCGCTTACTCACGCCACTCATCGAGGAGGTCAAGGTTAGCACGAAGAGCTTCTTCATTCTGAACAGGGTCGTAGGTTGTCAGACGAAGAGACAGTAATCCAACATCAACGGGGATTAAAGCTTCTGTTCCAAACGACAAACTGAAAGGAGTTTCGCCCGTAGGGGTTCTTGCAGTGGTATTGTAGGCCCAAAGAATTTTGGGTAACTCGTCTACCCATAGTCCTTTCGCGCCATCAAGTTTCTTCTTAATCCCTTGGAGAAGCGTGCGGTTCGTAACCTCAGTCTATCCATTTGTTTGCGGGTACGCCACGGAAGTGAAACGCTGCTCAATGGATAAGTTGGCCCAAAATGTTCGAAAAATGGGATTATCGAACTGTTTTCCGTTGTTTGTGATTAGCACGTGTGGAATTCTAAAGCGACAAACAACGGTAGGCCAGAAAAAATCTTCGCATTTCTTTTCGGTAATTGTAGCTAGGGCTTCGGCTTCTACCCACTTGGTGAAGTAATCAATAGCTACAATTACAAACATGCACTGAGCTATGGCTGGAGGGAAATGGCCCATTATGTCCATTCCCCACGTTGCAAAAGGCGTAGGACTGCTTAATGTTGACAAAGGGTTTGGCGATTGCTTAGGATTGGAGGAGAAAATTTGGCAGGCATCGCATTTCTTCGTATAATCCAGGGCGTTCTTAATGCATAGTCGGCCAGTAGTATCCATGCCGAAGAACTTTTCAGTGCCAACGTGCGTCCTCCTAAGTGTTGACCACGTATGCCTTCATGAACTTCCCATAGAGCATAATTTGCCTCAGACGGGGTGAGGCAACGAAGATAAGGAAGTGTAAAGGAGCATTTATACAACACATCCTCTACAATGACATATCGAGCTGAGCGTTGGATGATGCTCCTGGCTTGCTTTTTGTCGACAGGTAACGGGCCATCTTGAAGGTAGGCCTTGATGGGGTCAATCCATGACGGCTCATGCTCGGTTTGCATTACTCCATTAACAACGATGCTTGGCTCATGTAAAAATTTCAAGTGAATCATATGGCCAAACTCGGATGGATCAAGAGAGGACAAACGCGAGAGTATATCTGCGGAAGTATTTTCTTTTCTGCGGATTTGCGTGATTTTGAAGATAGTGAATGTATGCGCAACCTCTTTTGCTTTTCGTAGATAATCAGCCATTTTTGGATCTCTAGCCTCATATTCTCCTAACATTTGCTTCACCACAAGCGCAGAATCACTGTAAGCATGGAGGGATTCTGCGCGCATGGCACGCGCTAGATGCATTCCGGCTATCAAGGTTTCATACTCGGCTACACTGTTGGAAGCTGGGAAGTCAAAGCGGAGGGCATAAAGTACAGTTAAGCTGTTTGGCCAGTTGAGGATTAAACCAGCTCTGCTTCCACTTGTGTTTGATGATCTGTTTACGAAAAGCGTGCAGACAAATAATTCAGGCTGAGCAGTGGGGGGAGTGCACTCGACGATGAAATCTGCCAAGGCTTGTCCTTTGATTGAGGGTCGTGGTCTGTAATGAATGTCAAATTTTTTCAATTCTACCGACCAAGGTACGAGGCTGCCTGATAGGTCTGGCTTGTGTAAGATTCGCCTGAGTGGTTTATCAGTTAGTACCACGATCGTGTGAGACTGAAAGTACGGCCAAAGCTTCCTAACAACAATCAATAAAGCGAAGGCTAATTTCTCGGTGTTCGGATACCTCTATTCAGCCCCTTGAAGAACCTTGCTCACATAATAAATAGGGAGTTGTCGACCATTTTCTTCTCTAACTAAAACCGCGTTGATGGCAGATTCATCTACGACTAAGTACAAAAACAACTCATCCCCCGTAACAAGTTTGGAGTGGAGTCGATGTGATGTTAAATACTCCTCCGATGCATCAAATGAGGTCTGACAGTCAGTCGTCCATTCGAATTTTTTGATGTTCTTCAACACTTTGAAGAACGAAAGGCAACGCTCGGCAGACTTGGAAAGGAATCGGCTCAAAGCGGCTATTCGTCCTATCAATACTTGTATCTCCTTGATTCGTCTTAGCGCGCTCATTTTTTGAATGACCTTTATTTTTTCAGGGTTGGCTTTAATTCCCTTTTGCAAAACCATGAACGCTAGGAATTTTTCAGACGATACTCCAAAAGCGCATTTAATGGGGTTAAGACGCATGTGATATTTGCGGAGGAGATTAAAGCATTGTTGTAGATCAGTGATATGTTGTTATGCATGGAGACTCTTGACGAGCATTTCGTCAACATAAACCTCCATGTTCTTTCCAACGAGGGGTTTGAAGATTTTATCAACCAGCTTCTGGTAAGTAGCTCCAGCATTCTTTAGTCCGAATGGCATAACTTTGTAGCAAAAAAGACCTTGATCCATTATGAAGCTTGTTTTGGCTACATCATCTTCGTGCATCCGGATTTGATTGTATCCTAAGAAAGCATCCATGAAGCTGAGCAGTTCATGTCCTGATGTGGCGTCAGTCAGCGTATCAACGCGTGGTAGATGGTAGCTGTCTTTAGGACATGCTCTGTTCAGATCAGTGTAGTCGATGCATATCCTCCACCTTCCAGTCCCAACTTTTGGGACCATAACCACATTGGCTACCCAATCAGGGTAGTCAATCTCCTTTATGAAACCGGCTTCCAGAAGTTTGTCAACCTTATTCTTGATGATCAATTGTCTCTCAGGTGTAAAGAGTCGCTTCTTTTGCTTAACCGGCTTATGCCTAGGGTCAACTGAAAGTCTGTGAGTAATCACAGACGGGTCTATCCCCGGCATATCGGCAGCATTCCATGCAAAAATATCCATGTTTGACCAAAAAATGAGATTAATCGATCTTGAAGGCTTGATTCTAATGTAGAGCCGATTCATACTTGTCGCTCGTCATCTTTCATCAACGATACATAGATAAGTGCTTCTACATGTTCTGCACGTATTATCGCCGCCTCATCACGCTGATTGTCAATAGAGAGTGTTTCCTCAGGTCTACAAGAGGCCACATAACACCTTCTCGCTATCGTCTGATCTCTCTTCACGACGCCAACCCCTCTCGGGGTAGGGAATTTCATGAGGAGGTGATAGGTCGAGGCCACAGCTTGCAGTTTGTTGAGACCTGTCCGGCCCAATATGCCGTTGTATGAGGACTTGATTTTGACGATAAGAAAATCAAGCGTGTGAGTCCCTTGTTGAGGTGCCTCTCCGGCGATAACTGTGAGATATGCTATCCCTTTTACTGGTGCAGAGGCACCCGTGAAAATCATACAGGGGTGAAGTTATTGGCTTCACCCAATCTTTCGAAATCCCCATTTGAAGAAATGAGTCTTCAAAGAGAATATCAGCCAAACTTCCAGTATCGACTAAGATCCGTTTGACTTGGAAAGCATCGATACGCAGAGTGATGACGAGAGCGTCATCATGTGACAAGATTACCCCATCAAGGTCCGAATCATTGAACCATATAGTTGCAGATGCTTTGGCTCGTTTGGAAGGACCTTGTGTTAAATTGGCTTGTCGAGCATAAGCTTTCCGTGATGAACTGGATAATTCCCCGGCTTTAGGTCATCCAGAGATGGTGTTTATAACAGGTGGATCTTTCGGAGGTGCTTCGTCTGCTCTTCACTGGTTTTCTCTCCCCCTATTCTGCTGTCGATGATTGTTTTTGACAATCTGCTTGAGGCTCCCCTTGGCTATAAGATTTGCTATTTCTCGCTGGAGCACCTTGCACTCTTCGGTCGTATGACCATGATCCTTGTGGAAATGACAATATAACTGAGTATCTCTCCTTTCGACCGCCCCCCTCATGGGTTTGGGCCATTTGAGGATGTTTTGACCCTTGATTTGGTGAAGAATGTGCTCACGAGTTATGTTAAGAAGAGTGAATGATTTCGGGGGGGGGGGGGATTACCCGCGAACGCTTAGGTTCGTCTTGAAGTCTCCCTTCTTGACGGTCTAGCCTCTTCTGTCCGGCGTGACTCTCCTCTTGATGTGATGTCGTTGAATCTTCTTCCGCGCGAAAGTACTTCTCTACTCGGTCGAGAAGGTCAGACATGTTTTCAGACGAACTCTTGTTTAGGGAAAAATGCAAGGGTGTTCCTGGCCTCACACCCCTTGCCATTGCTGCGAATGTCACGCCTGGGTCCAAGTGGTGAATGAGAAGTTTTTTTTGAATTAAAGCGAGCATAGTACGACTTCAATGATTCCTTTGGACCTTAGACTATGCGAAAAAGAGCCGAGGAGTTCTTTCTCTGTACTCGGTTGGTGAGGAAATTACTTCGGAAGGATTCTGCTAACTAGGCCCAGCAAGAAATGGAGCAGGGGCGAGGTGTTGAAACCACACATGAGTAGCTCCCTTCAGCATTACAGGGAAAGCTCGACACATGATCTGGTCATGAACTAGGTGTAAGTTCATGCTCGAGGTAAAACGAGCCAAGTGTTCCATTAGATCTCTTGTACCATCGTATGACTCGTATTGAGACATCTTGAAATTGGGGGGAGTTGAGAACATATCAACTTCTTCAGTGAATGGTCGTCCGATGATGATTGGGGCATTGGAGTACCTTTTTGCTCGGTTACC
Organism: Escallonia rubra; assembly: GCA_033065855.1. Taxonomy (NCBI): domain Eukaryota; kingdom Viridiplantae; phylum Streptophyta; class Magnoliopsida; order Escalloniales; family Escalloniaceae; genus Escallonia; species Escallonia rubra. The sequence continues at coordinate 33,558 of JAVXUO010001177.1, read as the reverse complement.
ACCAGGATTGACATAAGTATTTTTGGTGGAATGCGCCTCATTATAGCTTTTTACATGCCTTCTAGACCTCGAATTTCATCCTTCATCGTTAGATTGTTCATCATCCACGTATGTCATATGCTGATTGTGATTTGTTCTCTCTGGCGTCTTAAAGGTGCCTTCATGGAAATTTAATTGCTCTTGAACGGATTGTCTTTGCGCATCTATCACATATCGCTTTTTTGGAGGCCTAAGAGGTTCTAGCTGTGGAGATGGATTCTCTATAGCAGCTTGTAACCTTTCGATAAACTGTTGCATAGCCCGGATGACAGCCATTAAATTAGCTTGGTTGTTGACAGTTGGTGGAGTAATGTTGATCGTACCTACTGTGGTAATTTCAGTTGCAGGATGTTCGAATATACCATTGGGTTGAAGTGGAGGTAAGACGGTGTTTGCAGGGGGAGGAGTTACCGCCACGACTGCTGGTGCTACTGTTACGGCTGCCGGTGATGTTGTTATGGCTGTCGGTGCCACAACCGTGGCTGTTCGTCTTACCGTGGGGGTTGTTGGTGTACTTGCCACCTTTTTACAGTGGTTAGGCAGCTGAGAAGTGATTCTTCCACGAGTAAGGTCGCAAATTAGCGCCAAGGATGAACCCGGTGCTCTCCCTTGCTGAGCTTACGAATTGGGATTTTGAGCCATGATCTATTCACGAATTCGGTCCCATGGATGCCGCCAAAATGTTGTGGATGAAATCCGGAACTGGCTTCGTGAATAGATCTACATAGCAAAAAGACAACACCGATGACTCGCCGGAAGAATTTTCGGCAGGAAATCACCGATGCTTAAGTCAGAAGATATTTTTAGAGGTTATAGTGTAAACTCAGATTAAGCCAATTACCCTTATTGGTTTCCGCATTTTCCTTTTATAGGGTCCTTCATCAGTGATCATTTACTTCCCTGTTATTAGGGAGTTACTGGGTTAATGGGAGGTTATTCCCATTAATGGACAGTTATTTGTCTTGAATATGGGTTATTTCCATAATGAGTGTGGTAAATAGTGGGAAGATGGTTAGTCTCCACTTTCCCCTCATTCATGGATGTTATGACAGCTGTGATGTTACTAGATGGTGACACGTGTCACCATAATATTTTTACCCATATCACTAATCCCCATGATATCTCTTTTGCTGGTTTTATTTTCTTCTGTTTTCAATTTTTAAGAGGAACAATTGGACAATTCACTTATACACTTCAGTTTTGGTAAAATAAATAAATAAATAAACTCATGTAATTTTGTTTGCTTCTTGGGCTTAAAATTCATGAATCTTTCCGTTGATTCAAACTGCCTAAATTGTTGAACAAACTCATGGTTCATCCTTTATTTGAGCCTATATATATTTGCATTTCTATGTTATGAAAATTTTCTTCTTTTCTTTCTCTATGCTCTCTTTAGTTAAGAAACTATATCCATAAATGTTTACAAGAATAATCTCATTATTCCGTTTTGCTACAACAAAATTTAGTATAATATGGCTTATTCTTAAGGGAATATTCTATTTACTGTTTCATTATTTTGTTGGTTAGGTTGTTTAGTATGTAACGTCGTATAATTAGTAACATACAATAGTTAACGTAAGAGTTGCAGTTCTAATTAAGACTGGCAGGAACCCAGGCCAAAATTTACAGTTCCAGAAGAAAAACCTACACTTTTCACAAATTCTAATAGTATTTGCTTTGCTGTGTGTTCTTTCATTTTTCATTGGATCCTTAAATTCAGTTGGTATAAGGAATTCTCCATTCCACTGTTTATTGAATTTTAATAAATAGAAGCAATTGCTTGGATGGAAAACATTGTTATGTAGATGGATTTTAGTTTGAGGGAACCTAAAGTAAGTAGCATAGTAAATGTAGATAATTTGTGGAGGGGCTGATGCAGCACTTATTGTGTTGATGTCGTACGGCGTTGTTGGTATGTGTGCGTGTGGCTGTGGCTATTGTGAGAGATAGCTTCTTTGTGAACAGCATCTGCACCCTCAATCTTATCACCTTCCAAATCATAGATACTTAGAACCTTGCTTCTAGCTCTACTGGAAAGAACCTTTTTGAAGAAATAAGATGTAGGTCCCTCAACTGAACACCCTTGGCTCTAAATTTTTGAAAATAGAACTCTTCTTCTACCAGCTTAAAGACGCCAACTTTACGTGAGCCTGCCTTTTGAAAGCCCCAAATTAGTCACTGCAAAGCGAGCAGATGTGCTTTCTGAATAAGACCCAATTCTTCTCGATCTTCAACGATTCTCCTTGAGATATTGCTGCAAAAAGTTAGTATTCAACTTCCTTAAGGCTGGTTTGATTCGCTTCACTTTCAGACATACCTTCATATGGCACTGCGATGACAAGGTTGGTTCCTTGGTTCAACAAGCTCTTGTTTGAAGGAATTAAGCCTCATCCTGGAATCATATTTGAAAAGGTGGAGCACATAAAATTGTTCACCAAGAAGGTTGTGGTCGGAGATTCATGGATGAATAGTGATGAAACGCAAGAGAGGAAAACGTGGTGGGAAAAAGGACCTGTCTAAAGTTAAATGCTTCAACTGTCAACAGAAAGGACATTTCGCTCGTGATTGCACTGAGCCGAAGAAGGTACTTTCTGAATTTTTCTCTCTGTTATATGTTTCATCACATGTGATGGTTGCTCATTCCCAACCTGTGTGGTTTGTGGATACAGGTGCAACAAAACATGTAGCACGTGACCGAGAGGGATTCGTAGATTACCACCGGATTCTAGTGGGAAGCAAACATATCTTCATGGGAAACAATAGCTCCGAAGAGGTGCTAGGGGTTGGTTCTTACCAGCTCAAGTTGCGCACTGGGCGCACATTAATTCTTGAGGATGTGCGATATGCACCCACTGTTCGGCTTAATCTACTTTCAGTTATTGCTTTATTAGACAGTGGTTTTTCCTTTATTTTTGCTCCCACTCACCCACACACAGGGCAAATAAATCGTACAGTCCCTCTTTATCTCTCGTCCACTCATCTCCTCATACAGGAAATGGAACGTGCGACCTACGAGAAAGGATGTCCAGTTGAAGAGTATTGTATTAAGTTATCACCAAACTAACACAATACATCACTCCAATAAATCTCGTATGTACCCCAGATAGTTCAACTACACCAGATTAAACACTCTCAAATCCCTCATAATGAGCAGTGTTAAACCTCTCATATGTTATGTATTCATGACTCATATCGAAACGAAAATCGACAAAGTCGCCCGGGCTATGAATCACACAACATGGTGTAATATTGAACTTTCTTCCCAAAGCCCTCATGTCATTCCAATTAGACCCAACCGCTTTCCTAGACATGCCCTGCGAGACCGCATCATCCATGATCCAAAGGTACATGCTAAAGTAGCGACATTGAGTATCCTCTTCATGACATAGTCTAAGGTGAGAAGGGTACTACATAGGATCAAAAGTATTTCGATCCAAATGGCTCACACAGTGACGAAGCAGGGATTCATTCATCATTCCCACAGTCGGTCTGCATTTAGCACATGCAATATGATTTGCATGCTATGGCGTAACCCACAAGGGCGTGTCACATAAATGTGTAAAATACGCCATACGAATCTGAGTCTAGTCGTTGTACAAGCGCCTAACCTGAGTTTTTCAGCCCAGTCACTCTCATAGTGCCTGCCTGAAATCTCACATTCGGCTATAAACAGGCTACATAGAGTTGTGGAGATACTCTATGATCGACCTACATTTTTAGGTCTCATCTTAGCTCCAACTAAGGCGACATGTTTGCATTACAAACTGTATCATCTTATTCGCCCACTTGGCGCCTAAGACAATTATGTCTCATCTTGCTCGCTATCTTAGCGCCAAGGTGAATTACCCGTGTGAGTGGGTCAATTCGAGCCTGGTGACACTCTTAATAAGGATGTATATGTAATCACAAAGATTATCCATTCATTCCAAAATAAACTCAAATCAAGGAACGAAAATTTAATATAATAAATGTCAAGTACATAAGATGCCATAAACATATCAAAACCTACGGAGTCCCATACTCCTAATGTGAGAAAGAAAAACATCTCTAGCAATAGGCTTGGTCAAAGGATCAGCCACCATTCTGCCAGTAGGTATATGTTTCATGGACACCTCTCCTTGCGCAACTAAAGTTCTAATGAAGTGATAACGAAGGCCTATGTGTTTGGCCTTCCCATGATATTTGGGGTCCTTTACAAAATCTAGGGCAGCTGTATTATCACAGTGAACAGTGACAGCCTCGTCTGCATGAGCTGTAACCCCTAAAGACTGTAAGAATGACCTCAACCAAACAGCTTCCTGGACTGCTGCTGAACAAGCAACATACTCCGACTCCATCGTGGATAGGGCGATGCAAGTCTGTTTCTTACTGCACCAAGAGATAGCTCCACCTCCTAGTATGAATGCATAACCTGAAGTGGATCTGCGCTCATCTCTATCACCGCCCCAATCAGCATCGCTGTATCCTCTCAGTCTCAAGTCTCCACCATGATAACACAGGACGAGATCAGCGGTTCCACGCAGGTATCGAAGGATCCTCTTCACCGCATCCCAATGAGCGGGTCCAGGATTACTCTGATAACGACTCACCAGTCCAACGGCATAGCAGATGTCTGGACACGTACACAGCATAGCGTACATAAGACTTCCTACTGCAGCCACGTAACGCACGTTGGACATCCGATTCTTTTCCTTATCATTCTTTGGGCATTGGTCTGTTGTTAAAGTACACGCCTTGTCCATTGGAGTGTCTATGGGTTTTGAGTTATGCATACGAAATCGTTCAATGACTTTTTTGATGTATGTCTCTTGAGACAAACTGAGAAGTCTCTTTGAACGATCACGTACGATTTTAACCCCGAGCACATAATTAGCTTCTCCCATGTCCTTCATCTCAAAAGTTGAGGACAACCATTGCTTAGTGGCGACAATGGAACTCATGTCATTCCCAGCTAAAAGAATGTCATCCACATACAAAGAAAGGATTAGAATATTTTTCTTGGATCGTTTTACGTAAACGCAATGGTCTTGTTCAATCATTTCAAAACCTATAGAGGTAATGGCATGATGAAACCTAAAGTACCACTGCCTAGACGATTGTTTGAGACCATATATAGAACGTTTGAGACGGCAAACTTTGCGCTCATGTCCTTTTACTTCAAAACCCTCGGGTTGAGCCATATAGATCTTTTGTCTAGTTCTCCATTGAGAAACGTAGTCTTAACATCCATAAAAGTTCTAAATCCTGCTAGGCGAAAATAGCTAGGATCAGGCGAATTAAAGCAAATCTCACCACTGGGGAAAAAGTGTCTTCATAGTCCACACCCCGCAGTTGGGTATAGCCTTTCGCGACAAGACGTGCCTTATACTTGTCAATTGACCCATCTGCCTTGCGCTTGACTTTTAAAACCCACTTGTTTCCAATAGTCTTGCGCCCTGGCGGAAGGTCAATCAACTCCCAGACCTGATTCTTTTCCATTGAGCTCAACTCATCCTTCATTGTAGCCATCCACTCATTAATAGCAGACGAAGATAAGGCTTCTCCCACAGAAGTAGGCTCCTCTTCATCATTTGGAGTGCACATAAGAATTTCTCCGTCAATCTTAAAACGACGCCGTGGAACTCTTCCTCGTGCACCTCTACGCAGTTGAGAATCTTGTTGACCTAATGGTCCTTGTGGTGTGCTCCCACTGTCTGGGATACTCCCACTAGTTTGAAGGTCACTTACACTATCTTCAGCGACAACAGGACGAGGAACTAATTCCCCACCTTCGCTTGGGGATGGTAAAGTGGGTTCAACCTCCTCTAACCCATAGAGCACAAGATTCTGACTCGCGTTTCATATGCTAGGAAAATCACTTTTTATTAAATCGACATCGCGAGACTCTATTTTACTCCTTCCCCCATTAGGATGTTCACCATACATCACATAGCCTTTAGAGTTTTCAGAATACCTTAGAAAGATACTCTTCTTTGCTCTAGGCCCTAGTTTCCCATACTTATGAGAAATGCTGTGAACATAACCTGCTGAGCCCCATGGGCGCAAGTTATCCAAATTTGGCTTTTGGCCATTCCAAAGCTCATAAGGGGTGGATTTGACTGACTGTGAAGGCACACGATTAAGTATATAGGCTGCAGTCAAAAGGGCATCCCCCAAAAAGATATTGGAAGGTTTGCTTGCGCCATCATAGACCTAACCATGTCTAACAATGTTCTATTCCTTCTTTCTGCAACACTATTTTGTTATGGAGTATTAGGAATAGTAAGTTGCATGCGTATCCCTTTTTCCTCACAAAACTTCTTGAAGTGATCTGACAAATATTCGCGTCCCCGGTCAGTGCGAAGAGTTTTTAAATTCTTCTCTTTCTGATTCTCAACCTCTGCTACAAAGCGTTTGAAACAGTCCAAAGCTTCATAGCGGTGAGATATCAGATACACATAACCATATCGCGTATAATCGTCTATCAGTGTAAGGAAATAAGAGGCGCCATGGCGTGCCTTTACACTCATAGGTCCACATATGTCAGAGTGAACTAGCTCAAGTGGTTGAGTTGCTCTCACAGCCTTTCCAAAAGGCTTCCTGCATGCTTTACCGGCCAAACAAGCCTCACAAGTTTGTAGATTGACTTTTGCGAGTGGGCCTAAAAGGCCTTCTCTAGCCAAACGAGTCATTCTATCTTGGCCTATGTGGCCCAGCCTCGCATGCCAGGTGGTAGAATCATTCATAATATTATCATTCACAACATAAGAATAAGAGGACTGAGAATCAATTAAATCCAATTGAAAAAGACTATCCATGCGAAAACCATGTCCGAACAAAACATCATCCAAAAAGATGTCCAACTTATTACCCCTAAAAATAAAGGAAAAAACCTCAGCGCTTGCCATTTGCATTGCGCGAACCCCCTTGTGTTTCTGCATTTTCCCTACCTTTCCCGCAGAAGTGCTCGCCTCGCCTCTCTTGCCTTTCTTACTTTGTCTTCCACGCTTGCCATTTGCATTGCGCGATCCCTCTTGGGCGACATAAGTTAGGGTCTTGTCAGCGTCTCGAGTTTCAGCCTCAAGGATGACATGCTGTGAAACATCAGAAAAGTTCTTGATGTTTTCACTGTGGGTCAATATATGTTTCATATTGGTCCATGAGGCAGGAAATAACCTTATGACAACTCTGACTTGCTGCTCATCTGTGAGCGCATGTCCAGCATCCCTCAGCTTACCAATCATATTGGACATCACCCTTAGATGCTCACTCATGGTATGCTTAGGGTCTTTTGTGGTCTCTTCAAACGTGATCACTAGGCTACGAAGCCGCGTAGTTGAGGTTCCACCAAAAGAGTACTTGAGCTGCTCCCATAAAGCTTTGCAAGTTGGAAGTTCATCATACTGCCCAATTAGATCATTTTGCAAGCGGCTCAACAAGGTGTAGCGCGCACTACGATCTTTCTGATTCCACTTCTGGTAGGCAGTGTGGTCTCTTAGGGGTTGCGCCTCAGTTGGCGCGACCATCTCCTTGGTCAAGTGCTCCTCGAGCTCTTGTTCGTTCAGCATGAATTTAATCTTTTTATGTCAAACGTCATAATTATCTCCGTTAAGTTTTTCACCCTTAACGAGATCAGCTATGACATTCTTGGTGGCCATTATATTCACTACATTAGATTGCGCAAGGAAAAGACATTAATTATACATCCTTCTATTTATTTCAAAAAATTCAAATGAAAAACATAATCCTTCCTCACATCATGAAATCGAAAATCTGCTAAGCTCGTAATCATATCCCATGTATGTGAGTTGGGAAAAATCTTTTTCAAGTAATTTTTCGCAATAAATTTCATCATCATATAAGCCACAATATAAATCATCCACATGATAATTTAGAACAATATAAAATTGCACCATGCAATTAAGTGTGCAAGGACTCCATTGAGCCCTATTGGCATTCTAATAACTTATGCTAAGAAAATTCTGGCTTGAATAATGTGCGTGCGAAATTACATCCCCGTACAAGGCTTTCTTGAAATATACAGGGAAATAATAGAATACAACATCTTTAAAAATTCTATTACAAACACCTCCACTACAATAAATCGAGATGCAGCACAATACATTATTCTCAAAAGTATTTCCTTAAAACTATAGTAAACACATTAAACATAAGTTTCTTTAGAATGCCAATCTAATATTCATCCATTTAACCTAAAACTAGCATGCTCAAATAACAAGTTAAAGGGTAATAAAATGGATGAATATGCCACATTCTCCTTCCAAAGAAAACGGGCATTAAGGCCTTGAAAATAAAAATAAATGGTTTAAAAGTGTGGACTTACCAAAAAACCCAACAAATATACCTCAAAAGTATATTTAAACCATAACACAAATCAAGGCAAGCATGTAACAAATTAGACATAATTTATCTATGTCATATAACTCTCCAAAAATATTTATTGCTACTCACGAAGTGCAAAAAATAATATTTACGCATTATTCGTATTTTTGGGAACCACAAAAGTACCACAAAAATACTCACAAATGACCAAAAACCGAGAGATAAATTCTTAAAAGATGACAAACAGTAAATTTGACCCTAATATACCCTCTGGATTTAAAGAAAAATTCTGTGTGCATCAAAACAAAATTTTTAAGACTAATTTCTTTAGAAAAAAAGTCATTTAAAAATTAAATATAACACAAACAGAGGATATAATGATAATTTAACACAATCAAAAAAATTCAGAAGCCAATACAAGGCTTCACTCGCTGGTGCATGCAGGCAACGCGTGCGCGTGGAGGCGCGTGAAAACAGCTTTGCGAGGAGCGCGTGCGGCGCGTGCATACGCGTGTCTCAGCCTCGGCTAGCGCGTGGCAGCTTCTGATGACTCGTGACGGCGCAGCTTGACGCGCGTGCGGCGCGTGGTCGGCTGACTTGGCGCGTGAATCGTGCGTGCGGTGCGGCTTGGCACGTGTCGCGCGTCTGCGGCTCGGCTTGAGCGCGTGGAGATACTGTTCATCTTCTTCGTAGAAAACCCTAATTTTCCTAGCGCCGCCATGTCGCGATGCCAACTTTCGAAGGCCATATCTCTCTCGTTTTTAAGCCAAATAATGCGTACGATATATCGTTGAAAAGCTTATGCGACATAGATTAATTATGTATCAACCGATCATGGTAAAATCTGAATATCATGCTCCGAATTTGAGTTCCAAAACTCGAAAAAACACAGTTTTCTTGAAAAATAAAATCGTGATTTCTACAAATCATGCATTCAATAATCACGAAATTTTACGGAGTTCATCCTCAACTATAGGAGAACAAAAACATATAATTATTTTTCAGAAAACATGCTCTATAAATTTTGAATTTTTGTAATGGGTCTCGTTCATGTATCCGGAAAAAATCGCAACATGCACGTTACTTATTCTAGCATGTTAAAGGCGAATCAACAAGTAATCATGCTCTGATACCAATGTTGAAACTATTTAAATACGCTTACCACATAACGGAATGGGTCGGGGAACATACCGTACGGAGTCTCAGAAAATTCCGACGTAGGATCCTTGTTGTTACGAGCCTCCAACACGCTTGATCTTTTTCGCAAGTACGAAAACGGCTACTAGAATCGAATTCTTCGTCCACGAACCAAATCCTAGAGCTTGGTGATTGCTCTAGAGAAACTTCTATAGAGAGAGGGATTATTGCTATCACTTCTAACTTATTGGGATATCTCTAGCCTTTATATAGAGATACAATTACACACTGCCTTTACCTCAAACTCTTAGGAGATAAAGATGTATTTACCTCAAACACTTAGGAGATAAATATCCTCTAATTAACTGTAATTATCCAGACTAACAAATACACATTATCTGTTAGTGGGCGGATAATGGGTCCATTGACCCAATTTATTAACAAATAGCTTCAGCTTTGATATGATCAATTTTTTTTGTCCAAGCAAATTTGTGGAAAACTATCAATCTTGCTAAGAATGTTGTGACCATCTTCCTGTTGGTTATACCAAGTATTTTCTTAGGCAGCTCCTGAACATTTGTAGCGAATAAAGCTTGATGCCTGATGTCTAGTTTGGCATTACGTATCCTAGGTAACGCGGAGGACCCTTCTCGTTCTTTATGATGCCGGACATATTAAAGTCACCAAAGAGCAGCCAAGATTTGTGTTGAACTCTGGAAGCAATGGCCATTAGATCTTGCCAACGCTCAGCACAATCAGCATCCAGCACAAAAATCGCTTTATATGGTCATCAGCACCTGGCTTATGTATATAATCATGCAAGACTTCATGCTTTTGGAGCTAAGTCCAAGGCCAAACTAGTTTAGAGGTGTATTTGTTCGGGGTGATTCCATCAGTTCTGCATTCTTAATGGAATCACTTGAAGAATGGGAAAATGCTTATGCCTGTGTGGTACATAACCTTCTTGATAGTTTGTAGCCAGCAACAACTATCCATCCATGCTGAACAACTAGCTTCTACATTTCCAAAAGACAGACATGGTTTACTGAAAGTAGAAGGTTAGCAACTTTCCCTAAAGTTGTAGATGCTTTAAACCCACCCTTTTCTAATGGGTAATTTGATCTGGTTTGGTCCATGGAGAGCGGAGATTATATGCCTGAACAAATGAAGGTTCTTTATCTCTTGCTTTGAGACCCTACATATCAAGGTAGCTCCTGAACCTTACCAGGTGAGTATATGCCATTGATAAAGCCTTCGAGTATAGTTACCCAAGCATCTCGAACCTTACCAGTATGTTCCCACATAAGGTAGCTCTTTTAGGTAGTTGTCTTGGTAGTGAGTGTTTGACAGCAATTGGTGGTAGCTGTGGTGTGGTGGTGAGTGATTGGTGGCTATGGCTGTGGGCAACTGGGTGCATACCAATTTACAGCTTTGTTGTAAAACGACTCTTACGTCTTACTTTTAAATGTTCATCTATCAATGCATTTTTGTACAAACACAGTAATGCAACCAAAAACTTGTATAAATGTTTACCTAAGTGCATGGTTGTTTTTCATATGATTGTGTCTCTTCTTTTGTGTAACTAATGATTATGTATGATCTAATTGTTTAGGCTTCTCAACATAAAAAAGTGAAGAATAATTTCGTCACTCTAAAAAAATTGCAAAATAGGATGCAAGAATGAAAGGGGGTACGTAGACAAATCTTTATTTTTCTTAATGCATTTTGTTTGTCGACTAGTTTTGTTTAATTCGACTTATGTTATACCGTTTAAATTTATAACCTTCTTTCTTTGACTTTTTTAATTTCTAGGTTGATATGACGGGAAGACATCAATGCTTTTGTTCGACTTAAAAGAGGCGATATGCACTATGATGACATTTTGGGTGAAATGTATATATCTTTAAGTTGGTTGTTCAATGACATTATATTTGTATATTTTTTAAATTGCGAATTTCTGGATGGTTATGTAAATAGGATTTGATTGTTGGATATGATATGGTTGATAAATGACATTCGTTTTTTTTTCTTTCTAATGACGAGTTTATAATTAAACTCGATAGATCAACTTAGTTGTGCATTATTCGTGTTGGATTGGAGTAGATTTACATAGAATATATTTCACTTTTACGTTATTTTTGGGAAAATGTAGCTATTATCAGTGTTAGGCCAATGTAGTTTTAACTGATTCACAATATGGCATGCAAAAAATAAGTAATAATTACTTAAAAGTGCAGTACATCTGAATGACAATTTTAAGAGCATTCCACTAAACAAAACTGACAGTTGTTGGAAGTGTCGCTAAGTTAACGACATTTCAAAGATTGAGTCGCCAAATAAACACTGGCACTTTGAAGGAAGCGTTGTTAGATAAGGTCACTTAAGAAAACTGGCACTTGAAGGAAGTGTTCGTAATTTAACGATGTTTCAAAAGCTAATGCCGCCAAAAGCAAAATGACACTTTAATAAAAGCCTCGCTAACTTAGCGACACTTTTTATGAAAGTGTCGCATACCTTAGTTGACTATTGACCCCATTAGAGGCACTTGAAAGTGTCGTAAGTGGAACGCCAACGTTTATAACAAGTGTCGGAAAATTCCCGGCGGACGATTTTGAGACGCTTACGAAATGTGTTGATGAAGTGTCGAAAAATCATTTTGCGACAGTTTTACCGTCATTGGCGACATTTTTCTAGTGTTGCCGAAATCCCTTTTTTTTTTTTAGGGTAGTGTTACCGATGTGAACTCTCTCTTAAAATCCTAAGAAGAAACACAGAAAGATATGCCTAACAATTATTGTCTTAACTGTCCTTAAGCAGGCACTTTTTGACATACTTCATACTGTTCATCCACGAGTGACACGTAAAACTTTAGTTTCACTCTAGTGAAACCAAAATCGTACTAAGGCAACCTCAAATTCACGACAGCTGTATTGCGGGTGGACCAAAAGCACTGATTGATGTTTACCGAGAATGGACCACCTTCACTGATCTTTAAACAGCTGTATGCATGTTAACCAACGCACCTATCTTCCAAACATGAGTGGGGATAGAAGGAGGAAACTAAATCCAAGAGAAAACAGGGAACAACAAACCAGGTAGCAATCAATTAATCACTGTGCATACACCTAAAACGTGCGCGCTAAACAATTACCACAAATACTATTATTGAATGCAGCCAAAACGATTTAACCTAAAGTGATAAGAGGCAGCGCTTTGTTCAAAATCTCAGATAAATTGAGAAGATGGAAGAATGCGATTGACGTTACACAAAGGATAACACGTGAACACGGACAATGTGAATGCTATATGTTCAATGAACACAACTTGAATGGAAGTGAATCCCACGTCATGATTGAACTATAAGCGTCCGCATTTTCACTTGAATGGAAGTGAATCCTACGTCATTTTCACTTTTAGATTCACATTGTATGAATAGAGGACAACATAAGCAAGGAGGCAAAGCGCTTTCAAAGAGAACTAAATCTTGTAGCCAGCTCAAAGAAAACCAGAAGAGAAGATGGAACCCGAACACACAGAGCAAAGAGGACCTAAGCATTTCCGTCACGATTTTCCTACAGGTTTTGTCTTCGGGGCAGCAACATCTGCGTTTCAGGTACGTCAACTCCTCATGACCGGGAGTCGCCTTTCAAAACTTTCTTCCTCTTCAACCTTTTCTGAATTTCCAACTTTTGAATTTGAACATGAAGACAGAGACACTGTTGATGATTCATTGTTCTACTCTAGTTTTTCCTTTATTTTGATTGGATTGCTGTACCCTAGTTTGATATGCCAAGCAAACATTTGACTCACGGAGTGCTACGTTGATGTTAGATGCTAAAAAATTATACAATGGAAAGGTGTATCGATGTACAGTGTATTGTCACTATAATATCCATATTCAGGTTCTAAGCCATGATTGCTGCCTCTGCATTTCAGATTGAAGGTGCCGTGAATGAAGATGGTAGAGGCAAAAGTATATGGGATACTTTCTGCCAAGAAAAGGGTCTCTCTCTCTCTCTCTCTCTCTCGCAAGCACTGTATCTAAGACGGGATCTTGATATAGTAATCTGGATTTACTGCAAGAACTTGGCCCGGGTTCAGTGTTAGATACCTGATCCCTCTCCTCTAAATGGAAGAACATAGTAACTTCATGCTTCTCATCATTGAACTTTATACCAATATTCTTCTGATCCATGTGATTTTTGGTAAGCTGGCAAGGTCTTCCTAAATGAGCATAACTTCTATCATTTTGAGGGAATCATAAGGCGGCAACAAAAACATGTGAAGTACAATATATTTCTTCACAAAACACCGTATCCCATTAAGCGAAACACATCTTTTTACTTCTACTTTCTATCTAAATCTTCGAACTTATTGGGAAGCATGCTCATTGCCCTTGCAATGAAGCAAAGCCCTCCTCTCTTTTTGCAAAATCAGAAGTTTTAATGATCATTGAAAGCGGAGATCCACAAAGGAATTATACGATCACATACGTGCCCTTAGGGTACTTTCGAAGACCACCAAAAGTCTTAACAAAAGCTACTCAATTACATAATATATCTTTCCATTTCTGAACTTTAAGCATCCTTTTCTTAAAAATGGCAGGACTGCAAGGTTGGGAGGAAGCTACTGATCATTACCACCACTACAAGGTATAACTCTTCTTCATACATATAAAGGACCTTACCTGACAATAGTGTAGATTAAGGATTACAGTGTTCTAGCATTATGTTTAGTTACTACCAAGGGTAATATGGTGGCAATTCTCTTGAACGTCTTTTAGGAAGACGTCCAGGCAATGAAGGATATGGGTTTGGATGCATATAGATTCTCAATCTCATGGTCCAGAGTGCTGCCAAGTAACGTTACCTCCTACGATTTGCTTTGTTCTTGTTCTTCTAACTACTGTCACTGGTCTTAATTTTCTTATTTTCTGTAACCCTTTTGTTATTTATCTGATCTAGAACCCTGATCCTTGATCAAATTTAAATCCTCTAGTTACACAATATCTTTTGAATTTGAACTAGTGCTCGTGGGATCAATGAGGAGTTAATCAGCTCATTCTTGCTTCAGTTTTCTTACTTATTTGAGTGTTAATCTTCAGCGGGCAGGCGAAGAGACGGGGTGAACGAGAAAGGAATTGCCTTTTATAACAACCTGATAGAGGACCTCATAGCAAATGGTGCACAGACTTCAACATTGACTTTAAAGAAAGAAAATGCAAAATATGCTCTTGCTGATCTCAATCTGTGTACCCTGTGTACTGGTGCAGGTATAACACCCTATGTTACTCTCTTCCACTGGGATCTTCCCCAGTCCCTAGAAGACGAGTACGGCGGCTTTTTGAATCGTACAATTGTGTAAGTACTTGCACTTCTTTATGATAAGATATGCTTACAATTGAGGAGCCATAAATATTATACCTTTAGATCTTCATTGCTTTGAGGCTCACATGTCGACAAAACACAGTGGCTCACGTGTCAGAAAGTTAGATGCATTGCACTATAGTTTGTCACCCAGACTATTTATTGGACAAATAATTCTTCATCGTGAAGGCATTGCTAGGAAAATATCTCGTGCCTTCGCATTCAAAAGTCCTCTAATGGATTTACAAATTTAACGTTTGGCATCTTAGGTAACCTTTAAGCGATGCTTTTTCGTCAAAAGCGAATGGCATATCTGGATAGACCGAAAACTACCAAGCTGCTTTAGTCCCCTGCATTACCCTCAACCAAAAATCAAAAAGAGACATATTCTGCCAAATGAAGTGATTACCCGTTAAACTTAACCATCTGGAATGGCAGAGCTCCTACCAAAGAATGTACCACTTAAAACGGTCTTTGCTAGCAAAGCTTCTTTACGTGAAATAGGTACCCCATTCATGCGTCACTTTTAGAAACCAAAAATGCCTAAAAGTTTTAGCTAGAAGTAAAGCATCAAAGCAGCGACTGGTTATTTTAAAAAGGATTAAAATATAACTTTGTTTTAAGCATGAATGTTAAGGACATGTATAAGTTGTCCTCAAATTAAACCGTTAACAAATCGGAGCAGTGAGATCTAAATTGAGCGATGGCAATAGCTATGGGAGACACAGAGAGAGAGAGTACAGATTAAGCCAAGAGAAGATTAAAGTTAGCATTGGGTCACTTGCATCACAGGGAAAACGGAATCATATAGAGTATTGCACAAATCATTTCAGGTGCAGTTTCTTATACTTACTTTTTTGTGCACACGGACACACATATACACGTAACTGTAGACGTGCTTCAAATTTTTGAAATGAATGAGAGTTTTTAGAAGGCACACTCCTGTAATATGCTAAGATAGCATGATAAACGTCTTGACAGGGAGGACTTCCGCGGCTATGCAGACCTTTGTTTTGAGAAATTTGGTGCTCGGGTAAAGCATTGGATTACTTTGAACGAACCATGGACCTATAGCTTTTACGGGTACGGGCTTGGAACCCTCGCACCAGGTCGTGGCCACACTTCCAATTTTAAAATGTCATACTTAATGGATTTCATCCCATCAAGTCGGTACTTTAGCCCACAATCTTTCATGCGAAAGAGAACTGTCGCTACTACATTTGGACGTTTGGGTAAAGCGGTATCTGGTAAGGAAGGAGGAAACATGACTGAAGATTCTGGGAATCCGGGAAGAGAACCTTATAAAGTGTCACACCATCAACTTCTTGCTCACGCAGCGGCAGTGAAGTTGTACAGGGATAAGTATCAGGTTTCACTTCACTATAGTTCTTTTATTGTCACTAATCCATATCTAACTGTTAATATGCATACGGTAGTGTAGTTGATACAGATTTAGTGACAATGTTTTCCTCTCTTCTTTTACATAATTTGTCAGGTCCAGTAGGTTTGATCCTTTAGAATTTGAACCATTTTCTCATTGAGAAAAGGGTAGGAAATAAATTAGATTGTTTTCTCTATCGAAAGTATTAGTCATGTAAGATCTTGGGTATATGTTCGATCCTTTCGAATTTGAACCATATTCTCGTTGAGAAAAGGGTACGAAATATATAAGATTGATCTATCGAAAGCACTAGTATGTGAAATCTTTGGTATATTCCTCTTCGTCTATCCCAAAGGTAGTGACTATATGGATGTGTATCGACCCTCCGCAGGATTTGCAGAGGTGTAGGTAAGTGGAATTTGTACGCAAAAAATGGTTGCTCGTAGGAATATTGAATCCATCCTTTCACCGATAAATGAAGGGCTTCGGTAATGTGTTTTCGACCATAGAAAAATATGACAAATTCTCCATGTATAAGCATAGCCATATGTAATATATTCTCATGAACCTACTCGTGTTGATGAACATTTACTCACTGAATGTCTATTTGCGTAGAAAACTCAAAACGGCAAGATTGGGATCACTCTTGTGTCAAGATGGTTCATACCTAGAACACATTCGACAAGCGATCGCAATGCTGCAGAGCGAGCCATTGATTTCATGTTAGGATGGTGAGTATCTTTTCTTTTTTTCTCTTTTAACATGAAGGGGAAAAAAATTCAAGAGGATCAAAATACAGAAACTTTAGAAGCATCAAAACTTACTTCTTCACAATAGCCAGGGAACATATGGTGGTAAAGGCAGGGAACAATAGGTTTGAAAGCAAGCAATAACGTTGACCGAACCAAATCATAGTAACTGGCATAAGGCATATAAAGAAGGATATTTGCACAAAAGACTTGCTTCAAAGATTCTTTCCCTGGCAATGACATAGGTTTGATATCAAGCAATAACATTAATTTGTGTAGTTAAAATACATAGGTTTGTGTAGTTGAAATACATAGGTGCCCTCTCTCGAATCCGAGCAATAAAACGAGGAGATTATCTTCTGGAATCCAATTGATATCAAGCGTCAACATCAATTTGTTTGACGCTACATAATTAGCACATAAATTTGTTTAACAGGATACCAGACATGGATATAAACTTGCTTCAGAGATTCCTGCTCTGGCAACAAATGAATTTGTAATCACTGATGCATCCCACTAATGCATGAGTGCAACAAATCAAAAGTCCGACGGAATAAAGCACGACCAAACTCAATCTTATTACCAGACAATTTCCTTTTGTCCATAAGCTAGGGCCTCCTAAAGATGCCATTTTCAAAAAGAAAAACACTATGGCCTTGTTTTGTTTTCAGAACATTTTCAAAAAAAGAGTGTTTGCTTGCATTCTTTGTTCTTTTTACTGGGAGATATTGTGTCACCTTTGACAGCTCTGAAAGTATAAGAGGAAGATCAGGAAGTGTAAAAGGAAAACAAATGCCAAAAACAATATCCAAACGAGGCACTTACCAAGTTAATGGGATAACATGAATATCGGACTTTATCTAATCATAACAAAATAATTGAACACTTCATTCAAACACACCCGAATGAAGCTAACTCTATCATTGTCTGGTACATTTCAGGTTTTTGGAGCCACTGACGTCTGGTCAGTATCCAGAGAGTATGATATCTATCGTAGGTCACAGACTCCCCACATTCACTGACGAAGAAGCCAAATTGCTGTAAGGGTCATTTGACTTTATAGGATTGAACTACTACACTACTAATTATGCAGCGCATGCACCTGATGTTGATACTCTAAATCCACATATCGCTACGGATAGGATGGTCAAATATTCAAGTACGTTCTAAATTACGTAGGACCATGTCACTCATCTGGGTGGGGCTATCTCCAAACCTTCTTAACACTAATTCGTATTCTTTTTGTTGCTAGAAATGCATTAAATTTCAGAATTACAAAGACCATAAAAAGGATGCACAAATAGCCTCACCTTTTACTTTCCCTTTTCCTTCTACTAATCTAACCATGATTTTTTATTGTGCAGCGGAGCTGAACGGGGTTCCCATTGGCGAAGAGGCAAGGCCTTGCTTGAATTATTAAGACACGTGACTCGTAATGCCAGTAGCTTAAGATTGGCAATCCATTTTGATTGAAAGATAGTAACAGGAACTGTAGATAACCATTGATCTTATATAGTCCCCTACTAAGTATTATCTAGGTTTTAGCAATTTAATTGCAACCTGAGTATTGAAGCCAAAAGTAGTATGTTGCCCTTGAATAACTCTAATGACACCAACAGCATTCACGACTGACTTGTTAGGAACTTTTATGTCGTTTGTTTCGTTGGAGACACTTTTGATAGCCTTGTAGCAGTAATTTACACCTTTTATATCTGAATATTCGGCTGTGCTGCAGGGAGGTTCATCATGGCTCTTTGTCCACCCAAAAGGGTTTATGGATCTTTTGCTCTATATAAAGACAAAATACAACAATCCAAGTATTTACATTACCGAAAATGGTAAGGAGTCAATTTGTAAATTGCGATATAGTTACCAACGTTGAGCAAAACCCAGCTACGTTCTAAATAGTACTATCTCTTATTCTAATTTTACTTGCAAATTTTTCGCAGGGATTGATGAGAAAACTGATGCCACATTACCACTATGGGAATCCCTTTCTGATCACAAGAGGGTGTCCTACCATCATCATCATCTTTGCTTCCTCAAGAAAGCGACGAGGGAGTAAGTTCAATGCAACACAAATGATGCTTTGAAATAGTATTTACAACTCACGATCAAAGAAAATTAATGCATCAACTTCATCCATTTTTCTAAAGTTTTGACTATGTACCGTATATAGGTACGGTATCAACGTGAGGGGATACTTCACATGGTCATTGTTGGACAATTTTGAATGGGCTTCAGGTGTATTCGTTCGATTTGGCAACATCTACGTTGATTATAAAGACCAGTGTAAAAGGTACCCAAAGCTTTCAGCGGAATGGTTCAAGCTTCACCTCCCAAAAATTGAACCCAGAACTTGAAAGGAGCCCTCGGGTGTAGGAAAGTCAGATGGTGACAGCCCTGACTCTGAGTTGGCGAAACAGGAGTCTGGGTTTGTCACCAGACTCCTTGTTTGTCGCCAGAATAAGAGGCGTGGAATGTTCTTCAATAAAATGGTATTGTATGAGTGGTAATGAGGGGCTTGCGTTTGAAAGATAATAAACTTTAGGTGTGTATGAGTGGTAAGCATTATTGAACGTCTACTACATATGTAATGAGGGGCTTTGCTAGCAGGTGGCTAGCATAATAAAGTCCTTGCTTATGAGGTTTGCAAATCAGTCATGTGCAAGTCTAGCACAATAAAGTATTTGTATCTGGTTTTGTAACTTCAGTCATGTAATAAGAATTTATGCTTGTGTTATCTTTCGTTCATAATTTTTATCGCTTGTCAGCCCAAGTGCAGTTAAACCTTTGAAGCTCTTAGCTTTGACAATTTAAACCTAGAGATTTCATTTCGGGTGTTTCCCAGATATATAAATTTCCACTGCAACATAAACCCTGACATCTACTTGCCGTCATTAATTTGTGATTCCCACACTAAAATGTCAAGGTTTATATCGTTGTCTGTAATATTATGTGTTATTTTGTTTTTGGTAAGCCGGTTGTTGTAATTTCCTTAAGTCTCAAAACCTTATGTCTTAGGTGGTATTATATATATCTATAACTATACATATATCAAAATACGGATGTCCTTAAATGACTAATCTTTTTTGTCATTCATATACCTTTCTTTTCATAAAAGATTAGTAGTGATTAGGAGTACTTTGACTAACCTTCTTTTTTTCATTAGATACCTTTTTTTGAATTTGAGTGTTATTAAAAATGAGGATGTTTTTGACTTCTCATAAGATATCAAGCCTCTTTCGTTAAAATATTTTTATTAGAAATATACTTTAGTTAGAGTTAAGGGTTGTTTTGACTTTTACTAAAAAAAGAAAAGAAAGAGAGAAAAACCCTATGAAAAGCCTATAATCACCATTGAACTCTTGTATACTCTGATTACTGAAAAAATTCTTAACAAAACCTCAGCTTTCATATTGGCAGAAAAACTAAACTATCTTAGAGGTATTTCATCTTCTCCAACAATTTCGATTAAAAAAAATAAAACTTGCAAATTTCTATAGCCTTTTAGAAAACTAAATTATACCTAAACTTAATTAAAAAAAATTGTCAAAAACTCAATCCTTTTTTAATTTTTCATTTTATATTTGTATGTTGATGCATATATATTCTACATATTTAAATTATTGTGCATATATGTAGATTTTAACGCAAACATATCAGTGCATTGATACAATCGTAAATTTGAAGTTTAATTCTAGATTTTAATACAGATATATTGGTATAAGAAAGTTATCATAAAACTAGAGTTTCTTCGAAATCATTAAATGCAGAAGAATTTTTCCATTATACTATTTTGCTCTTAATTATAATTTGAGTTTATGACAAGAAAATGACCCTATGTACATGTTAGAGTAATTGGAATACCCTTATTTGTATGACAATATATTTTTCATATGGTTATTGTCTTTCTATGGTTCACTGCAGCCCGAAATACCAAATATTTACACGCTTACATGTTCTTCATACGGCAGTTGTCTTTGTATATTCCACTCTTATAAGTGATATGATTAGTGAAATGCAATTGATAATGACTCTAATTTATTTGAGCTTAAATTACTAATACTTTTTTAACCTGAAAACTCTCGAGTTTTGATGCGCAGGGGGTTAAATGACTGAACATTATTTTCTTAAAATACTTTATTTAAGTTTAAAAGGTTTCTAAATAGTGAGGGTGTTTATGACTTTCAAAAGTCCACTAATGCATATTTTAGTGATAGAAAACTATGAATACAATAAAAAACGGGTGATGATCTGGCCTCAACACATAAAATAATCTCAAGGAAGTAAATGATTAAAATTTAGAGTATACTATAGATTTTTGAACTGGAAAATAGAAAAAAATAAGGTTAACATTTAGATTAAGGTAGTTTTGGACAAGTTGTACTCGAAATTTGATACTTGAGCTAGAAAATTTTGAAAAAGGGCTTACTCTGTCCCTTAATTTTCAAATAAGAGATACTTGAAAATTATACTTCAATAGACTAGATCATTACCAAAAGAAAATAATTGTAGGGGTTATTTTGACCCCCCAACAATCATGGTTACAAGAAATGACCATCACTGTACAAAAACAAAATGGATAATGAATGATATTAGAAGTCCTAAGTGATGATATTTTGAACTTTTGTGGTGGTGCTTGTGCAAAAAGGGACTAAAACTCTAATATCGAATGATAAAAAACTTTAAAAGATCCTTAAAATTCACAACTACTAGATTTGTTACATAAGCAATTGAGTCTTCATATGCGCCTTGCTAAATCTCTTGAGTTCATTTGACTTTGTATTTTAAAGATGTAACAGTAAGCTCCTAATTTCTTTCGTTTTGCAAACTTTTTTATACATTTCTTAGTCACAACTCCTTCCCGTTAGAGACTTTACTTTTGATATTTTTTGGTAAGTTTTTGAACTCTTGTTAATATCACCCTTATTATTCAAACTTATCCTCAGTTTCACTTATTATACTTGTATACATGCCATAGAAATACATCACAAGAAATTGGACAACTCCAATATATACACTTGACATTAATTGTCTCTAAAATACTTTTTTCACTTTTATAACTATAATGTCAAACTTGTAGTATTTCGTGAGAGTTAAATATTTGTGAAGGATGTTTGAAATTGATTATAGAGTCACTATACGTTGGATAACAAGATAAAATATAAAACAGTCAAATTCTTTTTAGCGGAACTTGATGTGACAAAAGAATACGTATGCTACAAATATTGGTGATAATTGACATTAACAATTCAGGTTTGAAAATAAGACCATATTTTGTCAAATGAACTTTTCGCTACTTCGCTTTGATTAGCGATTAATAACGGATTTATTTATTATGATTTAATTATAAAACTGTATTACTTAATTTTAATTGTGTTTTTCACTAAGGTTTAAAACATTTTTATTTCTGTATTACTATATGGCGTGTAAAGCACGTAATTCTTACTAGTATCTATTAAATGCCTTTAATCACATATTTTTTTCATGAATTATACTCATTTTATCATAATATTATACTCTCTATGTACACCAAAATATGTCAGGTTATACCTATAACTATGATGAATTTGCAAGGGATAACAAATATCAAGGTATTAGGCTAATATTATAGGGCGAGTATTAATCAACCACTTGCTCCCAAATTCGCACAGTAAACACCACCCGTAGTTATAATCAATTGTATTATAAACAGAATTAAATTTTAATGCTAACAACTTGTCTAAGATTTATTAATTAGACTTATTTTTAATGAAAACTTAACTAAGTATAAATGAAAAAGTCTATTTATCAATTGTAAAGGCCCTATGTAAAAATGAGATTTTTTCGTTAGTTTTATAGAATTACATTGATATATTTTTGCATCTTAAAGATTTTAAATGTTCTCAAATACAGTAGTAATTAAGAATTATTTGATTTAACTGTACTTTTTTTTTTGAATACATATGTAATTTCTTTTCAAAATCTTATATATCAATATAACCACTTCGTTGATCGTGCGGTTTTATCAACGCAAAAAATTATCCTATAATTTGATTATTGATCTCATATAGTATATAATATAATTGTTTGCAATATTTTATGTTGGGAGCTGATCCCTTGACCGCGTAGGCAAAATAGGATATCTTGCCAGCGCGATCTGGCCGTCCATCCCGAAGGGATGGACGGTCCAGATCACTTTTTTTTGCGGCGCTGTCAGTCGTCCGCTACACAGTCTCGCGGACGGAAATGTTTACCATCTTGCCCTCGCTCCCCCGTCCGCTACACAGTCTAGCGGACGACATTCTTGGGCCAACAAAAAGTAGTCCGCTACACTGTCTAGCGGACGACTGTGTCCGTCAAACCACCCACTTCCCCCTGACAGTTGTCACATCAGTCGATGCACGTCTGTTACTTTGTCGTTATCCCAGCGTCCGCAACACAGTGTAGCGAACGTTGGCAAGCATTCGAATACTTCTAAACTTCTATTCATTCCTTCTTCTCACAATCAAACTATTCCTTCTTCTCACGATCAAACCAGCGGCGTTGGCAAGTAGATCGGCGCAATTTCTTTGCAAGAAATCCTTTAATCGTCTCATCAATCACGTAAGTTCACAAACTAATCCTTACTTTGTTCATAATCTAGAGTTCATCTTGCGGCGTTGGCAAGTAGATAGGCACTATGCTAGCGTTTGTCAATGTATATACATATATATTATATATGTGTATTGCGTATTATCTGATCACATGCTAGCGCTGAATATGCTAGCGTTGTATGTTTGGGAATGTTTACGCTTCCAACCTTGCCCTCTTTCCATTATTTCAGTTGCAAAAAATGGATTTCAACCCTGGACCAGAAGATTCGTCCGTATTATATGACCAAGCATCCCATATCAGTACGCTCATATGGGATGGTGGAGTAAGATACTTATTTTATCGTTTATATCGTTTATTTTGCTTACGTATTTCAGTTGCGAACGTTGTATAGTGTTTATTTTGCTTAAATAATATTTATTAATTCGTAGGAAAGAGCACTTGTCAACACGGTAGAAGTAAGCGATAATTTCAACGCCTGGAAATTGAACAGAACCCAGAAAAGATTACTGCGTGGGATTGGGTTTGGGATTTTC
The DNA here is from genome assembly GCA_033065855.1 of Escallonia rubra. Lineage (NCBI taxonomy): Eukaryota > Viridiplantae > Streptophyta > Magnoliopsida > Escalloniales > Escalloniaceae > Escallonia > Escallonia rubra. Next base: position 9,452 of record JAVXUO010001177.1, on the reverse strand, counting down.
ACGCATGGGCAGATCTTTCAACAACTTGACCGGCACTTAATAGGTGCCCTTGTTGAAAGGTGGAGAAGTGAAACGAATACGTTTCACTTCCCTCTCGGAGAGATGACAATTACCCTAGAAGATGTAGGGTTCATCTTAGGGTTACCGGTGACGGGGCGGCCGGTAATAGCTCATCCGTCCGAAGCAACGAATAAGAGGACCGCTAGGGACTTCTTTACTTCGGTACCCCAGGATGGATTTAGCAGTGGTGGTATCAAGTTGAAGTGGTTGGTAGATACCTACGGGGTTTTGCCGGAAAACTATACGGGCCATGACCTTGTGCTGTACACACAAGCCTTCCTCTTGTGGGTGATGGGGGCAATATTATTCCCAACGACGTCGAAGAACACGGTCAGCGTCAAATATATACCGTTTTTGCGTAACCTGGCTGAGGTTGGGGATTATGCCTGGGGTGCAGCAACTCTTGCATACCTGTACCGAGCATTGCACAAGGCAACGAGGCCCGACTCCAAAGCGATATGTGCATGTCTCTCGCTATTGCAGGTATATCATACAATTCTTCATTACGTGCTCTTTGTTGTTTTTTTTTGTTGTTGAATGGACAATAAATGTTGACGATACTTTTTTCAATGTCTTTGCTCTCAGGTGTGGTCTTATGAACACCTTGCTACCGGCGCACCCAGGCGTAGGGACGGAACAGATAATGTGTGGCCTCGGTTGTGCGCCTGGGAGTACAGCCGGAAGGAAACCCACTACGAGAGGAGAGACGATCCCCATCACAACATTTCATACTATCGGGGGGAGCTCGACTCGTTATCTCCTGGCCAGATGCGATGGGCACCGTACAAACGTTTGGCGCGACGGGTGGGAGAGTCGTTCGTCTTCACGCTCTCCGGGTTGCAACGCACACCCCTGATCCACTTCGAGGTCGCAGAGTGGCAGCTGCCGGATCGCGCTATGCGCCATTTTGACTGCCTGCAGGGGTTGCCAGCCGGTGCGCCAGATATGAGGCTTAACAGGAACCCACCGGGTGTCGGACTGTTTGGCAGGGCGAATGCGCACGAGTTGTGCGCGCGTGAAATTGAGGTCTGGAATTCTTGGCAGGACACGCTGGCGGCCATTGTGTCGGAGCCTGACCCCGTCATCAGTATCGAACAGTACAACGAGTGGTACTACCGCATCACCCGGAGGAGAGTAGCTCCAGTAAGGTTTGAACGCGGGGAGAAGTACCACCCTAGGGGTCAGATCGATGAGCACATGGCATACAATCTGGTAAGTTGCCCAACCAGTGCTTCTAATTGAACTTGATCACTCTAAGTGTGTACGAAGTTACTTATTTATTATCTCTCTGGATGTAGGTTAATGCCTCGTTCGCCTTCTTCCAGAAGTTGAGCGAGCGGAAGGATTTGGTGGATGCCATGGGCGAGGAGCTTCGCCAACAGGCTGAAGCGTTGGCGGTTGGCTGCGGGAATTTTTTGCGGCAAGCATCGGGACAGCCAAACCCGGGAATGGGTTATCCGGGGTGGCAGCGGCCGTTTGTTCCCGAGGGATGCACCGATCCCTCGGGACAGACTTCGGGAGTGAGCCAGGGATATGGTTTTCCCTCTGTACCAGAGATGGCTGGTGATTGGGGACCGCCAAGCACCATGGGCCAGGCTCAAGCGCCGTGGGATTATTACAGTGCGCCCTCCTTCTCTTTACGATTGGATTCGGAACCCCAACCCCTCTCCCAGAGTCAAGTCACGCAAGACTGGATTTTCGGAAACATCAGTCTGCCCATTGTCCCGTGGGCAGGACCATCTATTGCCGAAGGCGGGCAATACCCCCCCGTTGACCCCCCTGAAGGAGTGCAATATCCCCCCGTCGACCCCCCCGAAGGAGTGCAATATCCCCCGTCGACCCCCCCGAAGGAGTGCAATACCCCCCGGTCGACCCCCCCGAAGGAGTGCAATACCCCCCGGTCGACCCCCCCGAAGGAGTGCAATATCCCCCCGTCGACCCCCCCGAAGGAGTGCAATACCCCCCGGTCGACCCCCGAGGGCAATATCGCAAAGGGCATCCGTTGAAGCCCCTAAAGCCGCAGAAATGCCAGATAATCAGAGAGCGTTATTTTAGCGGCGTCCCGCATGACCAAGCGTTGTATAGTGTGGATCATCCGGAGGGCATGGATTACAGTTGCTCGTGGGGAGAACTGGCCTCGCTGGCTCCGGGGAGTTGGTTAGACACCGGTGTCGTCTCCACCTACGTGGAGATTCTGAGGGAAAGGTGTCGGCAGCAGCCGAGCTATCCGGCCGTTTTTCTGTTCGATGCCTTTTTTCATCAGATGCTAGTGTCTGAATGGCAGGAGTGGGTCGAACATAGGGGGAAGAAAAAGTTGGCCCACTGGAGACCGTCCTTTAACCTAGGAGCATATATTAATAGGGATAGTCCGGTGAGCGCAAGTGTTGCCGATGTGTTTCTAATCCCATTTCTAGGGCACAGCCACTGGTACTTGGTTTGCTACTCCCCAACAACTAAAGTCGTATCGGTGATCGACAGTCTCCACGACGATACTCATCAGATGCCTGTGCTGCACATGTACAAACCCCAATTGGACGCGTTGGTAATATTACGATCGCTGTATAATTCTCTGATTCTATCTTGCCATAAATTTTAACTCGTGTCTTACGCCATTTTCTGTTTCTCGCAGAATATTTTTTGTGCAATGGTCAATCGTGCCCGTGATGTCCCCGTACCGGCGCGGCCAAATCTCAATAGGCGATTGAAGAAGAGGAGGCCCAAGCAACGTTACACTTCGGACTGCGGCGTCTTCCTTTGCATGTACATGGATTTCATTTGTCGCTCTGAGAGCCTCAAGGCGGCCGTCTGGAGCCAAGCAGAAGTTGAAGGCTATAGATATAGAATGGCTTGGCAAATTATGAAAGCCCGGCCTAGCGCGGTTAGGTTTATAGAAAATCCGGCTAATGACGAGAATCCGGCCCAACATGCGGACCCCAGTTGAAATTGTATCATAACAGTATTTTTTACATAAACCGTACGCCATTGGTGTGATTTGATTTGTGTTGATTTCTGTTGTCGTTGGTGTGATTTGATTTGTGTTATTTTTCTGATGAACGTTATTTTTCTGATGAACGTTGTTGGTTTTTTGGCCTCATTGGGAATGATTGAAATGTGGAAAACGAAATGGTGCAAAAAAATTTTGGAAGTTTCTCTGCTGCGCCGTCCGCTACATTGTATCGCGGACGTCAAATGAAGACCAAATTTTTCTAAGTGTTGATACCAAAAGTTTCTGCTGCGCCGTCCGCTACATTGTATCGCGGACGTACAATGAAGACCAAATTTTTCTAAGTGTTGATACCAAAAGTTTCTGCTGCGCCGTCCGCTACATTGTATCGCGGACGTCAAATGAAGACCAAATTTCTCTACGTGTTGATACCAAAAGTTTCTGCTGCGCCGTCCGCTACATTGTATCGCGGACGTACAATGAAGACCAAATTTTTCTAAGTGTTGATACCAAAAGTTTCTGCTGCGCCGTCCGCTACATTGTATCGCGGACGTCAAATGAAGACCAAATATTTCCAAGTGTTGATACCAAAAGTTTCTGCTGCGCCGTCCGCTACATTGTATCGCGGACGTACAATGAAGACCAAATTTTTCTAAGTGTTGATACCAAAAGTTTCTGCTGCGCCGTCCGCTACATTGTATCGCGGACGTCAAATGAAGACCAAACTTCTCAAAGTGTTGATACCAAAAGTTTCTGCTGCGCCGTCCGCTACATTGTATCGCGGACGTACAATGAAGACCAAATTTTTCTAAGTGTTGATACCAAAAGTTTCTGCTGCGCCGTCCGCTACATTGTATCGCGGACGTCAAATGAAGACCAAATTTTTCTAAGTGTTGATACCAAAAGTTTCTGCTGCGCCGTCCGCTACATTGTATCGCGGACGTCAAATGAAGACCAAATTTTTCTAAGTGTTGATACCAAAAGTTTCTGCTGCGCCGTCCGCTACATTGTATCGCGGACGTACAATGAAGACCAAATTTTTCTAAGTGTTGATACCAAAAGTTTCTGCTGCGCCGTCCGCTACATTGTATCGCGGACGTACAATGAAGACCAAATTTTTCTAAGTGTTGATACCAAAAGTTTCTGCTGCGCCGTCCGCTACATTGTATCGCGGACGTACAATGAAGACCAAATTTTTCTAAGTGTTGATACCAAAAGTTTCTGCTGCGCCGTCCGCTACATTGTATCGCGGACGTCAAATGAAGACCAAATTTTTCTAAGTGTTGATACCAAAAGTTTCTGCTGCGCCGTCCGCTACATTGTATCGCGGACGTCAAATGAAGACCAAATTTTTCTAAGTGTTGATACCAAAAGTTTCTGCTGCGCCGTCCGCTACATTGTATCGCGGACGTCAAATGAAGACCAAATTTTTCTAAGTGTTGATACCAAAAGTTTCTGCTGCGCCGTCCGCTACATTGTATCGCGGACGTCAAATGAAGACCAAATTTTTCTAAGTGTTGATACCAAAAGTTTCTGCTGCGCCGTCCGCTACATTGTATCGCGGACGTACAATGAAGACCAAATTTTTCTAAGTGTTGATACCAAAAGTTTCTGCTGCGCCGTCCGCTACATTGTATCGCGGACGTAAAATCCCTGCAATTAACCTACCATTCACTATCGAGTGTATCTCAATATATCGAGGCTATTTCAACCTACCATTCACTATCGAGGGTATCTCAATATATCGAGGCTATTTCAGTTGACACAATTAAGCGAGGAAAAATTTCGATACACAATCAACAAGAACTCAAATTATTTTATTAATCATAAATTAGGGTTCACATTGGGGGAAAGAAATTTTTTCACAAGTGCTCCGATCAAAGATTACAACTTCAAAATCCCACCACCCAAGGTGTTCAAACACTACAAAGTCCCCGAGTTCGAGGCCATGCTGGCGCACGAAGACGTTCCAACCCTCTGCGAATTGCTTTTTTTGGGGTCGGCCGGGCTTCAGCTTGATTTCAACCTGCCATGCCCCCTTGCGGCTATATAATCTTGCACTGTCATGAATTGTTGTAAATTGATTGGTGAAGGCTTCCGGTATGTCCTAACAAACACAATACACAAAAAATAGGTTAGTTTTTAACCAAAAGATTTAACACACGAAAATACAGACATAGAGGGATGGCGTACAAGTTCATTCTCAAACCCCGGCATCATGACTTTGAAAAAGTGTTTGCCTGCCAGGTGCAAGTTGCCAATAAAATCGTAGGTGGTCTCCGATCCAGAAGCCATCGAGGTCGGCGTTGAGGGGGGACGGTTTATCGCCGGAGTTGTGGATCACCTGTGGGTCGCCGGAGATGGAGGGCCTGGGCTAGATGTTCCAGACAGAGAGACTGTTATCAGATTGGACTGATAACAGCCGATTGCCCGATATGATTAATATATATCATATAGACTTATCCGCTACATTGTATAGCGGACATAAAATAAGACCAAAAGTTATGACGTCCGCTATATTATATAGCGGACATTAAAGAAGACCAAAAGTTTGCCTGCTCTAACGTCCGCTACATTGTATAGCGGACGTACAAAGACCAAAAGTTTTACTTCGATGCCACCCCTCCGCTATACAATATAGCGGACGTAAAAGACCAAAGTCAATGATGTCCGCTACATTGTATAGCGGACGGGGATTACAAAATAAAAAAAAAACTCGTAATAAAGACTTTAGATTTTATTCGATGGCCTCTCATAGGTCCATTTTAAAAAAATTCCAGTACCCGGTCGAAAAATTATCCCTCGAATATTATTACAAATGTCATAAAGTTGTACAAAAAATTAAAGGTCCACTGCAGCTTGTTCGTCCTCATCTTCGGCGTCACCTTCTTCCCCGTCTTGCAAACCCCTTGAACTTATCCCCAGTGCCTTGTAATGGTTCCGCTTGTCGTGGTCGGTCATTTTGTTGCACAATGCACACCTTCGCAGCTTTTTAGGTTGAGTTGCCGTTTCAATAGAGCTTTTCATCCGCGTAGATCTCTTGCGGCCTTTCGTTTGCGATATAATTGGATCCAACAAACGGATATCATTGTCGTCTTCCTCCTCCGGCTCGTCATCTTCTGATACCCCCGTCGTAGGCTCGGTGTCAATCGCATTGGTGACTGAAGCTGCTTCCAACTGGTCGACGATGGGCTCTTGTTGCTGAGCTACCTCGAGGAGATGTTTATAACCGACCATTGTAGCAGCACCTTTTACGGACAAACGGGTGAACATCGTCACCAGATGATTATACCGCAACGTCTCTGATTCTTCAAAGTCAGTATACGGGTGCTCCGGAAAGGAAATGGTACCGTGCAACCTGTTTGCACCTTTTGTCCACCGTGGCAAGACGTATTTATCGGGGATTGTCCTGATATTCTTCTGGGTGAAAAACCGCAGAACGTGTCTACACAGGATGCCATGGAACTCAAACTTCTTGCAAACACATGTCACCGAGTCCGTCAATGTGTCGTGGCTCACCGTATACATTCTGCGCAGCTTCTCAGGGACTAGGTCATTCACGAGCGAATAAACCTTGTACTCACGCGTAGACATTTCTGCCACCTTGTTTATACTGTATCGTCCGGATTTTCGCAGCTCTACTTGGTATAGCAAGAAGATCTCCTTCGTATAGACTTTGGCACCGTTCATCTCCAGCGGGGTCTCGAGCAACGTTCTCCTTTGTTTGTACGTTGTTGCAAAGTCGGCAGCCCTTTCTTTTACGAACAACGAAGCTACCGCTTTTTGTGCGGATGCAACGAAAGTCTTCAAATTGGTAGCTGTACCCACATAACTATCGAACGTGGCATTCATGGATTCACTCCTGCCCGTCGTTTTCATGCCCGCTGAAAAATACCTCCTCGTGTAAACGCCAATCCATTGCTCTTTGCGCTCGTACAAGTGCTGGAGCCACTCGTTGTCTTGCAATGAGTAATCCCGAACAAGCTTTTCCCACCTCTCCTCGAATTCCTCAATCGTTAACGACTTGAGGACGCACTTGTCAAAATCCTGTTTAAAGTCTTGATACTTTGCGTACACGTGATGCAGCCGTTCCGGGTATTTGTTGCTTATGTGCCAGGTGCACAAGTTGTGCCGAGTGTCTGGGAAGACGGTCGCAATAGCCTTCTTCATTGCCAAATCTTGATCGGTGATGATCACTTTGGGTGCTTTGAAGTTCATTGCTTCCAGCCACGTCCTAAACAACCATTCAAAAGAACTCTCGGTCTCGTCCCTTAACAAGGCGAACCCGAACAGGATGGAGTGATAATGATGATTGACCCCCGTGAAAGGGGCGAACGGCATCGAGTACTTGTTGGTACGGTATGTGGTGTCGAACGTCACGACATCCCCAAAATGCTTATAAGCAAGCCTCGAACGACCGTCGACCCAAAAAATTGTGCTAACTCGATGCTCGTCGTCAAGTTTATAATCGAAGGTCAACTGCGGGTCCTCCATCTGCATCCGTTTCAATAGGCTCATTGTGGCTTGAGCATCATTGAGGTCATACGCGGCTCGTCTATGGGTTCGGACCGCGTTACGAACGTCTGTCGTGTTAAAGGTCAAATTTTGAATTCCCCCAGCCTGTTCAGCAAGAACATTAATCATGTCGGTAGGTCCTAGTCGCGCATTGCTCATTGTCTGAATCAGGCTCCTTGCGACCTTACCCATCTTCTTGTGTTGATGCATCTCACTCACCTTAGAAGGGGTTACTAACGGGTGATTGTGTGCCAGTTCCAGGCTGGTAATAAGCCAATGGTCTTGTTTGGGTTTGTAGCTTACGAACATCTTGACCTGGCAATTTGTGCGCTCAAAGCAGTCCCGTCTTCTACGCGGATATCCTATTTCGTCCTCACTGTCATCATTGCCTACACATGTCTCATTTTGCACTGGGTTTCTGCTCCTATGGCACTCGTATAAGCGAGAGCATATCTTTCTCGTTATGGTGCTCGTTCTTGAAGTCTTTATTCTAATGCCAAAACCAACCCTCAATGAATACGCTCGAAAACATGCTTCAGCTTCTTCCAACGTAGCAAATGTTCGTCCTAGATACGGATCACTAGCATCTACGGGGACGTTGGAGCTCGACACGAAATCAGACATTGTGAAACAAGAGCTGTGTAGAAATAGACTACGCTTAACAATCAAATGGCATTTCTAACTGAAAATATTACCTAAAAATTAGGATGGCAAACATACGGTATGCATAATCTCAAAAGTGTCTCCAAATTAACAATTACTAATTTATTGAACATAACAAATTTAAATTAGTAAGATAAATAGACAAATTCATCATGCCAAAAAATCGAATTAAACTATAATGAATTAAATATAAAGTTAACAAATTATACCTTTTTGATGAACATCATGTCTAGAACATCACAAAAAATCTAGAGTATAAAATCACAAATTGATGAATACAGTGACAAATTTCTAGAACATCAAGAAAACTTGAAGCAAACTTACCTTGCTTGAGCGAAGCTTGAAGCAAGTGTTACTCGAAGCTTGAAGGCAGCTGAAAATGGAAGCGAGTCTGAAGGAGAAGAAAATTGTGCGGAAAGAATTGAGTAGAAGAAAATTGTGCTGAAAGAAAGGGATGGGCAATACTGTCCGCTATACTGTGTAGCGGACAGAATTGCCGACATCAAGTCACACTTGTGTCAGACAAGTCACAATTGTGTCAGAATGACAGTCGTCCGCTGGACAGTGTAGCGGACTACTTTTGTTGGAAGGTTGTTGTCGTCCGCTAGATTGTGTAGCGGACGGGGGAGCGAGGGTAAGATGGTAAAAAGATCCGTCCGCGAGACTGTGTAGCGGACGACTGATTGCGCCGCAAAAAAAAGTGATCTGGACCGTCCATCCCTTCGGGATGGACGGCCAGATCGCGCTGGCAAGATATCCTATTTTGCCTACGCGGTCAAGGGATCAGCTCCCTTTATATGTTATGTGTAAGTATATATACGTTTATTAGAGTTTTAGAATTAGTTTTCAGATTATATAAGGCTTTCCTAATATAGCCATCATATAGTTTCTGCAAAATTAAATAAACTTACAAACAGGGATTAAGGCTTGTTAATATATATAGCTCTCCTATAGTTGTTGAAAAAATTAGATACACTTAAAAATAGGGATTACATCCAAAATATTATTTGCATACTTTTAGATACACTAATATGCTTCGTATATAGCGGTTTTAAATCGTGGAATTGGGATACGTAACTGTCGCGGTCGCAGTGTAACGATATCGGGATATCGGACGTTACGTAACATGAATCAATTATCATGACTGTGAAATTTTTTCAAATATTATCAAATGCTTAAAACTCAAAGATATGAAGATTATGACGTTAAGGCCTTACTTTTAGATATATAGTTATAGTCCATATTTGGCATTTAACCAAACCAAACCAAA
>JAVXUO010001561.1:0-302427 GCA_033065855.1 Escallonia rubra | reverse complement strand
CAAATGTTGATGTTAACGGCTCTTTTTCGGCTTCTTGTCTTTTTTAAATGGTGGATGATTACTTCTGTTGGATATTTTGTGTACGGCCCTGTTAAAGTTAGGGACAATATGACATCACAGTTGGAGTGGATGAGGGGTTTCACACATGGAGTAGACTGGTGTGTATTGGTGGCGACCTCAATGTTGCTAGACTTCCTAGAGAAAGACTTGTTACTCATTCTCTCGGGAGATGCTGGAGTTCAATTTTATATACTACCATTGGGATGAAGATTCTATACGAATCTGTCTTGTACAAGGATTTATAAAGTTTTGATTCCGGAACAGTTGGAAAATAGGTTTAGCAATGTTACTCAGGCGTGCTTGTCGGTGATATCTGATCCCATGCCTTTGCTTTAGTGGAGGTCTTGGCGTAGGCGAATCCTCACTAAGATATGAGAACTTTTGGCTTCTTGCGTCGGGTTTTTAGAGTTGGTTAGGGCTTGGTGGGCGAGTTATGACTTAAAAGGACTCCGAGCTTTTGCTTGGCCAGCAAATTAAATTGCTGAAGAATGACTTGCAGAAATGGAATGCGGAAGTGGTCGGAAGGGTGAAGTTGAGCTTGGCTCGAGTTTTGACTTACATCCATGAGCTTGATGTTTTTGAAGGTGAACGTGGTTTGAGTAAGCTAATTGTCTATTCTTGTCGGAGGAGATCTGCTGCCTTAAAACATCTAGAGATCTTTGGCTGGAAGCGGGGAATAGAAACACGAAATTCTTCCATAAGATTGCAAGCATAAGAGGTCAAGTCAAATTTGGACGATAATGGTCAATGGCATAGAGTTCTTAGATGAGACAAAGATTCAGGAGGCCATTTTGGGTTCTACCAGCAATTATTTCAGGAGGAGAATCTGTCAAGTCCCAGATTAGACTGGCTGTTAGTTTTCTTGGTCCTGATGCTAATGCAACCTTGGAAGCTCATTTTGAGGAGGAGGAGATAAATGTGGCTTTTTATGAACATTGTTGGCAGGTGATTAAGGATGACAAGAATTGTTAACCCTACCTTCATCTGTTCGATACCTAAAAAGGGTTGTGCAAGGGATATTAAGGAATAAACTTAGTTGGCAGGTACACAAGTTGCTTTCTAAGGTCTTGACGTGCCATCTTCAGAAAGTGATTACTGCTGTAATTCTGGAAACTCAAAATGCGCTTGTTGAAGGCGATGCAGTTTGAATCCATCGGCTCCAGACTTAGAGCGCAATCAGTGCATGCACCTGGTTTGGTTTACAAGTTGGATATTTAAAGAGCATACGACCAGTCGACCACGTGAATTAGAACTTATAACTATAACTATACTTGCTTAGAATGATGGGTTTTGGGAGTAAGTGGAGGAATTAAATATGGTTCTTCATGATCTTTAATCGCATGATATAGGAGTTTTAGTTGCATTATGTAAGCATTTGTTGTATGTTTATTCGGAGGCCACATCATTTAATATGCATTTGTTGCCAAACGATCTAATCTGCATTTTTTTGAGATCAAACTACTAAAGAGGATACACCTTCAGTTTTCAATGATGTTAAATTAGTGGCAATGAAACCTAACACTAGTCACATTTATCTTGTAGATAAAAGCCATGAAGGATATGTATCTGGCAGATCTAAGTGAAATGTACCAGAAAATTGCTGGTAAATTGCAGCAAGTAAGCAGTCATCACGTTTTTTATGGCTTCATGTTTTTTGAATCAGCCTTTAGCATGTCATTGAAAGGGGATGTCATCTTCTTTGAATGTGGGTCGTGTCAGGGGCTGTCCCCGGATAATGTGGGACAATGACCTTAAATGATAGAGAAGCTGCTTCTTAAGCGGATTCGCACTGCAGGACAAAAGTTGTAGCAGCCTATAAAATCTGTGGCTAATGATGGTCAATTGTCTTTGTACCCATGGAAAGAGAAATGAAAGAAACAAAGAAAGCCCGCCCATACACGTTATATGTTTGTGTGTGTATAGGATACATTATAGGGGGTTTATATGTTCTAGCAAAAATGGGTGTCCATCTGGGCACACCATACTTATACACCATGTTACATGGACTTGATACGAGTCAGATACATGTACAAGTGTCGAATTCGTCTATTTTTCATAACCTTAAGACAAGGGGACACGGCGAAATATTTCTATGATATTCTTGTTTCTTAGTTATTTCTATCTCATACCCATGTCCAAAGTGTCCGAGTGTCTGACACGGGTACTTTGCGCATTTTAAAGAGTTCATGTAACATAGCTTGTATTTGCATTAGTTTTGGTGCATTTTGCTAATACTCCTTCATGTTTCTTTTGGATAAATAGTTTTGCTATTATTTATTTCTTCTTCTGATTTTTTTTTACTTTTACACTGATGCATCTGTTGATTTCCAGCATGATTCTCTTCCTCAGCAACCAAAGAACGAGCAACTTGAGAAGCTTAAAATATTTAAGACTATGTTGGAGCGCCTCATAACTTTCTTACAAGTTCCCAAGAGCAGTGTAATACCTGGTTTCAAGGACAAGTTGGGTGCCTACGAGAAGCAAATTACCAATTTTCTTCATTCAAATAGGCCCCGAAAGCCTGTTTCCTCGATGCAGCAAGGGCAAGCACTTAATATGCACTCCATGCAACAGCCACAACCTCAAATGACTCAAATGCAAAACCATGATAGTCAAATGAATCCCCAGATGCAATCAATGAACCTACAGGGTTCTGTGGCAACAATGCAGCAGAATACTATGAACAGTTTGCAGCATAATTCTTTATCTCCGTTGTTGGGGGTTTCAAATGCACAGCAGAGCATGATGAATTCACTACTGCCCAGTTCCACTTTAGATCCAGGACAGAATAACGCATTGAATACGTTGCAGCAGGTTGCTGTTGGATCTCTGCAACATGATCCTGTGAGTGGTCCCCAACAGGTAAATTTGAATCCCTTGTCGTCACAAGGTGGGATGAATAGACTGCAGCCAACCCTTAATCCCCTTCAGTCAAATTCGAATATGGCTCAGCACCAGCATTTAAAACAGCAGGAACAGATGCTGCAGAATCAGCAATTTAAGCTACAGTATCAACAACGGCAAATGCAGCAGCACTTCATTCAGAAGCAACAGCTACTGCAGCTGCAGCAAACTAAGCAGCAGCAGCAGCTGCAGCAAACTAAGCAGCAGCAGCCTGCACAGTTGCAAGCGAACCAGATGCAGCAGCTTCATCAGATGACTGTGTATCTTGGGCTATTGGGATTTGCCCTAATATTTTTCCTAAATCTTGTTCACCTTTTTCTAACTTTTGACTTCTCCGTGTATCTTGGGCTATTGGTTAAATATCAATGATGATTTCAAATAATAATAGGCCTCATTTGCGTCCATTACCAATGTAGTAATATCAATATGAAAAATCATGAAAATAGACTGTTTTGGTATACATTATGTTCTAATGCCTAAAAAAGTGCCAAAAACAAAAGATTCCTATTGTCGGTCGGGGTGGGTCAGGTTACAATGCCTCCCGTTTTTCACCCGACCAATGCCAACCCAAGTTTTATCGTGTTCACCAATCTCTACGGTTCTTTTTCACAATGTTTGCTTGATTTGTCTATTTACGATTACTATTTCCATACACACTTCATAATTCAATTTTTTCTTTGCTTTAGTCAAGTCTTATGTTTGAATTAATTGTTGGAATTGGGTTTTAAACCCATTGTGGAGAAGCAACTTTGACTCAATTTTTAAATGGATTCCAAACCATATTTTGGTTAGGAACAAATTGATTCATGTTCATCTATTTGAATAGATGATCATGGTATATTCACATGTTTAAAACAAATGAGAGGTGAATGAGAAAATTGAAGTTGAGGTTGGTAGTTCAACTTGAAGGGAAAAGAGAATCCCACATTGAAGAATTAAAGTCAATGTTGTCTCCTTATAAGGCTTAGCCTTGAGCTAAGGGTTGGGCCCCTTGGAAGCACCCATGTTTTGTAAGGAGGGAGGACCTAGGTTGACCCAAGGTCCACTACACGCGCGCGCCGCCCGTCTTGGTCCGGTCCGTGGCTTGGGCTTTATTTTCTTTTCCGAAAAGTTGTGACCTTTTCAGCTTGCAGTTTTTTCAGTACAGAGTTGCACCCCCAGTGAATACTCTGTATATAAAAACGAGTCAGTTATAGAAGTTAATTAATTTTTAATCCCGAAAATTTTCTTTCTGCTATTCTATCCATTTTTTTTGTGCCCAAAAAAGAAAGAGCTCTGCCATTGTTTGGTTCGACGGGTCTGAAAATTTGGAGTGCTCCTATTTTCAGACGTACCCGTTGTATCCTGGGAGACTGTCGTCAAGAGCCGTCAGCACCGTTGCGGGACGAATATGTCTTAAGGACAGTGAATCAAATTCACGCCTTGGCCTTCCATTTGCTGTTCTGTAATTTTGTTGAGAGTTATTACATATTATTTTCTTGCTTTCGTTACTGCTGTTTTTGGAACGTTAACATTTGCATGTTAGTATATTTTCGAAATTGTTTTCTGCACAATTACACACAAAGCTATTTTCCCAACATTAAATTTGCTCCCCGAGATTTCAGTTAGCTAGAGTAACCAACCACCTCCGATGCGATTTTTCTTCTTCTTCTTTTTTTTTTTTGGGGTTGAATCTTATAATCTTTCTTCTGCACGACAATAAATTATTCGAATGAGATATTTCACAAAATTCCACTTCATGCACTAGTATCTTTTTGCTGCCTTTATTAGGCACCTCATCTATTAGGTGTGTTTTATTGCATGTTGATTTGGTCGTGCGGTATAAAAGCATCACCTATTACACCTTGAACCGTTTGCTTTGTACGTCTTATGATTTTCTTTCATATGTAGTTCAAGGGATATGCCTATGTATATCTCTCCACACACCCACCCACCCACCATACATGCGCGCACACATACTGTTAAAATATAGTGCTTGCAGCTTAGTCAGGCCATCTACGTTGTCGACATTGGTGGCCTGGATCCCCGTTGTTTTTAAAGTGAACTTCGTCTTCCATCCCATTATGGGTCGGACGCTGATTTACTGTCCATGCGGACGTCTGTCCCATAATCGGGCGGACAGAGGGAAAAATATAAAAAATGAAAAAGAAAAAAGTTATCAGATCCCTGTCGGATCACAATGGCTACTTAACTTAAGCTAGCAGCACAAAGGATCAGCTATATATATATACACACACACACACACACACACACACACACACACACACACATACATATATATGCATGCGCGCGCGCACACAATAATTCATGTCACTCCAGTGTTGTTATTGACTCAATCCAAGGAGTGACATGAATATGCATACTCTTTCCTCGAGTTTAGCATGTTAATAAAAATAAGAATTCAGGTCTGACCTTCACCTTCCCCCAAAGAAAGAGAAAAAACAAAAAAAGCCAAAATAAGTGATTTTAGTCCTTATAAAAAGAAAGCTCATTTTTTAAGGATTTTTAAAAAAGTAGGTTCGGATCTACAGCGAGAATGATTTAGCGAGGAGTTTCCAGAGAGACAGAAACAATAGAGACACATGTAAAATGAATTTGATTTTTTTTTTCCAAACATATACTTTGTTTTTATTTTTCAGACTTGCGGATGACAAGTACGATGACAACATATCAAATCGAGTTTTATATTCCCCTGCACACTCTTGTTTGGTAATCATTAGAATATCTCTAGCAGTGACACATGTTCAATGCCTTTGTTCAGGTTGATTAAATTGTTGCCTTTGTTTTTAATTGAGCATTTTGAATATGCATCGATTGGTTCCTTTGGCCATAGTTTAGCTTTAGTTTCCACAATCTACTTGGTAAATAGCACTTTCACCCACCATTATGATTTCTACTTATGCATTTTAGCCATTTTGATGAAATTCTTAGGTGAAAAAATTGTATGCTTTGTTCATATAAACATCGATATTTTAATTATAATACCGTTTTATCGGTAGTTATATTTCGATACAGGAGATGATATTTCTTATTTTTCTCTAACACTCGTAGGAACGATGAATTTTGCTTCACGGTCAATTGGCTAGCTTAACGAGCTGGAGATGACATAGAGTAAGTAGGATTCTAGGACTTGAGAAGACAATCACGTCACAATCTATTAAAACGGCAGTAATCATGTTGTTGTGTAGGATAGCCAGTAACTATGTGAAACCAATAAAACAACCAGAGGGGGGTCAATAAGGTTTTTGAAATTATGCGGGAGAAGGTGGTTGTTCTCAAAGTAATAAACCAGGCTAGGACCAACGTTCATGCAACCGTCTATTATTATTATTCTTGTTGTTGTCATTATTTTTTGTAAGAGAGTGTTATAGTCCTTGGCTTTGAATGAAGGAAGAAAAGACTTTATATAAGCTACTATACGTGATCTCAGCAATAAAAAGATTACAAAAAACATACATTACATGTACAATACATAAAATTGTAAAATGGAACAAATTTCAGACGTGTTTTCATTTGTCAGTGGTAAAAATTTAGTCCTTAAGTTTTAGTTTGACAAAATCAACGCTTAAGATTTCAGCACTTAAATTTTAATTTACCAAAGAAATCCCTTATTATAGAAGGAGAAAGAAGTTTGGGATTCATGAATTTCAATGGTTAAATAAATATTATGGGAGGGATGAATTGTTTTGTTCTTTCTCTCTTTTTTTTGCCTTTTGAATCAAAGGACTTCCTCTTTTCCAAATATACATCTAGAACGCAATATCTTCCACCACATAGTTAGAGTCATATATATGTTCAAAGAATATGTAGGAGTTTGTGAAAAGGAACCAGAATGCTTCCCTCCCAAAAAACATTCTACCTGTAATTTTCTTAAAATTTTGGAGAAAAGAAGTATTATATGGCAATTCCCACCTCTTTTATTTTCGGCAATAGTTATAATATAAATCTTACGTGTCAATGCTAATTTTTTGGATCTTTTGAAATCTGAAATTCTGAATTTATATCCGCAATAACTATTTTTCCTAACTTTTCCTTTGTGACGGTAAATCTTCAACGCATTTCGTTAAAGATTGAAAAACTGTCTGATTGCCACGTTGTAATTTAATTTCGTGTTCACCAATCTCCACGGTTCTTTTTCACAATGTTTGCTTGATTTGTCTATTTACGATTACTATTTCCATACACCCTTCATAATTCAATTTTTTCTTTTCTTTAGTCAAGTCTTATGTTTGAATTAATTGTTGGAATTGGGTTTTAAACCCATTGTGGAGAAGTAATTTTGACTCAATTTTTAAATGGGTTCCAAACCATATTTTGGTTAGGAACAAATTGATTCATGTTCATCTATTGGAATAGATGATCATGGTATATTCACATGTTTAAAACAAATGGGAAGTGAATGAGAAAATTGAAGTTGAAGTTGGTGGCTCAACTTGAAGGGAAGAGAGAATCCCACATTGAAGAATTAAAGCCAATGTTGTCTCCTTATAAGGCTTAGTCTTGAGCTAAGGGTTGGGTCCCTTGGGGGTAGCCATGTTTTGTAAGGAGGGAGGACCTAGGTTGACCCAAGGTCCACTACACGCTCGCGCCGCCCGTCTCGGTCCGTGGCTTGGGCTTTATTTTCTTTTCCGAAAAGTTGTGACCTTTCCAGCTTGCAGTTTTTTCTGTGAAGAGTTGCACCCCCCAGTAAATACTCTGTGTATAAAAACGAGTCATTTACATAAGTTAATTAATTTTTAATCCCGAAAATTTTCTTTCTGCTATTCTGTCCGTTTTTTTTTTGTGCCCGAAAAAGAAAGAGTTCTTCCATTGTGTGGTTCAACGGGTCTAAAATTTTGGAGTGCTCCTATTTTCAGACGTAGCCGTTGTATCCTGGGAGACTGTCGTTAAGAGCCGTCAGCACCGTTGCGGGACGAATAAGTCTTAAGGACAGTGAATCAAATTCACGCCTTGGCCTTCCATTTGCTGTTCTGTAATTTTGCTGTGAGTTAGTACATATTATTTTCTTGCTTTCGTTACTTCTGTTTTTGGAACGTTAACATTTGCATGTTAGTATATTTTCGAAATTATTTTCTGCACAACTACACACAAAGCTATTTTCCCAACATTAAATTCGCTCCCTGAGATTTCAGTTAGC
This sequence comes from Escallonia rubra, assembly GCA_033065855.1. Lineage (NCBI taxonomy): Eukaryota > Viridiplantae > Streptophyta > Magnoliopsida > Escalloniales > Escalloniaceae > Escallonia > Escallonia rubra. The sequence goes on along the minus strand of JAVXUO010001561.1, from coordinate 294,326 downwards.
TAGAGTAACCAACCACCTCCCATGCGATTTTTCTTCTTCTTCTTCTTCTTCTTTTTTTTTTTTTTTTTTGGGTGCAATCTTATAATCTTTCTTCTGCACGACAATAAATTATTCGAATGAGATATTTCACAAAATTCAACTTCATGCACTAGTATATTTTTGCTGCCATTATCGGACACCTTATCTATTAGGTGTGTTTTATTGCATGCTGATTTGGTCGTGCGGTATAAAAGCATCACCTATTGCACCTTGAACCTTTTGCTTTGTACGTCTTATGATTTTATTTTATATGTAGTTCGAGGGATATGCCTATGTATATCTCTCCACACATCCACCCACCCACCACACATGTGCTCACACATACTGTTAAAATATAGTGCTTGCAGCTTAGTCAGGCCATCTACGTTGTCGACATTGGTGGCCTGGATCCCCGTTGTTTTTAAAGTGAACTTCGTCTTCCATCCAATTATGGGTCGGACGCTGATTTACCGTCCATGCGGACGTCTGTCCCATAATCAGGCGGACAGAGGGAAAATTATAAAAAATGACCGCAACTAAGAGTTGCGGTTTGTATCATTAATTTTTTTTTACACCCACCCGTCCTTTACCTGGCCCCCTTCCTGCCTGCCACGTGGCATGCGACGGTCCCCCACTCCCCCTTCCCTGCCTGCCACGTGGCGGGCGGTCCCCCACTCCCCCTTCCTGCCTGCCACGTGGCAGACGGTCCCCCAGTCTCCCTTCCCTGCCTGCCACATGCCCCCCCGGTCCCCCCTGCCCAAACCGCAACGCCTTGTTGCGGTCCCCCCCCCCCCCCCCAAATCCGCAACACCTTGTTGCAGTCCCCCCACCATTTTGCGGCCCTCCTGCCACGTGCCCGGTTCCCCGTCCTTTTTCCGACGTTTCTCTGCTTTCTTTCATCTCTCTCCCTCATTTTTCCCTCTTTATAAACCCTTCTCCCCGAACCCTTTCTTCCACTCCCCATCATCTTTACCAACACACACTTCATACTCCATATCTCACTTACATAATCTCCACAACAATACAAACGAAAAAAATTTACGCTAGAAGATCGGTGGATTTTTCTTGATACCAATATATCAAGTTAAAACAAGTAAGTATTTTGAATTTTCTTATAATTCAATGTTAATTTCAAATTGTTCTTACCAATGATTTGTTTAAATTGTGTTTAGCTTAAATTGTTCTTACCATAGTCTAAAATTCTTGTTTTGTGAGAGTTTGAAATTAGGGATTAAACTAGCGTTTATTAGCGAATATTCATTCGAAGTCCAAAAATAGTCATTTTTGTAGGGCGTCAAAATTTGAATTTTTCACGAATTTATAAAAAATATCTAGAGCTAGATTTTGCCAAAGTGCAAATAAGAGACCCTAGTTATTTTTAAAAGATATATATCAGGGGACTGGAAAGGGGTCAACTGATACAGGAAACCTTGTAACTTCGCAGTGTAATTTAAAATATCAAACTAGCGCGATTTCGCGCGAAACTTTTATGAGAACCCTAGGATGTTGGAAAGTTCCGTTTCCCCGGAATTTGCGCCATTCCGATGTCGTTAGCTATTTTTTTGGCCGAACAGACTTTTAAGCGCTCGATCCGGACACCGGTTCGGGATTTTTGGGCGAAACTTTTGTAAAATACTTTTTAGATCAAGAATGAATTCATGAAACTTAAAATAGCATTTCAAAGCACTTTTGAGATTTTCCGATGCCAGGGAGCATTTCGGTAATTTGCCACCCCGATAGGGGTATTTAGCTAATTCTACACTGTTAAATTTTTGCAATGTTAATTCAACAATGTTAAGTCAACGATGGTGTTGCGCTTCCTTTTTTTTTTTTTTTTTTGTTGCCCCCCACCCCCTGCCCTTTTTTCTTTTCTCTTTCTTACGTGGCCCCCACCCCCACCCCCCACCCTGCGATTCCCATGGGCCCTCACCCCCCACCCCCGTGGGCCCCCACCCCTTCCTCCCCCACCCCCGAACCGCAACAAGGGGTTGCGGTTCACTGTCCTTATTTTTTACCTGAAAGGCTGCCACTTTCTCTTTGAACTACCCATTGAATTCTTCCCTGGTTTTAGAGCTATGTCTTGTAGAGATCGAATCCATCTAGCAGCTTCTTTTGGACTTCTGGCTCCCAACTACAAATATGGAAAAAGGCTAAAGTACCAATATCCCAACTACAAATATGGAAAAAGGCTAAAGTACCAATAACTATACAGTCAAGCAAACATTCATGATAAGAAGTGATTCCCACCTTAAGCTGATCATTGTGATTAGAGGTATTATACAGGGTGAAAATGAAGAAGACCTGCAAAATAGGGAAAATGTAAGCAAAAGGAACTGAAAGATGTGTGTTGCTTTTGCATACAAGTTCCTTTTTCAAGTTTGGGAAGGAATTTAATGTAAGCTGCATACTTTTCTATGGTAGCTTTCCCTTCCGTTGTCTGTGACCCTAATACAGGAGTCTATAATTGCACTTCTCACTGGCTCCTGAAGAAAGATAAGTTCATTAAATAGCTAAGCTTGAATAGAATCACAATAAAGCCCAATCAGTAACCAATCGCATCAACTACTCGGCAATTCGCCGAATTATCTCATTTTTTCGATATACGTATAATTGAAGGAATTACCACATTTAATCTTGTAAAACTATTTTTCCGTATCCAGGAAACTGACATGCAAGGTAAATAACATTTTTGGAAGTAACTGCCCGCTTAAGTACATCCCATCAATCTGTTCTACCTCTAGACCTTTCAGCTAGACAATCTCAAGAAACTGTAAGCGTAGATTGACTTTTGGTTTTAAACTTCCATAGAACACTCTTATACCAAATTAGGAATTTATGTCAGGTGATATTCTCAGCTTAACTCAAGGTGGGAGGGTGATGCCTCACTGGTCCCCACCTCAAACCAACTTCCTAAATGTTCAATGTAAAACTGAACACTTTCGAAGCTCCAACTTGCATGATAATATTCACAGATATACAAACAAACGTTGTCTATGCACACAAATCTAAGAAGGGAAAAATGCGTAGAGCTTGTAACTTATAACATGAAACGGAGAAGGTCTAAGTTCTAGAAAAGCATTATTAGAATAAATTAAGATAGGTGAGAGGGGAAGAAACGGGTTCGTGTGGCTGAAACCCAAATAGCTTAGTCTTATAGTAAGGCTAAGCAGAATTGATCTCAAATTTGAATCATAAGGGACAAGATGAATCATCTCCACCGTTGGAATCGACCAAAAGTTGAATAAATGAGCAGACAACGATCCATGGTTATCCAATAACAGAACAAGGAATTACTTGGTTCCTCTACTTTATTCCAAAGGCATAGGAGCCTAAATCTTGGTCTTTAGTGTTCTAATTGTATTTGAAAGATCAAAAGCAATCCAAAACATTATGTTAGTTTGCATGCAATGTTCTTTTTGCCATTCCTGTCTTTGTCTAACAGTTTGCATGCAATGTTCTTTTTCTTCGTGGCCCCCACCCCCTTCCTCCCCCACCCCCGAACCGCAACAAGGGTTGCGGTTCACTGTCCCCCACCCCCCACCCGTTTCCTCCCCCACCCCCTTCCTCCCCCGAACCGCAACAAGGGGTTGCGGTTCACTGTCCTTCCCATTTTTTTCTTCGTGGCCCCCACCCCCTTCCTCCCCCACCCCCAAACCGCAACAAGGGGTTGCGGTTCACTGTCCTTCCCATCTTCATGGCCCCTACCCCCCGTGGGCCCCCCACCCCCTTCCTCCCCCACCCCCGTGGGCCCCTACCCCCGAACCGCAACAAGGGGTTCCGGTTCACTGTCCTTCCCTTTTTTTCTTCGTGGCCCCACCCCTTCCTCCCCCACCCCTGAACCGCAACAAGGGGTTGCGGTTCATTGTCCTTCCCACTTTTTTCTTCGTGGCCCCCACCCCCGTGTCCTTTTTTGCTTTCTTGTTTTCTGCGTATCCTTTTTTTTCTTGTGCATGGCCCCCCCACCCCCGAACCGCAAGGAGTTGCGGTTCTCTGTGGCTTTCCACTTTTTTATTCGTGGCCCCCACCCCCGTGTCTTTTTTTGTTTTCTTATTTTCTTTTGCGTATCCTTTTTTTTTCTCGTGCATGGCCCCCCCACCCCCGAACCGCAAGGAGTTGCGGTTCTCTGTGGCCTTCCATTTTTTCTTTGTGGCCCCCACGGGCCCTTCCGAAGCCGTTATCTATTTTTTTCGCCGAACGGGCTTATAAGCGCTCGATTCGGAGATCGGTTCGAGATTTTTAGGCGAAACTTTTGTAAAATACTTTTTAGATCAAGAATGATTTCAGGAAGTTTAAAATAGCATTTTAAAGTACTTTTGAGATTTTCTGAAGCCAGGGGCATTTTGGTAATTTGCCACCCCGAGAGGGGTGTTTTGTTAATTTTCCCGGTAAAGTTTTTCAAAGGACTTCTTAGTCCAGAAATGTAAGTAAAACACCTGAAATGTTGTTTTGAAGCTGATTGCGGGGCGTTAGGGTGCTAATGATGCCCCGGGGGCATTTCGGTCACGAGTCGTTCAGCGGGGGTATTTTGGTAATTTAACATTGTAAAATTTTCCGACTTACTTTTAGTTCGGGAAGGGGTGTAAGACACCCAGAAAGTTATTTTTCCAGTTGTTCTGAGATGTTTGTTGGGGCGATGGCTGTCAGGGGGTATTTTGCATAAGTTTGGGGTGTTTTGGTAACTTTTTCCCTTAAAATACCCTGAGGAAATATTTGGTATATAATTGACGTAATACATTTAAAAAGTGGTTTTAAAGCGATTTTGTGGTGTTGGTGGTGTAGCGGCCATCAGGGGGTATATTGGTAAATTGCCACGTTGGCTCTAAATTTTAGGGAAGTAGAGTAATTAAGCGTTCGGAGTGGTGGGAAGTGAGCAATTGTTTTAATACATTGAAATAATGAGATAATTACTATTGCTAACGCGTTGGTAAGCTAGGTTTAAGATCCGGTTATATTTTTGGAATGCAAATATTATGGACGTTAAGTTGGTTTACGATTATATTTTGTTCTTAGAGATATGGATTTCAACCCCGGACCTCATGATACATCAATCATATACGATGACGATGACCACTTCGCGAGGTACGTATTTGACGGTGTCGATAGAGGTGTTTTGGAAACAATTCAAAGCACAACTCACCTCGAAGAGTGGGTACTGAACGAGGAACAAATACAACTATTACACCGTCAAAATTTGGCCATGTTCACCGATTGCGGGATTTGGTCTCGGCATGACGATTGCCTTATATCCGCTCTAGTTGAATGATGGAGGGGCAAGACGAACTCATTTCACTTCCGGTTTGGTGAAATGACTATTACATTAGAGGACGTCGGATTTATACTTAGAATCCCATGTCACGGCAAACCCATTACTTGGAGCAAAACGTCTGCATCCATAGCAAAGATGGCTAGGCAGTATTTCTCGGGAATCCCGAGGGAAGCTCTTACGTCTAATGGCATCAAACTTAAATGGCTGAGAGAGCAGTACGGCGTGCTACCGGATGAATACACTCTTCATGATTTCGTGATGAATACGAAGGCATTCCTTCTGTATATTATTGGAGCCATATTACTTCCGACGCATTCGAAAAACACGGTGCATCCGAAGTATATGGTGTTCTTGGAGGATCTTGAGGAGGTATACTCGTATTCGTGGGGTTCAGCTGTTCTTGCGCACCTATATCGAGCACTACATAAGGCTACGAGATTGGATGCCAAGTCTATTGCCGCCTGCCTGACTCTATTACAGGTATGAGCATTTATATTCTTGTTTTGACGTGTCAAAGTATTCGTGATTAATTATTAATTCCATATAATGTTTGCATTCACAGGTTTGGTCTTATGAGAGGCTACCCACGCGACGTCCACAACCGCGGGAATATTCCGATGAGATATGGCCTAGGGTGTGGGCCTGGGGGCCGGAGACCAACCGGAAGAGACGGGTAAACCCTCACCACCATCTACAGCTCTATCGGGGGGAACTAGATATGCTGGATGCACCCCAGGTGACGTGACAGCCATATGGCAAGGTGATGCATCGGTTAGATGAGTGGTGTTGGCAACTTTCGGTATCGTACGTGCTGGCAGGTTTGGTTCGGGTGCCGCTTATTCACTTCGAAGTATGTGAGTTTCAGATGCCCGATTGAGCCATGAAGCAAGCTGGCTGTCTACAAGGGATACCAAAACCCCCTGTAGACATGCGGCCATACATGTGTGTTCGAGGGCCGAAATTCGAGGTGCCTGATGCCTTGAATTTGTTGAGCGATGAGGTCGAATAGTGGAATACTTGGCAAGAAACGTATGGTAGCCTTGTATCGCTCAAGCACGACGGCACCAGTCTTGAGGAGTACCTGCAATGGTTTCTCAAGGTGACGCGCACGCGGGTGAATCGCCCTTCCCAGCCAACGAAGACATCGTATGCGCCACGTGATTTCTATGACCAGTTCTGGGCATTGAACATTGTAAGTCACCCTAGTGTTGTTTCAATATTCATTTGCGCACCTTATCGACAATGCCTGAAATGATGACGGTGATTTTTCTATGCATGTTTTTTAGGTTGACCAGGGCACTGAGGTGTTCAATCAGCTGGAGTCGTTTGACTGGTTTGTCGCGCAGGCTCCTGTCAGTCTCAAGAGGTCCATTGAGAGGTACAAGACTAATCTTCACAACTTCAGTGTTGCGTACCGGGGTTACCAAGGGGAGCCATCTAGTCACTCAGCGCCTGACGCGTACAACTTTCAGCCCCAGAGTCAGGTGGGGGAGCCGTCTAGTCACTTGCCTTCTGACGCGTCTTTGCCGCAGAGCTATGAATTCTGGGAGCCGTATAGTCACTTGACTCCTGACGCGTACGACTCTCAGCGCCAGAGTCAGGTTCCCCAAGTAGGAATCTAGGCCTCGTGCCCAAGCATCCGGTCGGACAAATGACAAGCGACGAAGCCATTGAGGCCGGACAAGATAGGTTGGATCGACCGGCACTACTTCGGGCATGAGTCTGTCGATTCAACAGACTTTCCTCTTGCGACATTCCTAGGTCATGAGGATATCAGAACGTTGACGCCGGAGACAGATATTTCAAATTTTGTCATGAACGCTTACATAGATCTGCTCCGGATTAGAGAGCTACATTTTAACCGTTCTGAATATTTGAAGCTTAACATGTATCCCACTCATTTTGTGGAATTAACGGTGAGGGAATTCACAGAATGGAGGAGGCGAGGGGCCGGTAGGGGTAAGTGGAAACCAGCTGGAAACGTGTTAGGCATGATGAACACAAACTATCAATGTCACGCTGCTGATGCGAACCTTATCATGATACCTTGTCATCATGCAAACCACTGGTTCCTATTAGTTCTCCATCCAGCGAACATAACGGTTCACATATACGATAGCCTAAGGGAAGGCGAGTCTGGACAGCTGCTGGCACAAATGTACAGTGAGTACATCACTTTAGTGGTTAGTTTTTATTTTTTGACCTTGGCTCATAGTATATTCTTCTTGTTACATAGGCTTGATTCTCGTTTTTATTGTTGGATGCAGACTATTGTCCTCTCGCTAGCGTGCGAACGGCCATCGGGGGAGCCTTGGACGGTCGTGATGATAAAGGACCGACCAAAGCAATATAACGGTCACGATTGCGGGATTTACGTCCTCAAAGTACATGGACTACATTGCTCGCTTGGAGGTGCTCAAATATACGTCGTGGACTAGGAAGGATGCCTTGACGTTTAGGTAGAGGTGTCAAAAGGGCCGGGCGGCCCGCGGGCTGGCCCGACCCGGCCCGGTTCTGGCCCGGGCTGGCCCGGCACGGCAGATGAACAGTGACGGCCCTGCAGATTTGGGCTTGGGGCCAGGGCCTGGACCAGGCCAAAGAATTCTGGGAAAAAGCACGGCCCGGCCCGGCCCGGAAACGGCCCGTTTCTGGCCCGGCCCGAAACTGGCCCGGTTCTGGCCCGGGTTTGGCCCGGCCCGGCCCGGCCCCGTTAGCCCTCCCCCTAAATTTTTGATGATATCCTTGTTTATAGCAGTAGCTTGGAAAGCACCAAAGATTGGCTTTGGACCTTTTAAGGGCTAATCTACTGTTTGCCAAAAGGAGCAAGTGCACCTTTGCCAGTACACACATTAAGCACTTGGGCCACGTTATTTCTGCTGAGGTGGTGGGAGCTGACCAAGAAAAAATCAAAAGTATGAAATCTTGGTCTAGACCAACCAATGTCAAGGCCCTTAGGGGATTTCTTGGGCTGACACAGTACTAAAGAAAGCTTGCAAGAGGTTATGGGGTCATAAGCAAACCCCTTACTGAGCTCATTAAGAAGAATGCATTTCATTAGAGGCCAGAAGCTGAGGCTGCCTTCCATGAGGCTGCCTTCCACAAGCTCAAGACAGCCATGACTACCACTCTAATCAATTGAAGTGGAGGGTTTCTTAAATGACCAAAGAATTTGAATGTAACAAGAAAAGATGTTATTTTATCTTCATCGATCTCGTTATTTTTTTTGTTTGATCTACTCTATTTTTCTTTGACATTTACAGGTTTTACACCATATTACGAAAGAGATTGAATTTTGCACTTAAAATCAGTATGTGTGGGTTAGAACAACTAGTTTTTGTACTTAATCCGTGGTTAATGGTCAATCAACATCAATTTGCCTTTTCGAAAGGGGGTTAATTCGTGAAAAAGTGATTGTATACTCAATGGTCCGTTTACAAAAACTTTGTCATTTGTTGAAGAAGAAGTCTTTATAATAAAAAGTTGGGAAGAAAGGGAAAAAAAATTGGATTGGGCCCGGGCCCGGCCCAAGCCCGGCCCTAAATATTGGGCCTAGGGCCTGGGCTTGGACTGGGCCCATATATCCCAGGTTTTAGGCCCGGCCCGGCCCGGCCCGTTTTTCATTTGTGAGGCCCGGCCCCGGCCCGATTTCATTGGAGGCCCGCTGGGCCTGGGCCGGGCCGGCCCAAGCCCGGCCCATTGACAACTCTATGTTGGTGTCATGTTATTCGGCCCAGCAAAATTAGGCTAGAAAAGTTGGTCGTGTGGCCTCATGGTGGTCTGTTGAATGGCCCAACGAGATTGGGCGGAAGCAGTTGGCCTTTGTGGCCTGATAGTGATCTTTTAAATGGCCCAGCAGCAAATTGGACGTACATCGGCCTGCTGAGTTGGGCCTTTCTGGGCAACAATTTGGGCCTTTTTCGGCCTCTTCAAAAGGGACTTGTAGCTACCGAATTGGGGGATGTTTTGGCCACTTCAAAAAAGGGGGGAAAAAAGGGTTTTGAGAAAGGCTTGTGTATTCAATTAGACCTTGCAATATAATATTTGCAAAACCCGCCTTAATAACATATTCGTATTAAATTGTTTATTTGATATGTTATTAGTGATAACATATATATTGTAATATTGGCTTATAATGTTGGGATACCTATGTTAATAAAGTACAAATATTGTTATTAATTTCAAGAATTAGTTTAAAATCACGAGTCACGCAAAAACCTTATGATTGGTTTGGCACGTTTAGACTAATAAAATGAACTTGAAAATAAACTAGTGGTTCTTACTTATTTTGCCAGTAAGTGGCCCAATAGAAGTTTATAGTTGTTAATAACTCGAGATAATGATAAATGCCACCTCACGTTACGCTCACTAAATAAAATATTAATCAGCCTAACGCAAGATTATATTTTAAATTTTTAAGTGGAAAAAAAGGAAATAATAAGTTGCGTGGTAAAATTATTTTATGCCCAAAGGTGATATAATTCGTACTCATGTTACTTGTAATGATTTCCAAGTTGCTAAGGGAGAAAAAAAATACTTTTATGTTAATAACCAGTCCAACGGAATGTTATAAGTGATATATTAAATTTTCATTTAGAAACTGTTTTGTGTATTTACTTTTTCCATATAAATGAATTGTTTATCACTCAATTTATTTTATCTTTTCAACAATACTTTAACTATTTTCATCATGTGGATTTTCGGTAGTAACGTGATTGATTATTGTTAGAGTCAAATACACGTTAGTACCCTGAAACTACCACAAAGTCTCACTTGAGGGTCTTAAAGTTTAATTTTTACACATAAGGGCCTGTAACTCCAAATTTGCAACAAGTAAGTACATCCGTCCAAATTCCTAACGATCCAGCCTTTTCCGTCAGGGGTAATTTTGTCCGAACAAATTTATAATGTCGTCACCATCCCTATTAACAATACTTTTAGCACCATCCCTACTAATCACTACCGTCACCGGATCTGCCTGTTGGAGGTGTTCGGAAGAGTGAAGGATGGTGGGGCAGTAGCGGGTTTAGGTTGCGATGGTGGCAGCATGGCGACAAAAGAAATTTGGGGTGGAAGAGGGCGGTGACCGGGAAAAGGGGTGGTGGCTAGAAATGGCGGTGGTTGGTGTGTGTGGTGGGCGATGCGTGAATATGGGACGATTTGAGTGTGTGCTAGTGTGTGTGTGTGGCGTCGATTGATGGTGCCCAGGGAAGAAGGCGGTGGTCGAAGCGGGTGGTGGCGGGGGAAGGGGCGACGATTGGCTGGTTTAAGAGGGGCCAGTTTGGGTGTTATGTGTGGGGAGATTTCGGTGAAAAAAGCAGCAACCGATGAAGGGCGACGGGGCTTAGGGCCGGCGATGGGGAGGTGCGGCAGTGAGGCTGTAAGGGCGGCGGCGGCGGCGCCAAAGTGTGCAGCGCGGAGAAGAGATATTAGGGCTTTTTTGGATTAGGGTTGAGAGAGGGAGAGAGGGAGAGAGGGGCAGTGTGCAGGTCGGGTGGATGGGTCGGGTTACGAGTTACGGGTCTAGGATGGATACTGGCTTCGTTAAAGGAAGAGATGCGCGGGCGGGTCACGCGCGGGTCGGGCAGAGAGGGCGGGTTCCTGTTGGCGGGTTCAGCCCTGTGTTTTCTCGTGAATTTTGTTATTATTATTTTTTCTGCCCCAAGGAGATTTTTCAAATATGGAACCCCAAAATTACCCCTAACGGAAATGGCTGAATCGTTAGGAATTTGGATGGATGCCCTTACTTGTTGCAATTTTGGATTTACAGGTCCTTATGTGTAAAAATTAAACTTTAAGACCCTCAAGTGAGACTTTACAGGCCCTTATGGTAGTTTCAGGGTACTCAGAAAATGCTAAGATGTACCTTACTTATGTTGAAGAGTAGTTTAAGGGCTCTTCGAAGGCACACGCTACTACTTTTATCACTAAAATGGTCACGCTCTAGTACAGTTGATCCAGTGGTGTTTGTAAGCGTATTTTAAGGATGAATGATATGGCTTCTCAACTTTTAGATTGGTTATGAATATCTCTGAGGGTTTTCTACTGCACTTTATTATAACTTTCCTTCCTGCGAAGTTTGGTCCTTTTGAGATCAACTACAACACGCAGAAAGCTTCAGCAGTTTTCTCATGGAAGATACAATGCAAAACAATAGCACTTAACTGTGTCCTCCCGCCACCGAGATACCAATACCACTACTATCTCTATCAAGTTTGTGTACCGAGTAGACATCAAACTTGTATAGCAAGATAGAAAAATTTCACCTAAAAAACATTTTTAGCTTAACATATCAAAGTTGAAATCACGATCTTTTAGTACACTCTCTTACTTAAGAGGAAATCCAAGAAGTAAATGATATTGCATCAAACTATTTACTTCCGTCCAAAAGAAGGCATAAAGATGAAACTACAATGCATGAATGTGCAATCACAACAAGCCTTAAAAGTTCAATTATAATGACATAGAAGGTGGCTCAACGTACAAGAGAATTTACTGTTGCTCCCTCTACTTTTGTTTAACCAAGAAAGTCGACTCATCGTCCAAGTGGTCTCGTGCAATCTATATACGGCCCTCGCCAATGCATTGTAAGTCTAAGCAATTATAGACTTTGTTTTTGAGTAAGACTGCTAAGGCAGACTTACTCCTGCCTTGATGGAGGGGTTGCTTTTGTTATGGACCTGTGACCTCGGGGTTAAAATGGAGCGCCATTGCCATCCCGCATTCATGTACTAAACATAAAAATGGTTCCTTTACGACTTAACCGGCTTATCATAAAAATTAAAGACCGATATACATGTTTAGAGTCTGCATATGACCCAAAAATCATATGAACTCCCGAGGTTAGGAATACTTGTCTCTCAGATAAACTCTAGCTAGCTCATCTAAACTTCTTTTTACGCCAACTCCACCCTGTACAAAGGTCAATAAGCTTAACTAGGGAACTCAATGTGTACAGTGATTTAAGATAAATCAGGTATACGAAAGAGAAATATTTAGTTGAATAGGCATGCCAGAGGTTTTATTGACCACAATAGTGTCTAAATCATAAATATTCAATGACAAAGGGAAAGAGGAAAAATGAAGGTCGTTTATAGAAGTGAAAAAATATGCAAAATATTGTGTGAAATAGCTAAAATTTAGGACCTTATACAACTCAAGGCTATAAAGAAACTTGAGTTTTTCTTCGTTGCAAACACACTCAGCTTTCTCAGTGTTAATGTTATTGTATAAGATTTTGTATAGTCAAAAGGTTATTATGTTATTTTTCTAGTCTAGAATATTCTTTAAGTTTTCTATCATGCCTATATAAAGTCTCTCTTGTACATGCTTTTACACGCATGAATATTATTAGCTTCGAGACGTTCGTCATCTTCTTCCTTTCAGCAGGAATGCCGCTACTGCCATGAGTTGGGTCATATGGTTCTTGATTGCCCTGTACGCCCTTGTAGACTATGTCGTAAGATTGGCACTGGTCACTCCCCACAAGACTGTCCTCGTAACCCTAAAAATGATCTAAGAATACCAACTCAACCAGTGCTCCATCAAAATCGGTGATCCAGTATAGGTTCAAGCCTCCTTCCCACTCTGCTGCTATTTTTGATGATGTTCTGAATGATTCCTCGTCTTCTGATCTCTCAGTTAATAATGTTGCTGAAATAGTAAAAGAAATCATGTCTAATTCTGGTACTCCATTTTCCTCTGCCCTTTTAGTTACCTTAGGTAACTCCTCTTGGTATTTTGATTCTGGGTGCTGCAATCATATGATATCTGATATTTTTTTCTTTTGTCTTTAAGCAACATATGTCTCACTATCCACTCATTCATACTGCTGATGGTTCTCATATGCATGTTAATCATGTTGGCCATGTCTCTACATCTACCTTATCTCTTCTTAATACTTACTTTATCCCTTCTCTTAAGTTAAACCTTATATCTTTTGGTCAACTCTATGATCTTCGTTTTGACTTACATTTTTCACGTACGGGTTGTTGTGTGCAGGATCCAGAGACGGCCCAAACTATTGGGATTGGCTGTAAAGTTGGACGACTGTTTGAGCTCATCAATTTATCCATCCTTCATCGTCCTACCATTCCGCATCAATCTACTGCCTCTGTTGCTTCACAAAATTCTCTTCAGTTGTGTCACTCTTGTTTAGGTCATGTTTCATTTGCTCTGCTACATCCTCTAATATCTAGTGGTTTGTTAGGTGAACTGATTTTGATTGTTTACCATGTCAACTTGCTAAACAAACTACACTACCGTTTCATTTAAGTACTTAGGCCCCGTACGCTTACCATATTTGTTTTCTGTTTTCATTTTCTGTTTTCATTTTCATGATTTTCATATTCAGTTTGAAAATCCGTTCATGTACTTTTATCATTTTCAAAAAAAAAAATATTTAGCTATTTTTTCTTATATTAGGTTAAGTTTGAGTGAAAAAAGCTGAAAACACCTTTTAGGTGTTTTCAGTTTTTTGTTACTATTTGAGTAATTTTATCCAAAACGAAAACAGAAAATGGTAAAAGTACGCAAAAAAAGAATCTTTTTCATCATCATTGCTAAAAACAGAAAACGAATATGGTAAGCGTACGGGGCCTAAATTTCTTCTGCTCCATTTAATCTCATTCATTCTGATATTTGGGGGCCTTTTCAAAACACTAATATGGGAGGATCCATATATTTTGTTATTTTCGTTGATGATTATTCTCAATTTACCTGGTTATATTTGATGCGAAATCAATTTGAATTATCTTAAATATATCATACTTTTGTTACCATGGTCAAAACTCAATTCTCTCGCAATATTAAGCTTTTTCGTATGATAAAGTCATGGAATACAAATCAGAAGACTTTCTCCAACTTCTTCAAAAGGATGGAACCATTACTCATAGATCATGTCCCAACACTTTCCAACAGAATGGACGTGCTGAATGCAAACATCGACATATTCTAGATAGTGTTCGTGCTTTGCTTATTTTTGCCTATTATCCTGAATTTTTTTTGGGAGGAAGCTGCTCTTACGACTGTCTATACCACCAATCATGTTCCATCACCCATAATTGGTGATCAAACTCCCTATGATCGTCTATATGGGTTATTTCCTGACTATAGTATCCTTAAAGTCTTTGGTCATGCTTGTTTCGTCGTGCATTATATGGTCTCAAACAAGCTCCTCGTGCCTGGTTTGCCAAGTTCAGTTCCACTTTGCAACAATTTGGTTTTGTATCAAGTGCATATGATTCTGCATTCTCTTTATTCGAAAATCTGCTCAGGGTATCATACTTGAGCTACTCTATGTGGATGGCATGATTATCACATGTAGCGATCTTGATGGCATTTCTATTCTCAAGCAAGCTAGATCTTAATCACCACTTTGATATGAAAGATCTTGGTACACTCAGTTACTTTCTTAGACTTGAAGTTTTCACTGCCTCTGACGGATACTATCTTTCTCTAGCTAATTATTCTTCTAATCTTCTTTCTCTTGTTGGTTTAACTGATAGCAAAACTATTCCTACTCTTCTTGAGCCTAATCTATGGCTTACTCCTCATTGATGATACACCTCTTCGTGATCCTACTTTGTTTCAAAAATTGGTTGGCAATCTTGTGTTCCTGACCGTCACTCGCCCTGATATTGTATACGTTGTGCACTTGGTCAGCCAATTTCTCTCTGCTCCACGTATGAGTCATGTTGGCTCATCCCTTCACATTCTCCAATACATCACGAGTACCTTATTTCATGGCTTACATTTTTCAGCTCATTCAATTCCTCTCTTAAGCTAAATGCATATTCTGATGCTGATTCGGCTGGGGATCTTACCAATCGATGCTCTACTACTGGTTTTTTGTTTCTTTCTTGGCACCTCTCTTATTTGCTTGAGAAGTAAGAAACAGACCCCCACAGCTTGTTCTAGCACGAAAGCTGAATATCGAGCATTGGCTGATACAACCCAAGAGCTTTTATGGTTGCGTTGGCTACTTGAGGACATGGGAGTTAAACATTATACTGCTACACCTTTATATTGTGATAATCAAAATGCCACTGAGATTGCTCACAATGATGTCTTTGATGATCGCACCAAGCACATAGAGATTGATTGTCATTTTGTGTGTCAACATGTTGTTCGTGGCATTGTTCGCTTACATTCTGTCACTTCTCTCAATCAAACGGCAAACATTTTCATCAAATCACATTCTCCACGGCGACTTCAAGAGCTAGTTTCTAAACTCCAGTTTGCTCGTTCTCTCCCACCTTGAGTTTGAGGGGGGATGTTATTGTTATTATATAAGATTTTGTATAATCAAGGAGTTTTTATGTTATTTTTCCTAGTCTAGAATATGAGGTTTTCTATCATGCCTACATAAAGACTTTCTTGTACATATTTTTATACACATGAATATTATTATCTTCCGTCTTATCACTCAGAAGGTGGAACTTGAATAGTAATAAGAAGGAATATTCTATCACCAAGTTCCATCGAGTCTTTACCGGCCACCTTCCATCAATTACAAATATCAGGTGAGTCACGACCAACGCCAAATACTTGCTTCGATGACTGTATAGAGAAAGTAAAAAAAGAAAAAAAATTGGCAACTTTTTATGCAGTGATAATAATGAATAATGCCTTTACATATGAATCAACTGTTTTACTAAACGAGAATATAAGCAAGCTGTACCCTTCTGACTCTACGTTCTTGAACTTGAGCCAAATCAGTTGCAATAACAGAGGATTCTCTTCGAACATGTAGGAAAGCATAATATGATCACACTGGAGGAAATATGCTGATGGACCAAATTCGTTTACCTCAAATTATATGACTGCGACTTGGATAAATGATTTTCAGTTCCAAGAAATGCCAGGCACTGGATTGCCTTTTCCGTTTTTATTTATCACAAAAAAAATCTTGCATCCATCGATATTAGTTTAATATGTCTAAAATGTTCTTCTATATCCTTTAAATTCTTTTTATATCTCTGCTTTGAGCCTCCTACTCCATTATTTTATTATTTCTTATTGAGCATTAAAATTATCTATTCCCTCTACCTTTTCAATTAACCGAGATGGGATGTTACGGAGATGGTAATGTGTGCAGACTTCATATCCTAGATCAGAGCAATACGTGGAGGGAAACTTAATTTGGACTTCTCAATGCCACCACCAAGCTTTTTGAGGTTGACTGTATGGTAGAGATATTAAAACAAAGCCCCTCAAATTCGTGCACATGCAAACTCAGAATTCTATGTCTATTGTAATTAAAAGATATCGCTAAATATATTTTAACGATAGTAAGTTTTTATTCTCAAATTTAGTAATACCGACAAAATAATTTAGTGTTAATCTTTTGTCGAATTTTTTTTACAACTATGCTATACAAAAAATGATCCTTATCTATATAAGAATACCGTCTCATGCACGTACTAAAGCACCATATCTCAAGTTGGCCTATATTGCAGATATTTCACCTGTCAATTTAAGAAATAGGTACGTGTTGCCTTAAACATATCAATTAATCAATTGGTCCAAATTGTAGTGCGAAATGTGTCTCAACTCATCACGGGTGATTACCTAGTCAATCACACAACCTGCGTCGAAAACCTCTTATGCGAGGAATTAAGTTTGATAACCGGCCTGAAAATTGAGGGGTGCTATTTGTTGCTCTAAAATCAAAACAAATGCCCGTGTAATATGTTCAATCCTTTTGTCCAATGTCATGTAATATGTACTAATGTGCGTAGGATGTTTCAATTTATGTTAATTGAATCTAGAGAACGAGCGAGATAAGTAGTCACCTCAACCGAAACTTCTTGTCCTTAAAAATGTGCTTAACGTACATGAAATGCCGGTATTATGCAACTTTTGTTTTCGATCAAATATGTAAAAGTACCATACACATGCGTGCATAAACACATGCATACACATTTTTCCGCCATTATAGACGCACAAGTTTGTGTGCGAAAGGCAGCATTAAGTTCAGTAGAGAGATGGTTAGCATTTTCTGAAAGGATAGATGCAAAAGGGTTAGGTAAGGTCATTTTCTGTTGGAATCCCACATTTTTCTTTCTTCACATTTGAGTTTTGTTTCGCCTTTGTTGGTTCTTTACTTAACCAGTTTGAGAGTATTGTCTGTCTGTGTTGTCAAGAGGGTGGTCTAACTTTTTCGGTGACTCGTTCCGTTGTCTACTAAAACCATGTGATGGTGCACATGGTTCAGTAGGAGGCACAGAACTAGATGCATATTTACCTCCTTGAACCCTCCAATGGAGGGAACGTGGGATGAGTTTAAGTCAAATCCCTCAAGGTGGGCTTGTCCTTAAAATGTTTCGACAAATGATCCTTGGCTGTCGGTGTAACAATAAGTATTCGTTCTGATATGGAGCTCGTGAGTGTGAAATTAGTCGCTTTATAATCATAAAAGCACCCTCAAATACATCAAAATTTTTCCAGACTTCAAGCTGGCAAGAGAAGCTGACATAGGAGCTGCCTCCATGCATGTGTTTACTGAACTGTGGTACCCAGGCATACCAAGCTTCTCATAATCTTCAATTAAACCATGAAAGGCAATTGTTTAGTGGTCAACCTCATATTGAGTTCAAATATGTAATGACAACGCTGATGGTCTCACCTTGATCTGCAATTGTGTCAACTTAGAAAAGAATGTGGTGGCTAACATGTGCTAAATGCATCCACCCCTCATGATAAACCTGTAAGTTGACCTACCTCAACTAAATTAAGGAAAAGAGAGTTTTTATAACATTGTTTCACAATGATTGTGTAATTTATAGCTTGTACGTCTGGAATGGCGGAAGCGTGCCTGTTCATGCATGATTGCGTGTGTATGGTACTTTTACATATTTGATTGATTGAAAGCAGAAGCCTTATAGGACCGGCATCTTGTATACGTTAAGCATACTTTTATGTACAAGAGGTGACTTCTTATGTCATTCGTTCTCCAAATTTGGCCATCAATTAACATAATTTGAAGCATCATATGCAGATCAGTATGTACTACATGCATTGAGCAAAGGATTAAACATATTACACGGACATTTGTTTTGATTTTTGAGCAACAAATTGCACCCCTCAGTTTTTAGGCCCGTTGTCAAATTCTATCTTGCGTGTAAGAAATTTTCAACGCAGGTGCGTGGTTGACTATTAGGCTTCTCTGGTTAGGTTATCACTTGTGATGAGTTGTGAGTTGTGACACAATTCGCACTACAATTTGGACCAACTGATCAATCCATACGTTTAACGCAACACGTACCTAATTCTTAAATTGACAGGTTGAATATATGCAAAGTACGCCAACTTGAGATTGTGTGCTTTAGTACGTGCATGAGGATATTTACATGGATACGAATAATCTCTTGTATAGTATCCGCTGTAAAAATTTGGCAACAAAAGATTAACACTAAATTATTTTGTTTGATAATGAAAATATTTTAAGGCCAAAAAATATTTAGGATCCTAGTTTCCATGTGCACAACTTGTGTTTTTTTTTTGTTTTAATATCTCTACCATAGTCAGCCTCAAAAAATGTGGCGGTGGCATTGATTAGTCCAAAGTCTTCTTCCATGTGTTGCTCTGATCTTGGATATGAAGTCTGCATATATGTTACCATCTCCATAACTTCCTATATTGTTTGATTGAAAGGATAAAGAGAAAAGATAAATGTAATGCTCAGCAAGAAATCATCATAAAGTAATGGAATATGAGGCTGAAAGCAGAGATACAAAGAGAATTTGAGCAAACCAATATGAAGTAGTCTGAGAAAGGAGAAACTGGGTCATAACAGGGTGAACTGGTCAAAAGTGAAGGTAGCTGGTTTGAATAAACCGATCAAAGCAAACCGGGTCAAAGGGGATTGTTGACATCGTCACTGGCGATGCGTCGGAAACGTTGTTACGGAGCTTCATGTTGAATTAGAATGTCATTGCATATAAAGATGAAAAATTTGCAGAAAAGAAAAAGGAGAAAAACAATGAGTGACGCTATAAAAGGCACATTGTGGCACACATAAAACAAATATACTACGGTTTTAATGAAAGTAAAGGTCACAAGAAAGAAGAGGTAGGCCAAAGTTATGAACTCAAGGAAAAAAAGAATGCGAAAAGTTGCAAAAACACACCAATTGACCCAGCAAACGGGATAAGGCTGTCTGCCAAAAAATTGCGAAAGTGGTTAAACGACGCTCAAATCGGAAGATCGTGCCGCTCTGATACCATGAATATAAAAGATAATTGTATTATTGAATATTCTAAAATTGAGTACATGAAGGTTTTATGTACGCACGGTAAGACTATCTTTCAAGACAAAGAAAGACTGTTATAAATGATGTAGGAGAATATTTTAGACTGAGACTATATAATAGGGAACATAACTGACATATTAAATTAATATCGATTGTTATCTAACATTGGGTGCAAGACATTATTTTGTAATGATAAAAACGGAAACAACACTGTCCACGAGTCCATCATGTAGATGTTTCGTACGTGCCTTTAGTGGTTTAAATACATATGAAACCAAAAAAAAAAAGACGGTTTTAGAGAGAGAATGTATGCCTTCTCTCTAGAACACACGATAGCAAATGCGACGATCCTCAAGGCAAAGAGGACCTCCGAGAAACCCTTTTGCAGACGAATTTGTGGGGAAAGATTGGCAAACTGTACATAATAGTAACATGGATAATGCAAAGGAAGTGGCTCCAACAGGTATGATAGTAGCCTTAGGGGCTGAACAATTTAAAGATGTTTGGGATCTGGGGCCGGAAAATATCCCGGTGAAGAATAGCGAGAGGAATTCGATGACAGACTCAAGTTCAGATTCCAATGGGGATGAAATAATTATGGAGATTGCGAAACTAAGGAATCAAATGGAAGAAATGTGAAAGGAAAATTGGAAATTAAAGGAGGAAATCAATAATAACATGGTAGATTGTGAGATTCAAGGAGATTACAATGCCGCATTGAAGTTGTCGGAGAAGATTAACATGGTGAATAGCAATCGAATTGATGACTGTATTAAGGAGACATTGGGCGATGAAGATTCTGGGCAGTTAATGCAGATGAAGGAGCGTGGAAGACAATCACCCAAGTCAACTCACTGCCACGTCACCACAACAAGTAAGCATATAAAAAATGACGTGGTTTTTTCTGAATTTCTACCCCTGCCTTAAAAAAATAGAGATATGTTAATGGAGAAGATGGGAGAAAATAATCAGATACAACAGAAATCTTATGCCACCGTTCTTCGCCCTAATCGGGAATTTAATTTGGCCAATCGACTTGATTTTATTCCACCACAGGAAGTGATTGGAAGGAAAGGGGTCGTGTATACAAAGGATGATGTGAATGAGGAAGTCAAAGCATGGCAATATGCTGTTGTTGTTTATGTAATTGGGGCACGACCTCCATTCCATATAATGAGGAATTTCTTGGAAAAAAGATGGGGTAAATTTGGGGTGTTCTCACTTAGTTTGCTATAAGTGGGAGTATTTGTGGCTAAGTTTGATAATATGACTGCACAAACATAGGTGATGGAAAATAGACCATGGTTCTTTGACAACAAACCCTTAATCATTAAACCATGGAATCCTGGAATGTTGATTCAAAAAGATGAATTAAGGACAGCGCCAGTATGGATCAAATTGAAACAGTTACCATTATAATTTTGGTCAGCCAAAATGTTGAGCAAGATTGTGAGTTCAATTGGGAAGCCTTTGTTTATGGACAGCATGACAGCCACAAAGGAAAGGTTGAGTTATGCAAGGGTGTGTGTTGAAGTAACTGTAGATGGCATGTTCAGTGATAAAATTCCAATCAAGGGACCAGATGAACACATAATGTAGCTAAGTGTAGAATATGAATAGATTCCTGTGAAATGCAAGCAATGCAATATGTTTGGACATAGAGATGTCAACTGCTTCAAAAAGCAAACCAAAATTTGGAAAATAAAAGAGGAACAGGGAAGCAGGGTGGTGCCCCCAAGTGAAATGCTGAAGAAAACTCAGCAAAAGGAAAGGACAACACCTGGTAACCTACAACTACAAAAAAATAGCACAAATTGTGACTACTAACAAGTATGCATCTCTTTCAATGGATGAGGAACATGTTAACTCAATCTCGATAATCAGTCAAGAGGATGAAATGCATATAGAAGATGAAAATGGTAATGATGTACCAAAGAGAAATAAGAGCATGAACATTGCATTGATAGAAGATCCTGTAGCAAAAAATGATTCCAAACAGTTGAGTGGTGGAACAACAAAACCTGTTGTTGTGAACAGGTCAAGTGCCAGGACTGACAATAAAGCTAGACAGAAATGACATTACTAGTAAGCTGGAATATAAGGGGTTTGAATAACCCTATAAAGCAAGCTGAAGTTAAAAAGGTCTTGAAGTTGCACAAAGCTGAGATATGTGGATTGATGGAAACTAGAGTAAGAGCTGAGTTGATACAAAAAAATACCAAAAAATGGAGGAAAAACTAGGGTTTTGAGTATTCTCTGAACAACGAAGGAGTGTCAAGGTTGTGGTTTGGATGTGATGATGGGGTTGTATATGTTGATATTGTGGCTAAGTCCTCTCAACATATCACAGCAAGAGTCACAAACAAAGAGCATGGTTGCATTTACTATGTAACATTTATCTATGCCAACAATAAAGGAGAGAAAAGAAAAATTTTATGGCAAAATTTAGAGAGAGATGCAACTACAATAGGGAATGAGCCCTGGATGGTATCTGGAGACTTTAGTGTGGTGAGGTATGCCCATGAAAGAGTAGGAGGGACATGAATACATAGAAGGGATGTGTTTGAATTCAATCAGTGTCTTTACAATTGTCAACTAGAGGACATGAACACTAGGGGTATGCTATACACATGGAGTAATAAAAGGGAAAATGAGTTGATTATGGGAAGACTGGATAGAGCTCTACAGAACAATGGGTGGATGAAAAACTATCCTAACACATAAGTAAAAATACATGTGCCTGGCATCTCAGATCATGCATTGCTTACTATACACATAGAGTTGAACAAAGTACAAGTCAGAAGACCTTTCAAAATTTTCAACTTCTGGATGCATAATGAAAATTTTAAGAAGATTGTCATGAAAACATGGGGAACATAGGTGAAGGGGGATGCATGTCATAGGTTGAATGCAAAATTGAAACTACTTAAACCTGAGCTCAAAAAGCTGAACAAAGAGTGTTATAGCCACATTTAAGCTAGAACAGCAGATAAATTCAAAGAGCTCCAAGAAGTCCAGAAGGCCATCCTGCAACATCAAGATTACTCTCTAATCCCCATGGAAAAGGAGATATAGAGGCAGTACTATGAATTAGCACAAGCTAAGGAGGCTTTTTATTTTTAAAAAGCAAGGATTAAGGAGATTAAACTTGGTGATGGGAACAATACTTATTTTCATAAGAAAATGCAGGTGCATATGTCTCATAATAAAATCCTGTCTATTAGGGAGGCAAATGGGGAGCTAGTATAGGGGCTTAAAGAGATTCATAAGGTGGCTATTGATCACTTTCAAAACTTCCTAGGAGCTGCAGGCCCTGTGAACCAACATACCTTGGAGAGGCTAATGGAAGTTATACAAAAAAGACTACCAAGTCAGGAACAAGTCTTACTAAGTGCACCTGTCAGCGAACAAGAAATAGAAACATCAATGTTCTCATTGAAAACTAACAAGGCACCAGGCCCTAATGGTTTTACTTCAGAATTTTATCAGCAAAACTGGGAGATGGTAAAAAAGGATGTGCTGGCAGCAATTAAGGAATTTTTTGGAAAATCAAAAGGAGTACAACTCTTCAACAACACAGCACTGATACTAATGCCTAAAATTCCATGCCTTAACACTATGAAGGACTTCAAGCCTATTGCATGTTGTAATGTGATATACAAGTGTATCTCAAAAGTGTTATGTGCTATGCTTAAGAAGGTGCTACCACAGCTCATCAGTGCAAGGCAATCTGCATTTGTAGAAAACAGAAATATTGTAGATAATATTCTATTAATGCAAGAACTAGTCAAGAATTATCACAAAGAAGGATGGAAGCCAAGGTGTGTACTAAAAATTGACCTCCAAAAGGCCTATGACTCAGTGGGATGGGATTTTTTGCAGAAGATTATGTAAGTTATGCATTTCCTAAGACAGTTTATTGATTGTACTATGAAATGCATCACCACATCTAGATTCTCAATAAACTTGAATGGAGGCATGGATGGCTACTTTGGCTGTAAAAAAAGACTAAGGCAAGGTGATCCCATCTCACCTTACCTTTTCTTGTTGGTTATGGAGGGTTTTGCAGGAATCATGGACTTTTATGCTAGTCAAGAAACATTTAAATATCATCCAAAATGCCAAGCACTGTAGATAAGTCATCTTTGTTTTGCTGATGACTTATTCCTATTGGCAAGGGCTGATAGCAATACATTGACCCTAATAAAGCAAGCTTTATAAGAGTTTGAGGAATTATCAGGTTTGGCTCCTAACTTGAACAAAAGCTCTATGTATATGGCTGGTATTGATGAGGGAAACATTGAAGAGCTAGCAAACATCACTGGAATCTCAGTTGGCAAACTCCATGTGACATATTTGGGGGTACCCTTAATTTCCACCAAACTTCAGTATAGGGACTGCACAGTCCTAATTGGGAGATTGACACAAAAGATCACAAGCTGGACTTCCAAATACTTATCTTATGCAGGCAGGATGCAATTAGCTACATCAGTATTACTGAGTATGCAAGTATACTTGTGTAGCATATTTCTTTTGCCTAAGAAGATAATCAAGGTTATGGAAAGTAAAATCCGAGCATTTATTTGGCATGGGAAGGATGAGAAGTGTACAGGGGCAAAAGTATCATGGAAAGAGGTCTGTTTACCTAAAAATGAAGGAGGTCTGGGAAATAAAAGACTTGAGGAATGGAATAGAGCAGCAATTTGCAAACATTTGTGGGATTTGGCCAGCAAAAAGGACTCTTTGTGGGTAAAGTGGTGCCATAGTTATATCATAAAGGGTCAGCATCTTAGGACATTTCAAGCGCCTATCACATTTCATGGACTTGGAGAAAGTTATTAAACTTAAGACAGACAGTACAGAAGCTTTGTACATATAAAGTGGGGGATGGCAAAGAAATCTGGCTATGGAAGGATAAATGGCTACCATGTGGGATTCTGACTCAGAAATATGGACTGAGAATTGCATATGATTATGGCCTTAAAGTGAATGCAAAAGTTGCCTAAGTCATTGTGAATCAAAATTGGAGTTTGCCTGCAACCAGATCCATAGCTTTGTGGGAGGCAAACTGCATCATCAATTCTTTGCCAGCTCCTAGCCTTGGTCGTAAAGATGAAATAACTTGGGATCTACATCCTAATTTGAAGTTTACCATCAAATCTACCTGGAATCAGCTAAGGACTAAAGCAAACAGAGTGAAATGGCACTACAAGAAAATACCTTTTTAGCGATGGATTTTTACCGACAGAATCTATTTCGTCGGTAAATGGACTTTTAACCGACGAAATAGTCCGTCGGTAAAAGTCCGTCGTTAAATACTATTACTGATGAAATGAACCGTCGACAAAAGTTTTTGCCGACAACTTTTTTGCGGCAGTCTTTTAGCGACAGAAATTCCGTAGCTAAAACTTTTCTATAAAATTAGTGTTTTATAAAATTGTTTAAGCGACAAAATTATACCGTCGCTAAAACTTCCGTCGGTAAAGGTCGCCATTCACCGACGGACTTTTAGGGACGGGTAATTCCGTCGCTAAAATTCCTCGATTAAAACACCCAGATCTGCTTCTTTCTCTCCCCCCGTTTCTCTCTCTGAAAATCACCTCTCAGCTCTGGTGATCCCCCTCCACTGCCGCCGCGTGAAAAGTTCTCCACCGCCGCTGTGCCACCAATGCCGCCGCCCTTCGCTGCCGTCGTCTAATTCCTGTTTTATTTATTATAAGGTAAGTCCACTAAACCTAATTACAGTTTTTTCTTTACCTTTTTAGTCATGAATTCCTGTGCTCAATTGGTACAATGCATTTGTACTCCGATATCGATTAAATAGCCTATACGCCTTTTTGCTATGCTTTGTGCATATCCAATTGCATTTTCATCAACTAGGCTTGCGGGTTGGTATTAATCAGAGAGTATTTTGAATCTTATACCAGATGTTGCTGTGTTTTTGGGTGAAGTGAACACTTAGTTGGCCGATCTTTAATCTTTCAAAGCCATGTGCAAATATGCTAGCCGCCTAAGTTGTACATTCTGAAGTGGAAAGTAGTCAAAGTGAAAACAATGATATCTTACTTCCAATATGTTTGAATTTTGGCTTCCAATATGTTTGAGTTTTGGCTTCATTTCTAATTTTCTCGTCTAGCTTCATTGCTAGACTGTCTAATTGAACACCAACGCGTGGATCTATTTCACTTAATTCAATATCATATGAAACAATAATTTTTAATTGCTCACGAGTTGTTATTGATTGACAAGAAAATAGAGATTCAAAGTTGGATGGTTTAGACGGCTTAAAGTCGTCAAATTATGGTGTCTTCTGAGATGCTTGTGTCTCCGATTGCAAAAAATTAAAGAGAATTTTCATGCTTACTTGACAAGGAAAGAATGTTTTGTTGTAACAAGGTGTGCTGGAACCTTTGAATTGTTAGAATTTTTCCGACAAATGTGTTTAGAAAGACAACTTACAAACCTTTTTAATAGGCGAGTGCAGTTGCACGTACTTTTTATCTAGTAACCTAAAATGTCTTGTATTGGAGTCAAGTCATAGGCTTGTGCAGGATCCCATGAGCAGGATGCTCAACGGAGTGGCTTCACAAAAATCTATGCCCTGCCTGTCCGGGTTTATGTGATTCCCTTCAAGCAACATCAGTGTCTGAGATTAAACACTTCATTAGCATTATGACAAATAAAAGTTAAGGATAAGCAACTGTCAGTATTTGGAAGTAGCCCACGTAATTGGAAGATTGATCATTATCCGCTGAGTGAGCTAGTGGCAGGAATGGAGTTTTTGGTGTTTTGCATTTCTGATTGGTTGCAGGCACATCTTCAATGCCCCTGCTCGGAGAGAACGAGCTCCAAGATAGTATTTTGTCGAATTCAGGTTTTTGTTGTTTCATTATAGACGGGAAGAGTGAATATCAATGGAGGATAGAAACTGTAACATTTATTATTAAGAAGATCTCCAAAAACATTGGCATGGAACAGGTTGAGAAATAGCAACCAGGTAGAATAAGAGGAAGCTTCTTCTAGCTTACAAAAAGAATTTAAAACATGTAAGAGTCTAAAAATCATTGACAAATCTCATGAGGTATCTCTATTGAGATATTTGTCATGCGTCAATTTCCTCACCAAATGGTGAGAAAATAACATTTTTGGGGGTGATTCTAATAAATCTGACAATTTGGAGCCAACTGCGCGGCAAGAAAGCATCAACCGGTCAATGGGATCGAGACGAGTGCCCTTACGTGAATACTAAATTACAAACACAAGGAAATTGAACTTCAAAAAGAAAAGACGATTACCATCCGAGCTCTACCTAGCAAAGCTCTCCAGAATCTTCTTTGAAACCTAAAGCTCATGTAGGTTGTGTATGAACTTATCCATGGAATCATCCATATACCCTGGGCGTGCTAGGACTTCCTTCCACTTTGCGTGGTTCGTTGAGATCCAGTGATTGGATTTGCACTAGGGTTAGGTTTCATTCAGTGATTGGTTTGAGATTTTTTGGGTGTTATTTGTAATATGTGAGTGACGTTCAACAGTATAGGTGGCTATTTGGGTGGTGAAATGATGATGTGCGTAGTTGAGATTTTTGTGGTAGTCATTTTAGCTACAACTCGCTATGGATCTATTTTTTTAGCATCACTTTAACATAATTTGATAGATTTAATTCAGCTATGAAATTGATGCTCGTCGATTGAATAATCCTCGATTGGTTTTTCATGTTAAAGTAGGTTAAATGGCTTCTGCTTCGGTGAACATGGACGTTTCAGTTAGCATGCACTTCTTCAAGGTCATGATGCATGGTTTTCATACAGAACTTGTATGTCATCCCGCTTTTTCTGTGTTTTCATGTGTGTTAAAAGTTTTATCTTTGGTTAAAAACTTACCTGTCTTACTGTATTATGAATATGTTAGGCCATACCGGTAGCATTTTGGAGATTGCTTACCACATTTAGATTTGAAGCAACTTTAACCAGTCGCAAGGGGTCATGGCTTGTTAAATTGAAGAAGAAGGTTGGCCAAGAGGTTCTTTGCTTCGAAGAGGGTTGGAACGAATTCGTGCAGCAGCGTGACCTCCATCTAGGAGACTTTGTAATCTTTGAACACATGGGGCAAATGCGTTTTCAAGTGCTGGTGTTTGATCAAAGCACTTGTGAAAAACCTTTCCCCCAATGTTGAACTCTGAGCCGTAATTAGACAATATTTTAAATTAATCGCGTCGAATATGTACATTTTGAACAATTTTGTGTTATTTGAACATTGACTATTTGTTTGATAATTTTAGGTTGTTAATTGTGCATTTGATAATTGTGATTATTGATCGATGATTTGTTAATTGATGATTTTAGATTGTTAATCGTGCATTTGAGATATTGAGATTGTTGACGGATGATGGGACCCAATTGGTTTGAATATTTTATTACAGGTTTGGGAATTAAAAAATTAAGTTTTTTAAAAAAATGACTTTAACTTTTAGCGACAGATTAATTCCGTCGCAAAAAATTTTATCCCGTCGCTAATTTTGTAAAAAAGAAAATAAATTAAAGTACGTAAAACAGAATTAGCGACGGATATTTCGTCGCTAATTTAGAAATAAATTCGTTGCCAAACGTTCTATATTAGACGACGGATATTATAATTCCGTCGCAAAACTTTTAGTAACGGCCTTTTAAACAAGGGACTTTTAGCGACGGTAATTCCGTCGCTAAAAGTTTTAGCGACAGAATATAGGCTTTTAACGACGGATTGTCCCGTTGCTAAAGGCCTTATTCCTTGTAGTGTGGTGGAAGGTTATGTGGTTCCCTGGTAACATTCCTAGATGCTCTATGATCATGTGGCTGCTATCCAAGAAAGGATTGAGAACCAAAGATAAGTTGAAACAATGGAATATGTTGTAGGAAGATAACTGTGAGTTATGCTCTAATCAGCAAGAGACTAAGGATCATCTTTTCATTCAATGCCCATATGCTAGAAGAGTGTGGTGTACAATCCTAAATAAGCTAGATGTGCAGGTACCATTGAACAATTGGGAGCAAGTTCTAGATTATGGAGCCAGGCATATCAGAGGGAAAAACTTAAAATCAAGATTCTATAAGCTAGCTATTACTGCAGTTATCTATGGAGTGTGGCAGGAAAGAAATGTAAGGATTTTTTAGCATATGAAAACAAGCCAAGAGGGGTGCTGTCAAGTGATCCAACACTGGATCAAATGGAGAGTAAGCCGCCGTTGGATGAATATATTACCAACTGCTAGAAATAGGAAGCTATGCACAGATTGGGGAATTTCTGAAAGAATCTTCCAACAGTGAAGCTAATCAGCAGGGCTGTGACTTGTTCGTGGGGGATAATTGCTAGAGGGTTAAAGTTATAGCTTAGTTTTTTTGTGTGTAGATAGTGTACGGTTACTTGTATATAAATAGAAGTTGTATAGCATTGATTTGTAAAACGAACGGCTATATTCTTTTTTGAATGAAATACAAAGGACTTTGACCAAAAACCCCATGCTTAGACTCGGCAAACGCCGAGTCTAAGCATGTAAAGTGTTTTTGATTTGGTGACAAAAAGATCCATACACGAGTATAAGGTTACTGCACACATGCGTGAATAAAAGCTTATTTTACGAATAATTGACAGTTCTCGAGTGCATAGACAACTGGCCTACGTGTGACTGACATGCTTACTAGCACCTTTGAAACATGCTTTATTTTTTGACATATATACTTTCAGAAAAGAAATTATAACGACAGCTGCAATCCAATAACTCCAAAATATATCAACATAATTATATGATTACCATGCACCCCATACATGTTTAGGCACCAAAATCCTGGTAAGTTACCGTAATAATTTGTGTTAGATAAAACTCCGCTTACACCCAAAAATTGGGCATTGTTTGGCCTAAACGTTTTGCCCGATCCACTTGGGTTTCGAGGATTAATCAGAGCAGGTCGCAACTTAGCCTTGAATATTTAAGTTGTCTCATGTTGTTTATTAGGGTTAAGAGAGAGAGACTATTTTGAGAGGGTTTTTTAAAGAAGGAGATCTTTACTTTCCATTGACATAATAATAAAATCGCTGTTACCATCGTGGATTTGGCCTTTGCCGAATCATGTAAATCTTGTGTGTCTTTATTTCCTGTTATCGCCTCCGATTCTTTTCTTTATTCTTGATGTGAAATCTAGTTTAATTTTTCACGGTTACAACTACTCTAAGAACTTGATGCCAATGAAAATGGGTTCGCAGTCGACGTGGAGGTGCCATAAAGAATACAGTCCAAGTCAGATGCCACAAAGAATGCAGTCCGAGTCAGATGCCAAGTATGTTGAAGTGGGACGCAGCAAGGGTTGAACAAGGGTAGAGATCAAGAGCTTCCCAAACAGAGCCTGAGGGTGGCAGTGCTGCGAAGGCGACGACACACGGTGAATATACGACGACAGTCACAGTCTGATGCTTAGGTCCAGAGTCAGGGTCCTGTAGGTTTCTCTCTCTAGAATTCTAGAGATAATGGGTTTTAGAGAGAGAAAGTGAAATTGTCAAATGAGAGAATTCTGTTGAAAATGAAATCCAAAGTCCACTATTTATAGAGGTTGAGATGATGATGTCATCACGCGACATGTGGCTCTCCCCGGGGTGACACGTCACCGAGGGGTCCACAGGTGCCAGTGCTCCACGGACTATCGGATCTCATATTCACCCGGCCTTCTCCTCACAGCGTCACTCTGTCTGTCTGGA
This sequence comes from Escallonia rubra, assembly GCA_033065855.1. NCBI lineage: Eukaryota > Viridiplantae > Streptophyta > Magnoliopsida > Escalloniales > Escalloniaceae > Escallonia > Escallonia rubra. The sequence continues at coordinate 264,063 of JAVXUO010001561.1, read as the reverse complement.
AAGACTGGCCCCCACAACGTTGGTCCTACCAAAGAACACCCCTTGATCTAGCCATCAATCCAAGCCCTTGCAGAGTCCCACAGGCCTGGCAGTGGTGGGGAAGACCCGACGCCCAACTGCTAGGCGGATTAGGCGCGACACCCTCCGAAGACCTGCTCCCTTCTTGGAGTGACCCGGGGGTCATAGTCGCTAGAGGTGCCGACGCAAGCCCCCCGTACCGGAGCACATATGTCAGTCACGAAGACACCCTGACGGAGATAGTGTCCCGGAGGGCTCGCCTACCCCGGTGCGGAAGAGGAGTTGAAAATCTCCCTGGCGGAGATAGTGTCCCGGAGAAGTCGCCTATCCTTGCGGGTGAGTCCTTGTGCCGAAGTACTCAGAGCGCGTCAAAGTAGCTTCCCGACGAAGCCGTCTACCCGACTGGCTGAGGTAGCATCCCGGAGGAGCCGTCTACCTGGCGGAAGGGGATTGAAAAGCTCCCTAGTGGAGATAGTGTCCCGGAGGAGTCGCTTATCCCTGCAGAATGCTACACACTCCGGAGAGTGGGTCGAAGCATGTTCCACGACCAAGGCAAGGTGCGCATGGTGTGGTGAATGAGTGTGGTGCCCGGGGGGCATGCCATGAAAGTGGCATGGTGCATGGGCGCGGCGACAAGTGTTAAAGAGCGTACATGTGATAGTTGTCGCGAAGACGGTAACCAGATGACAATGCACGACCGTGTGTGACAGTTGTTGCGATGACGACGCGCGGGAGACAACGAGCGTCATTCGACCATGGGTGATGAGTGAGGACTATATAGAGTGCGGTGCGCAGGCGCCGGCAACGGGTGTCGCGGAGACGGCGCGCGGGTGATGGGAGTCGCGGAGTTGTCATGTGGACGCGGGCAACGAAGGTCGTGAAGATGGAGCACGGGCGACGAGAATCACGGAGCTGGCGCATGGGCGACGGGAGTCGCGGAGCTGTCGCGTGGACGCGGGCGACGAAGGTCACAGAGATGTCATCCGAGCGACAGGGGTCGCGGAGATGACGTCCGGACGACGGGCACGGGAGTCGCCGAGCCGGCTCGTGGCCGACGACGACGGGCGCCGTAAAGCCGGTGCGCGGCCACGAGCATCGTGAAGCCTGTGTGCGGGCGCGGCGACGACGCACGACCACAGGCGATGGGCACTCTGAAGCCGGTGCACGGGCAACAGCGGGCATCGCGGAGACAGGACACTGTCGCAAGCGACGATCGTCGCGACGACGGAGCGCGGCGACGAGCCACGGTCATCGTGACTACGGCGTGCAACCGCGAACGATGGTCATCGGTCGTCAAGGTAGGCGGCCGAACCCCCACCCCCCCCAAGGTGGCTGACCTCCCTAGGTGGAAGGTACACCAAGGTTACTTCACAAAGGGAAAAAGCATGTGAGTTGATTATGTGACACTTTGAATGGCCTGTGAGCGTTGAATATTGACTACTGTTTGTGCGGACGTGTCATAGAAATTGGGACCCCAGTGGGCTTTTAGGTGTAGCCAAGATAGGTTGGGAACATAAACCCTCTGCGTAGGGTATGCGCGGAGGGGCAACCCGAGCGGGCACCGCACGCATAAACACTTAGGAGGATGTTGATGTTGTTGGGCCAGAGAGTTGTTGACATCGTCTCTGAATGACGAAGGTGAAGAGTTGGTTGCTCGAGCGACGAGCGTTGCGGGGTCGGCGTCTGAGCAACGGCGACGAGGTGGTTGGGTGTGTGATGGCCGGCAAGGTGGTTGCCAAAGTGTGTGGCCAAAAGGTGGTGGGGTGTGTGATGGCCGAAGGGGGGTCGGCGAGGTGGAGATGGCCAAAGGTGAAGGTGGGTCGGCATTGGGGTCGACGGGGTGGGTGGGAGATGATGAAACAAGAAGGGTGGAGGCGGCGGTGCAGCGCCAGCGGCCGCGAGATGGCGGGCTTACGGGGTCGGGGAAGAGGGAGAGAGAGAGAGGCCGAGGGGGGGTCGGGCAGGGTCGGGGGTCGGGGGGGGTTCTGGGGGAGGTCGGCGGGGTGGTGAAAGAAGGAGAGAAGAAACAAGAAAGGGAGAGGATAGGGTCGCCGGCGGCGTTATGGCGTGAGGCTGTCGGCTGAGGTGGGGAGGTAGAGAGAAGGTCGGTGGGGGTGCCGGGGGGGGTCGGGCAGGGGGGGTTGGCGCTGATGGGGGGGTCGGGATGATGAAGAAGAGAAGAAGTGGAAGAAAAAATAAGGAGGGAGGCCATCGGCGGCGGCGGCGAGGCCGGCCGAGGAGGGAGGAGGTGGGGGTAGGGGGTCGGCGGGAGATAAGGGTCGACGGGGATGGGGACCGCCGGTGGTGGAAGGCACGACAGGGAGTCAAAAGGGTCGGCGGCGGCGCAATGAGGCACGGCGCGAGGTAGAAGAAGAAGAGATTAGGGTTTTTTGGGGTTAGGGTTTGGGGCTAGGCACGGGTCAGTTGGGTTTACGGGTCATGGGTTGACCCAGGTTCTTTTTAAAGGAAAAGAGAAGGGGAACCAGCCACGAGCAGGTAGGTTGCGAGGGAAGTTCAAAAAAAAAATGTAAATGTTAAATTTTTTTGCTAAGTGTTGAGCTGGGGCAAGGGTGCTGAAGGAAGTCACAAGGGGTGATGACCCGACTGCGAAAAATGAAGAAATTTTTCTAAGTGTTGAGAGAAAATGAAATGGGTATGGGGTGGTGATGTGACCGCGACCACGAAGGGTTGAGATAAGAAGGAGGGGGGACTTAGGGTGGTGGGCTGGCATGGGTGACCGGTTGAGTAACAGAGGCGGGGGTCCGATGTCAAGACTTAGTAGCGTGGCTCGAGCCACCCTGCGCACCACTTACAAAGTCCCTACAATGAGAGGCATGCAAAAAGGGTTGGGGAAGGGTAGAACCCCCAAGGGAGTAGGTGATGGCATGCATGAAGGGTGATGTCAAAAGACTTGTGTAAAAGCAATATAGCTTGGAAATTCTCTAAGTCCGGGATATGCAACTTCATTGATAACAAAAGTAGGCGACATGCTGTGGTACATGTGGATTGAGTACACAAAAAACTTGCGAAATGACGAAAAAAAATACAAGTGTAGAAAATGCACTTAGGGCAGGCTAGGACTTGGGTGGTTGATTCACATGTTCCAGACTTAGAACTTGAGCTCGCCAGATGCAATCTTGTCAGCGAGGCAAACTTGAGGCCCCTACACCACTTGAGGGCGTGACCGACCTTCCGGTGATAGGGGCAGTAGTTGGGATGGGCTAAGTCTTCCGGGGTAGGTTTAGTGTCGGCATTGGGCAGGGCTATGGCATTGTCGTTGATCCATGTCTTAAGGAGAGCTCTAATAGTCTTCAAGTCACACGGGTATTCCGGGGCAGGCCTCGGCTGCCCTCTCTTGTCTGGGCACCCATCCCTCCCTTGAGACTGACGCTTACGGTTGTTGTCATCGTTACTGGCTGCTTCCGTCGTCGCGGCCAGGGTAATATGAGTTTGAGGCTTTGGGGTCTTTGACGGGCCGACAGAGTCATATGTGCATCGCGCAGCTTCTTTAAGCTGTCCCCAGGACCGTAGCTGGAGGTTTTCAAGGTAGACCATGTAGGTGTCTTTCATGTGCTTGATGCAAATGGGTACAAGGGTTTCATCTTTGCTGAAGTCAGTGCACTCCAAGCACTTAAGATTAAATCGCGTAACATAGGCATTGAGGTCTTCCCTGGGGTTTTGGCGGATTTCGACAATGTCAACAATGGTCACACGTTCCATCTCATAGTGAAACTTGTCAAGGAAAAGCTGAACCATGTCAGACCAGGAGTGGATAGTGCCGTCAGGGATCTGGTGGTACCAAGAGTAGGCAAGGCCAGTCAGAGACTTGTGAAATTCTCGTAGCTTCAAAGTGTCGCCCGGGCCATATTGCTCTAATGAGCCGACGAATCTTGTTAAGTGCTCACGGGCGTTGCCCTCACGTCCGTTAAAGAGCACAAAGGTGGGGTGCTTGTATTTGAGTGGGTATGGTGTGATGGCTATGTCGTTGGCATATGGCGCATGGCCTGTCAGTCGGGCTGATAGTCAGGTGTAGAATTCTGTGACAGTCAGTGGAGGAGTGCGTCGAAGTCTGACTTGAAAACACAGTGGGAGGATGGTTCTTCATGGCCAACAAAGGGATGGTGGCTGGCTGGGGCGCCGCGAGCCCCCGAGCCCTCTGACGGGGTAACTTGATGAGGAGGAGGAACAAAATGATGATATATGACAAGTGCTGATAATGGCAAGTGTATGGGGGTATGGGTGGGTGGGCGAGACATATCCATCACTTGACCGGTTATTTTATGTTGCTCCGTTGGGTAGGGGTTAAGCTCCATCTCAATCGATTTGTGGGTTTCGGAAGAGCTTCTGGCTGGCACATGTTGAGGTGCAACAACAGAGAGGACTTGTTGCAACACTGGTCTGAGGTCTGCTTGAGGTCTGCGTGATGGCATCACGGGATGCAGTGTATCAGCTATAGGTGGTGAAGATGTCACGAGTCCTACCGCCAAGTGTCTGGATGATCGAGGCGGCGCTGGTCGCAACACTGGGCCTGAACGATGTCAGGAGCCAACCCAGGTCCTAAAGGTCATACTGGTGCACTGGGTTGTTGTGAGGCCAACGCCTGTATGGATCTTTGCATTTCCATAATGGCGGCCATGAGAGTGGTATGCGAGTCTTGTAGGTTGGCTATAGTCAGGGTCAGTTGCTGTATAGCTGCACTGACAACCACTTGTACATCGGGTACAGTGGCCGAAGGTTGATGTTGGAGCCGTGTAGCACTGGTCTCCTCCTGGTTGTCAATGTGATGCTCCTTTTGGATGGTGGGGTTGAGGCCATGGCTGGCAGACCTGGTAGCTCTCCGTTGTACAGGCATGGTTGCTTGGGTGTGTCAGGCAAGGAACGAACTGCACTGCGATGCTCACCTCCCCAGCAGAGTCGCCAAAATGATGCCAATGAAAGTGGGTTCGCAGTCGACGTGGAGGTGCCACAAAGAATGCAGTCCGAGTCAGATGCCAAGTATGTTAAAGTGGGATGCAACAATGGTGGAACAAGGGCAGAGATCAAGGGCTTCTCAGACAGAGCCTGCGGGTGGCAGTGCTGCGAAGGCGACGACACACGGTGAATATACGACGACAGTCACAGTCTGATGCTTAGGTCCAGAGTCAGTGTCTTGTAGGTTTCTCTCTCTAGAATTCCAGAGAGAATGGGTTTTAGAGAGAGAAAGTGAAATTGTCAAATGAGAGATTTCTGTTGAAAATGAAATCCAAAGTCCACTATTTATAGAGGTTAAGATGATGATGTCATCACGCGACACGTGGCTCTCCCCGGGAGTGACACGTCACTGAGGGGTCCACAAGTGCCAGTGCTCCACAGACTATCGAATCGCATATTCACCCGGCCTGCTCCTCACAGCGTCGCTCTGTCTATCTGGAAAGACTGGCTCCCACAACATTGGTGCTACCAGAGAACACCCCTTGATCTAGCCACCAATCCAAGCCCTTGCAGAGTCCCACAGTCCTGGCAGCGGTGGAGAAGACCTGACGCCCAACTGCCAGGCGGACTAGGCGCGACGCCCTCTGAAGACCTGCTCCAGTCTTGGAGTGACCCGGGGGTCATAGTCGCTAGGGGTGCCGACGCAAGCCCCTGGTGCCGGAGCACGTAGGTCAGTCACGAAGACACCCTGGCGGAGATAGTGTCCCGGAGGGCACGCCTATCCCGTGGGTGAGTCCTTGTGCCGGAGCAGTCGGAGCGCGTCAAGGTAGCATCCCGGATGAGCCGTCTACCCGACGGGCCGAGGTAGCATCCCGGAGGAGCCGTCTACCTGGTGGAATGGGAGTTGGAGAGCTTCCTGGCGGAGATAGTGTCCTCGAGGAGTCGCCTATCCCCGCGGGTGAGTCCTTGTGCCGAAGCACTGGGAGCGCATCAAGGTAGCATCCCGGAGGAGCCGTCTACCCGACTGGCCGAGGTATCATCTCGGAGGAGCCGTCTACCTGGCGGAAGGGGAGTTGAAAAGCTCCCTGGGGAAGGTAGTGTCCCGGAGGAATCGCCTATCCCCGCGGGTAAGTCCTTGTGCTGAAGCACTCAGATCGCGTCAAGGTAGCATCCCGGAGGAGCCTTCTACCCGACTGGCCGAGGTAGCATCCCGGAAGAGCTGTCTACCTGGCGGAAAGGGAGTTGAAAAGCTCCCTGGCGGAGAGAGTGTCACGGAGGAGTCGCCAATCCCCGCAGGATGCTGCACACTCCGGAGAGTGGGTCGAAGCATGTTCCACGACCAAGGCAAGGTGCACATGGTGTGGTGAATGAGTGTGGTACCCGGGGGGCATGTCATCAAAGTGGCACGGCGCATGGGCGCGGCGACGAGTGTTAAAGAGCGTACATGTGATAGTTGTCGCAAAGACGGTACCTAGATGACAATGCACGGCCGCATGTGACGGTTGTTGCGACGACGACGCGAGGGCGACAACGAGCGTCATGCGACCATGGGTGGTGAGTGAGCACTATATAAAGTGCGGTGCGCGGGCGCCGGCGACGGGGGTCGCGGAGACGGCGCGTGGGCGACGGGAGTCATGGAGTTGTCATGCGGACGCGAGCAACGAAGGTCACGGAGATGGAACGCGGGCGACGGGAGTCGCGGAGCTGGCGCGCGAACGCAGGCGACGAAGGTCGGGGAGATGACGTCCGGACGACGGGCACATAAGTCACGGAGCCGGCTCATGGGCGACGACGACGGGCGCCGTAAAGCCGGCGCGCGGGCGCGGCTACGGCGAGGGACGGGCGCAGTGAAGCCAGCGCCTGGGCAACAGCGGGCTTCGCGGAGACGGGACGCGGTCGCGAGCGATGATCGTGACGACAGAGCGCGGCGACGAGCCACGGTCATCGCGACTACGGCGTGCAACCGTGAACGATGGTCGTCGGTCATCAAGGTAAGTGGCCGACCCCCCGAGGTGGCCGACCCCCCCAAGGTGGCCGACCCCTTAAGGTGGCCGACCCTCCCAAGGTGGAAGGCACACCAAGGTTGCTTTACAAAGGGAAAAAGCATGTGAGTTGATTATGTGACGCATTGACCGGCCTGTGAGCGTTGAATATTGACTGGTGCTTATGCGGACGTGTCATGGAAATTGGGACCCCAGTGGGCCTTTAGGTGTGGCCAAGATAGGTTGGGAACAAAACTTAAGCAGATAGAGAATGAGTTGAACAGTATATACCATGCTCTAAATTATTTTTCATGTGCAAACTTCTGATTGCACGTAGATAAACAAATCAAGATACAATATCGTCAAGTACATAAATAAACAAAGTGCAAATTATACTATAATAAAGGAAATCAAGTATCAAAATATAAAGAATCGAACCCAAAACTTTATCAAATCCGAGTTTCAATACCATATTAAGTTATCATCTGCTCTAGATTCTTATATTTACAGAAAACGAGTCAAACAATCTAAATTATGCTTTAACAAATTCAGCACACTCGCGTAGGAATGAGTAAGGGAAGGTGTCACTTTCTGCCTTAAAAAGTAAGAAAGTAAGAACGCCTCCATTGCAATATGCTTAGAAGCATATATATAGTGACAAAACTAGACACGCCTTGAGCATATTCTTTGGAAATCTGTCTTCACTTGAAAATCGACTTTTTTTTGGTTGGATTGAAAATCGACTTTGCCCAGCTGATGTACGAATGATTTGGAGTCTATAGATTCAAAGCATAAGGAGTCACCGTACGTAGAGCCTCCAAATTACATGACTCCACGCAACATATGTCGGCAAACAATCAGGAGTGTTAGATATGTATACTCAATCTCCCAATTAATCTCCCGAGTCCTAACTTTAAAGGGTCCTACATCGACTATTATTATATATTGTTCAGGTCTTCCAGTTGGAAAAGCCAACGGAAAAGACCTAAACATGCAAGTGAATGAGGACCGCATACATGCAAACACAGAAACGAAAAGATAATTGAGTGGCATGGAGAAGTTCAAATAGGAAACCCTTTGTTTGGCTGACAACTGGAATGGTCATATGTTATGACATCACTGCAAACCTTCACATTTTTGTCATGTTAGTCACAAAAATATACAGTCCCATCGAAACCACACAAGCCCCCCAAGGAGAAATGAGCGTTCCCAGTACTTTCATCGTCGTATCCTTGCATCTAAGCTATCTCTTTAAGTAGGTGGTATCCTCGCATCTAAGCTATCTCTCTCTCTCTCTCTCTCTCTCTCTCTCTCTCTCTCTCTCTGTACACGGAGATAATGGCTTTGGAGGGAGAGAAAAAAGAGATGCATGTACTAATGGTGGCATTCTCAGCTCAAGGTCACATAAACCCCATGCTCAGATTCGGCAAACGCCTAGTTTCCAAAGGCCTTCAAGTTACATTCGCAACTAATGAGGTTGCCCAGTCCAACAGTTTCACCAAGACTGTCGCTGGCGTCCACCTCGAGTTCTTCTCCGACGGTCTAGGCCTCGACTACGACCGCGTGGCCAACATGGACTACTACATGGAAACCATAGGCAAGTTTGGACCTATAAACCTTTCTGCTTTAATCCAAAGCCACTCTAAAAAATTCTCATGCATTATCAACAACCCTTTCGTGCCATGGGTGTCAGACGTTGCGGCGAAGCACGAGATCCCGTGTGCCATGTTATGGATTCAACCATGCACACTCTACGCAATATACTACCGCTTTTACAATAACCTCAACTCCTTTCCAACATCAGAGAACCCTCAAATGAATGTAGAATTGCCAGGATTGCCATCGCTCTGCACCGAAGACTTGCCATCTTTTATTCTTCCTTCAAGTTCTCTAAGCAGTTTCCCGAAAATGCTGTGCGGATTATTTCAAGACATGAAAAATCTGAAGTGGGTGCTTGGAAATTCATTCCAAGAGCTCGAAGCCGACGTTATTGAGGCTATGGATAAAATCCATCCGATTTGGCCGATCGGTCCATTGGTCCCATCCTCTCTACTAGGCAAAGAGGATGAAACCGATGAGGGTGTTGATCTTTTCAAATCAGAGGATACCTGTATCGAATGGCTCAATCAACAAAAGCCTTCCTCGGTTATCTACATATCTTTCGGAAGCCTTCTTACGCAAACGCCAAAGGAAATAAAGAGCATTGCAACCGCCTTAAAAAGAAGCGGACATCCATTTCTTTGGGTAGTAAAGCCGTCAGATTCCGAGTCGGAAGAGAGTGAAGGGACAATGCCATTACAGAATGATATGGGAGACCAAGGACTTATTGTGAAGTGGAGTCCTCAAACACAGGTGTTAGCACACCCGTCTGTGGCTTGTTTTCTGAGTCATTGCGGTTGGAATTCATTGTCAGAGAGCATCACGGCAGGGGTACCAATTATAGCCTATCCGCAATGGACGGACCAGCCGACGAACGCCAAGCTCGTAACCGATGTTTTGCATATCGGCGTGAGGCTCACAAAGAACCAAGAAGGTTTGCTTGGCAGCGAGGAAGTAGAAAAATGCATACAGGAAATAATGAGCGGCCCAAGGTCGGAGGAATATAAGATTAATGCAGCCAAGCTGAAGCAGGCGGCGAGGGAGGCGGTGGCAGACGGTGGTTCGTCGGACCGGAATATCCAGTTGTTCGTAGATGAGATCATTGGCAACTGCTGATCGGGAATATCTTGTTGTATAATGGTCGATATAAAAGTGCTTTGGATTTGCCGACAAATAGGTCAATGCACCAAGATAAGGTTACTGCACGTAAAGGAAGAGGACCTTTATGCCGTCTCTCACATTTGTATCCGGAGCAGAGCTTGTAATTTACCAATTTCTCTACTGATTAATTAAGAAGGGATAATTACAGTGTTCCTATTAATCTCCGAAGTCGTAACTTTAAAGGGTCCTACATAGACCATTATTATTGTTTTGGTCTTCCAGTTGGCCTTTTATTGTTTTGGTCTTTCAGTGGGAAAAGCCAACTGGAAGACCTAAACAAGCAAGTGAATGAGAACCGCATACATGCAAACACAGAGACGAAAAGATAATTGAGTGGCATGGAGTGTTGAAGAGTGATTCAAACCTGGATAAGGTTTTGTTTTTTGCAGTTTGAATAAGTCTTGTTAGTTCAGATTTTCTTTCTGTTTCCTCCTGATTTGGTGCTTACATGTTTGTGCCATGTTTCTCTCATTTCTGTTGAGTTTGTTTAGGGAGTCTGTTCACCAAAAAGCCTATAAAATGGCTGATGTGATTCTTTGAATGAAGTACTCCGGAAAGACTTCTTGAGTCAATAAAATCAGCTTGCAATTCTTTTCCTGTTTCTCCTGTACTTTCTATGTTCTCCATTCATTTAGCCTTTTAACCCTACATTGTGGTACCAGAGCAGGTTCGTATCATTACTGGGCATAGTGGGTGAGTAAAAGTATGGCAGCCAGGGGAAATTCAGTGAATTTCTCTCAATCTTTGATTCCCATATTCAAAGATGAAAATTTTGAATTCTGGAGCATCAAGATGAAGACGTTGTTCAAATCTCAAGATCTCTGGGAGCTGGTTGAAAATGGATATGCTGATCCAGATGAAGAAAACAACAACAGATTAAAGGAGAATAAGAAGAAGGATAATAAAGCCCTTTTGTTCATTCAGCAAGCAGTTCATGAGACCATTTTTTCAAGAATTGCAGCAGCAACTACTTCAAAGGAAGCTTGGGAAATTTTGCACAAGGAGTTTCAAGGTTCATCAAAGGTAATTACCGTGAAACTTCAGTCTCTTCGCCGTGACTTCGAAACACTGTTTATGAGAAATAATGAGTCTGTGCAAGATTTCTTGTCTAGAGTTACTGCAATTGTTAGCCAAATGAAGTCGTATGGTGAGCAGATAACTGATGAAATAGTAGTTGCAAAAGTTTTAAGGAGCTTAACTCCAACATTTGATCACGTAGTAGCTGCAATTGAAGAGTCTAAAGATTTAAGTGTTTATGCATTTGATGAACTAATGGGCTCTTTGCAAGCACATGAGGCAAGGTTGAACAGATCACTTGAAACAAAAAATGAAGAGAAAGCATTTCAAGTGAGAGAGGAGTCATCAAATCAAAGGGGCAGAGGACACAGCAGAGGTGGTTTTCGTGGTAGAAGCCGAGGCAGAGGGCGTTTTTTTGGGTCATATCATGGAGTCCAATGCTACAAGTGTGGAAAATTTGGGCACATAGCAGTGAATTGTGACAGCAATGACAAGCTCGCAAGTTATGCAGAGGAAATGAAAGATGAAGAAGAAAGTAAGTTGTTCATGGCTAGTTTTAATGATACTAATGTTGAAAACGGTATTTGGTTTGTGGACAGCGGCTGTTCTAATCATATGACAGGCGCAAGATCAATGTTCAAAGAACTTGATGAGTCATTTAAGAAGCTAATTCGGCTTGGAGATGATAAGCAAATTGAGGTAGAAGGCAAAGGTACGGTTGCTGTAAAGAATAGCCATGGAAAAGTTAAGCTTCTTCATGATGTCCTGTTTTCTCCTAGTTTGGCACATAATTTGTTGAGTGTTGGGCAATTAATTTGTAGTGGATACTCAATTTGGTTTGATAATGGGTCATGTGAGATTAAAGATAAAAAATCTGGACAGATTTTGGCAAAGGTTTGCATGGCAGAAAACAATTTGTTTCCTCTTGAAATTGCAAGTGTTGAAAATCATGCTTTGGTTGCTAGGGAGAAAAATGAAACAAGTTTGTGGCATTTACGATATGGGCATCTAAACATCAATGGTCTGAAATTGTTGAGTCAGAATGAAATGGTTCTTGGATTACCAAAGATTGAGTCAATAGATATGGTATGTGAAGGATGCATTTATGGAAAGCAGACTAGAAGACCTTTTCCTGTAGGAAAATCCTGGAGGGCATCAGCTTGCCTTGAGTTAGTACATGCCGATTTATGTGGGCCTATGAACACTCAATCACTTGGTGGAAGTCGGTATTTTTTGTTATTTATTGATGATTATAGTCGTATGAGTTGGGTATATTTTCTTGAGTTCAAGTCAGAAACTTTCGAAATGTTCAAGAAATTCAAGGTATTTGTTGAGAAGCAGAGTGGAAAATGTATCAAGACTCTTCGTACAGATAGGGGTGGTGAATTTACGTCTCGTGAATTTAATAGTTTTTGCGAGGAAAGTGGTATTTGTAGGGAATTAACAGCACCATATACTCCAGAGCAAAACGGAGTAGCTGAACGCAAGAATCGAACCACTATTGAGATGGCCAGAAGCTTGCTAAAGGCCAAGGGTATTCCTAACCATTTTTGGGCAGAAGCTGTTGCTTTTGCAGTGTACTTGCTGAATATCTCTCCTACAAAGGCAGTTCTTTATCAAACACCATATGAAGCTTGGAGAGGTACAAAACCACAAGTAAGTCATTTGAAGATTTTTGGTTGTATTGCCTATGCTTTGGTAAACTCTCAAGCTCGACAAAAACTTGATGAGAAATCTCAAAAATGTATTTTTGTTGGTTATTGTGCACAATCCAAAGCATATCGGTTATATAACCCAATTAGTGGCAAAATAATCATTAGCAGAAATGTGGTATTCGATGAAAGTGCAGCTTGGGATTGGAAAATTCGCAGCGTGGAATCAAAATTTCCAGTTTTAAAGGAAGTTGAACCTTCTTTGAATGAAGTAGCAGATACACCTAATCCCACTCCAGATTCCACTCCAAGCAGATCAAGCAGCAACGATTTACTCACTTCTGAAGAATCCTCTGATGAGACCCCACCAAGGAAATTTAGATCCTTGAGAGACATTTATGAGTCTTGCACATTTGCTCTTTTTGCATCAGATCCAACAAGTTTCGAAGAAGCTGTGAAGAAAAATGAATGGAGAATTGCAATGGAAGAAGAGCTCATGGTTATTGAAAAGAATGAAACTTGGGACTTGGTGGAACTTCCTCAAGGAAAGAATGTTATTGGGTTAAAATGGATATTCAAAACAAAGTATCACGCTGATGGAAGTTTACAAAAACACAAGGCACGGTTGGTAGCAAAGGGGTACTCACAAAAACAAGGTATTGACTTTGAAGAAACTTTCTCTCCAGTTGCTCGATTTGAAACTGTAAGAGCTATTTTAGGCTTGGCTGCTCAACTTAATTGGCCTATTTTTCAATTTGATGTTAAATCTGCTTTTCTTAATGGTGAATTGAAAGAAGAGGTATATGTGACTCAACCAGAAGGTTTCATAGTAAAAGAACAGGAAGAGAAAGTGTACAAGCTAAAGAAGGCTCTCTATGGCCTAAAGCAGGCTCCAAGAGCATGGTACAGTAGGATTGATTCCTATTTCTGTCAACATGGATTTGAAAGAAGTGAGAATGAGCCTACACTCTACGTGAAAAAGCATGGTAACAATGATTTTTTGTTGGTGTGTTTGTATGTCGACGATATGATATATGTGGGTTCCTCTTATTCTCTTGTATCAGAATTCAAGTCTTGCATGATGAGTGAATTTGAGATGACAGATTTAGATTTGCTGCAGTATTTCCTTGGGTTAGAGGTGAAGCAAGGAAAAGATGGAATCTTCATTTCACAAAAGAAATATGCAACTGATCTTCTCAAAAAATTTAACATGCTCAATTGTAAAGTGGCAGCAACTCCTATGAATGTCAATGAGAAATTGAAGATTGAAGATGGGACACAATCAACAGATGGAAGATTCTTCAGAAGTTTAGTTGGCGGCTTGATTTATTTGACACATACGCGGCCTGACATTGCGTTTTCTGTTGGAGTTGTTTCCAGATTTATGCATAATCCAACAGCACATCATCTTGGAGCAGCTAAGAGGATTCTACGTTACATTGCTGGAACAAGAGATTTTGGGTTATGGTATTCACAAGTGTCTAATTTCAGATTAGTTGGCTTCTCTGATAGCGATTGGGCTGGTTGTTTAGATGATAGAAGAAGTACTTCTGGCAGTATTTTTAATCTCGGATCTGGGGCTATCACTTGGACTTCAAAGAGACAAGCAACTGTAGCATTGTCATCATCGGAAGCAGAGTATATTGCTGCAACTTCTTCAGCGTGTCAAGCAGTGTGGCTTAGGAAATTGCTGGCTGATCTTCTTCAAGATCAGAAAGGAGCAACTGAAATTTTTTGTGATAATGCATCAGCAATAGCCATGACAAAAAATCCAGTTTATCATGGGAGATCAAAGCACATAGATATACGACATCATTTCATTCGAGAACTGGTAGCTAATGAAGTAATAAGCTTGAAGTTTTGCGGTACAAATGAGCAAGTTGCAGATATTCTTACCAAGTCTTTGCCTCGAGAAAAACATGTCTACTTCAGATCACGTCTTGGTGTGTGCAAGTTTGAATCAAGGGGGAGTGTTGAAGAGTGATTCAAACCTGGATAAGGTTTTGTTTTTTGCAGTTTGAATAAGTCTTGTTAGTTCAGATTTTCTTTCTGTTTCCTCCTGATTTGGTGCTTACATGTTTGTGCCATGTTTCTCTCATTTCTGTTGAGTTTGTTTAGGGAGTCTGTTCACCAAAAAGCCTATAAAATGGCTGATGTGATTCTTTGAATGAAGTACTCCGGAAAGACTTCTTGAGTCAATAAAATCAGCTTGCAATTCTTTTCCTGTTTCTCCTGTACTTTCTATGTTCTCCATTCATTTAGCCTTTTAACCCTACATGGAGAAGTTCAAATAGGAAACCCTTTGTTTTGCGACCACTAGAATATTAGCTAGATGCAATCTTCGGATATCCTCAGCATGACATCACTGCAAACCTTCACATTTTTGTCATGTTAGTCACAGAAAAGATAATTGAGTGGCAAGGAGAAATGAGCGTCCCAGTACTTTCATCGTTTTCCTTTTGATAGTCGCATTACACTGTAATCCAGGGGTCATCTCTATATGTAGGTGGTGATCTCTTTGCATCTAAGCTAGCTCTCTCTCTCTCTCTCTCTCTCTCTCTCTCCATCCATCCACACGGAGATAATGGCTTTGGAGGGAGAGAAAAAGGAGATGCATGTACTAATGGTGGCATTCTCGGCTCAAGGTCACATAAACCCCATGCTCAGACTCGGCAAACGCCTAGTTTCCAAAGGCCTTCAAGTTACATTCGCAACTAATGAGGTTGCCCAGTCTAACAGTTTCACCAGGACTGTTGCCGGCGTCACCTTGACTTCTTCTCCGACGGTTTAAGCCTCGACTACAACCGCGAGGCCAACATGGACTACTACATGGAAACCATAGGCAAGTTTGGACCTATAAACCTTTCTGCTTTAATCCAAAGCCACTCTAAAAAATTCTCATGCATTATCAACAACCCTTTCGTGCCATGGGTGTCCGACGTTGCGGCGAAGCACGAGATTCTGTGTGCCATGTTATGGATTCAACCATGCACACTCTACGCAATATACTACCGCTTTTACAATAGTCTAAACTCCTTCCCAACATTAGAGAACCCCCAAATGAATGTAGAATTGCCAGGATTGCCATCGCTCTGCACCGAAGACTTGCCATCTTTTATTCTTCCTTCAAGTTCTCTAAGCAGTTTCCCGAAAATGCTATGCGGATTATTTCAAGACATGAAAAAGCTGAAGTGGGTGCTTGGAAATTCATTCCAAGAGCTTGAAACCGACGTTATCGAGGCTATGGATGAAATCCATCCGATTTGGCCGATCGGTCCATTGGTCCCATCCTCTCTACTAGCCAAAGAGGATGAAACCGATGAGGGTGTTGATCTTTTTTATGCCAAGGAAAGTGGGTTCTTACTTACGTGGAGGTGCCACAAAGGCTGCAGTCCGTGTCAGCTTCCAAGTATGCAAAGTGGGAGATAGCAAAGACGGAGTAAGGGCTGAGGGCAAGGCTTCTCAGACGAGCCGTGAGGAATGGCAGTGCTGCGAAGGCAAAGCTAAGACGAATAGGGCCGACAGTCGATAGTCCAAGTCAGGGTCCAATGCTACGGTCCGAAGTTACGTTTCTCTCACTAGAATCCAAGAGCTCCCAAATTCTAGAGTGAGAAAGTGATTTTTGTAAGAAAAGCAAAAGTCCCTTTTTTGAGTTGTAAAGTTCACTATTTATAGGAAACATGGTGCTTATGTCATAAAGTGCCACATGTCGTCCCCTGGGAGTGACACGTCACCAGGGGGTCCCAAAATACCGGTTCTCCGTTGGACTGCCGGTTCCTAAATTCGCGTTGCTTGCCCCACACAGCGTCGCTCTACCTGTCTGAGAAGACTGACCATACCGCGGTAGCATGATCAGAGTAAGCCCGTTGCCCCAGCCACCAATCCAAGCCCATACTGAATCCCATGAGGCGCGTCAAGAGACGCGCGGAGAACCTGACAGCGGTGAGGGTTACCCCTGTAGCCAACTGCCAGGCGGACTAGGCGCGATGCCCTCCGAGGACCTGCTCCCGTCCCGGAGTGACCCGTGGGTCATTGTCCTGGTGATGTCGACGATCGACAATAACGTGAGTGGACATAGTCACAGCTTCGTGCTCAGAGTCCGCTGCGAGGGATCCTCGTGCTGGAACCCCCTCGTGATTGAGACGGCGATGGCTATAAGGTTGTGAGCCCATCCCGGTACGAGGGCCGAGGCCCCTCCTGTTGATTGAGACGGCGATGGCTATAAGGTTGTGAGCCCATCCCGGTACGAGGGCCGAAGCCCCCCTGTGATTGAGACGGCGATGGCTATAAGGTTGTGAGCCCATCCTGGTACGAGGGTCGAAGCCCCCCTGTGATTGAGATGGCGATGGCTATAAGGTTGTGAGCCCATCCCGGTACGAGGGTCGAAGCCACGAGGGCCGAAGCCCCTCCTGTGATTGAGACGGTGATGGCTATAAGGTTGTGAGCCCATCCCGGTACGAGGGCCGAAGCCCCCTTGGGATTGAGACGGCGATGGCTATAAGGTTGTGAGCCCATCCCGAAAGCATGTAACATGATTGTGCCGCATGGGCGCGGTGCCTACAGCACGAGACAATACCTGGCGTCGGGGCACATGTTATGAAAGTGGCGCACGGGTGTGGCGACGAACGTCGCGGAGCAATAGTTGGTGCCGGGGGCACGTATCATGACGATGGCGCAAGGGCGCGGCGACAAACGTCGCGGAGCAATACTTGGTGCCGGGGGCACGTATCATGACGATGGCGCAAGGGCGCGGCGACGAACGTTGCGGAGCAATACTTGGTGCCGATGGCACGTATCATGAGAATGGCGCAAGGGCGCGGCGACGAACGTCGCAGAGCAATATTTGGTGCCGGGGCACGTATCATGAGAATGGCGCAAGGGCGCGCGTCAGGTGTCCCGAAGACAGGATGTGAGCTAAGTGTACCTGTCATAACAAGATAATGAATGCAACATGTAGTAGTGACAAAGTTGGGAGTGATGGAATGCGGTCGTCGGCGACGAGTCATTCGGCTGTAGCGCGCGACTTTGGGTGACGGGCATCGCGGGAGCGGTGTGCGGTCCCGGGCGACGTATGTCACAAGGTTGATGCACGACGGACGTCGCGAGGTTGATGCACGACGGACGTCTCGAGGTTGATGTACGAACGTCCGTAAGGTGATGCACGACGGACGTCGCGAGGTTGATGTACGAACGTCCGTAAGGTGATGCACGACGGACGTCGCGAGGTTGATGTACGAACGTCCCTAAACATCGCGGAGGTGCAAAAACTCGAGAAAACAAGTGCGCGCGGGAGGGGAGGCCATAGGTCAACATTGGGGGGAAGGCCAAGGCCACCACCCCTGGGGAGGCCGAGGCCGACCCTAGGGAGTGGCCAAGGCCAATGGCCAACTCCCATGAAGGGAGGCCAAGGCCACTCTCCCCTTCGGTGAACTTTGGGCGCACCGACGGTAGGTGTTTTGATAAGCAAAGGCAAATCCGGAAGTTGCGTTACGACGAGCGTGTCGATGTAAATCGTATCCATATGACGAATGAGGTGTCAAAGTCACGCGCAAAGCGTACAAAGCGAAAAGAGTGCGAAAAAAGGGTTTGCGCGGAGGGGTGAACCACCGGGGGAAAATGGCCGAGGCCAACCCCTCCTGGAGGCCGAGGTCAATCCCCTAGGCCTGGGGAAGGCCGAGGCCGACCCCCTGGGGTTGGCCAAGGCCAAGTGGCCAACTTCCATTTTCAGAGCCCAAGGTAATTTCTCCTTTTGCGAACTTCGGGCGCATCGTCGGTAGGTGTTTTGATAAGCAATGACGAATCCGAAAGTTGTGTTGCGACGAGCATGCTACCAAGAATCGTACCCAAACAAGGTGCCAGAGTCATGTACGAAACGTACGAAGCGAAAAAAGTGCAAAAATGACTTTGCGCGAAGAGTGAAGAACCGGGGGGGAAAGGCCAAGGCCAAACCCCCATGGGAGGCCGAGGCCGACCCCATGGCCTTGGGTGAGGCCGAGGCCGACCCCATGGGGTTGGCCAAGGCCTTTGTCCGTTGACCTTGTTGCTCCGGTTGCGCCGTCGATCGACATTTTTGGTAAGGTGTTTGGGTGATCTTGGTGTGACGATTGCGCTAGCGTGAGTGACGTCAATGCGAAATAAAAATGTCTAAGTCGCGCACGAAGCACGTGAAGCGAGAAAAACACGTGTCTTGGGTGCGCAGGCACTGACCGGTTTGATGCGCTGGAAAATTGACCGTTGACAATGTTGACGTGTTCGCGCGTAGTGGGACCCCTACCGGGCCATTGGGTCTGACTAAGATGGGTTGGGAACACTTTTCAAATCAGAGGATACTTGTATCGAGTGGCTCAATCAACAAAAGCCTTCTTCGGTTATCTACATATCTTTCGGAAGCCTTCTTGTGCAATCGCCAAAGGAAATAAAGAGCATTGCAACCGCCTTCAAAAGAAGTGGACATCCATTTCTTTGGGTAGTAAAGCCATCAGATTCCGAGTCGAAAGAGTGTGAAGGGACAATGCCATTAAAGAATTAAAGAATGATATGGGAGACCAAGGACTTATTGTGAAGTGGAGTCCTCAAACACAGGTGTTAGCACACCCGTCTGTGGCTTGTTTTCTGAGTCATTGCGGTTGGAATTCATTGTCAGAGAGCATCACGGCAGGGGTACCTATTATAGCCTATCCGCAATGGACGGACCAGCCGACGAACGCCAAGCTCATAACCGATGTTTTGCAAATCGGCGTGAGGCTCACAAAGAACCAAGAAGGTTTGCTTGGCAGCGAGGAAGTAGAAAAATGTATACAGGAAATAATGAGCGGCCCAAGGTCGGAGGAATATAAGACTAATGCAGCCAAGCTTAAGGAGGCTGCGAGGGAGGCGGTGGCAGACGGTGGTTCGTCGGACCGGAATATCCAGTTGTTCGTAGACGAGATCATTGGCAACTGCTGATGAGGAATATCTTTTTTTTTGGTTAAATGAGGAATATCTTTTTGTATGGCCTATAATGGTCGATGCAGAGTGCTTTGGATTTGCTGAGAAAAAGGTCAATGCACTGCACATATAGGAAGAGGACCTTTATGCCGTCTCTCACATTAGTATCTGGAGCAGAGCTTGTAATTTCTTTAACCAATTTCTTTTATCTTCTCTACTGATTTACTAAGAACTATTCTTTGCCATAATGGAGAACGTCCACGAACCTATGCTTGACATCACAATAGGTGAATACTAGAAAGCTTTTATAGAAGAACGGATAGATGTTTATTTGATACATCGGCTGGCATTCCATTTCCACACGGCGGACTGTCAAAGAGACAATCCTCTATTAATTTTTTCAAGCTCCTTCATCTTCCGCTACTTTTAAAAAACTCGATAAAGGAACTTCTGGCAGGCAATGTTCGCTCGTTCCGACGGCAGATTGACAAGATTTAATTGTAGCACTTCCCCCAAATTCAGAGCTAGATTTTAGGCCTTGTATTGGTTACTTACCAATACTAAATTTTACAAGCACCAAAGTGGCAACCACGAAGATTCCGGAGGTTATAGTTTTGTACCATTCCATGCTCTGCTAAGACACCCAACTTGCAACTTGGGGTTTTATGCTTTCTTCTGGTACTATTTCATGTGGGCTGCATTGTAGAACAATGTTTAATGAAGCATGGCGTGACAGAAGCTGCAATGGACTGGCCACATGCTATGATCCTCAGTCACCCAAAAATAATTCAAACAATACTCACCACTACTTTAGTTGTACCCCACATCCCCAGTGATCACAACTCACACCCACCCCCCAGACATTTTCTGAAAATACCCTTCATCATCACATACTCCATTAAAGAAGCAGACACAAAAGTCGTGCCCACACTGTTTCCCTTACTTGGCTTTTGCTTGCTTTCTTATTTGTTTTTTTTAATTATTTATATTTTTGGTACAACTTTTGCTTGCATCTTAATTCTTAAAACACCTCCCGTTTTGATAATGCAAGGTTATCACTAACATATTATTGCAAAACGGTAAGAAAGACCGAAAACGTGAAAGTACCCTAATGTTTCGTATTTTTTGTGCCATTTGACATTTTACAAATTTTTAGGACATAATTCTAACTTCTAAACTTTGAATTGAACTCAAGTAAGTATTTTGCTTAAGCCAGCCTAGGGCTAAAATACCGACAAAGACATGCTCAAATTCTTTTGGGTAAATTACACTAAACACCCCTGAGGTTTTACGTAATTACACTCTACTACCGCTATCTTTAAAAATTACACTCAGCTCAAAAAGTAACTTTTTCTCTTACAGTGTTAATGGTGCAGTGCAAAAAGACGTGAATGTCCCTCAAACTGTTTTCTTGGAATTTTGGAGGGAAAACTTATTTTTGAGAATTTTTGGAGGGAAAACTTGTTTTGGGGAATTATTGGAGGGAATACCCTAATTCAAATTGAATGCCCTAATTGAACCCTAATTTAACACCCTAATTCACTTAGACACATAATTGAACCCTAAATTAAAGTAATTAAACCCTAAATTGAATGCCCTAGTCGAATCGAACCCAAAATTAAACTAATTGGACCTTAATTAAACCCTAAATTGAATGTCCAAATCCGACCGAACCCTAAATTGAACTAATTGAACCCCGAATTGAACTCTAAATTAAATGCCCTAATTCAACCGAACCCTAAATTGAAGTAATTGAACCCTAATTGAACCATAAATTGAAGTAATAAAACCCTAATTAAACCCTAAATTGAATGCCTTAATCGAATCAAACCTTAAATTAAACTAATTGAATGCCCTAATCCAACCGAACCCTAAATTGAACTTATTGAACCCCCTAATTGAACCCTAAATTGAATGTCCCAATTCAACCGACCCCTAAATTGAACTAATTGAACCCTAATTGAACCATAAATTAAAGTAATTGAACCATGATTAAACCCTAAATTGAATGCCCTAAATTAAACTAATTGAACCCTAAATTGAATGCCATAATCCAATCGAACCCGAAATTGAACTAATTGAACCCCCTAATAGATACCTCTAATTGAATGCCCCAATCCAACCGAACCCTAAATAGAACTAATAGAATCCCTTAATTGAACCCTAAATTGAAGTAATTGAATCATAATTAAACCCTAAATTAAATGCCCTAATCGAATCGAACCCTAAATTAAACTAATTGAACCCCAAATTGAATGCATTAATCTAACCGAACCCTAAATTGAACTAATTGAATCCTGAAATGAACTAATTGAACCCTAAATTTGCTAAATTAAACCCCCTAATTCACTTAAAGTTTGTGGAGTTGACTGAAATTTTGGAAAACCTCACAAGTGAGTAAAGGACAAAGGGGGGGTATTTTGGGTATGAAAATTGCACAAAGTAATTGTCAGGAAATCTTTTCACGGAGTTGGGCCTGCCGTTAAATGTGTGTAGTTGTGTGTAACGCGGGTACAAACCTCGGGGGGGTCGGAGTGTAATTTTTAAAGATAGAGGTAGTGGAGTGTAATTACGTAAAACCTCAGGGGTGTTTAGTGTAATTTACCCAATTCTTTTCTAGCAATTTACAGAAAGTCAAAAGAGCACAAAATTTACCCAAAGGATTGAAACAGCATCACACTTCGGCTAAAACCCGCAACAACAACTCCGCCACTCACCCCCTGTGGCGGAGCCACACTTGCACGAGGGGGGGCTAATGTACCCCCTCAGATTTTGAAAAAAAAAAAAAATATATATATATATATATATATATATATATATTTGGAATTTCGGCCTTTCTCTCTTTTCTTTCTCTTTTCGCAACTCTCTCTCCTTCCTATTTCCAACGAGCAACGACACGACCTCGGAGATCAGACCTCCTCACCGTCTCAGTCACGGCCACGACGCCTCACTCCTGCGAAGCACAAACCGCCGACGACGGCCACGAACCCACCACAGTCGACACGAAGCCACAACGGACGGCGACCTCTGCTGGATCTAGATCTGGTTCTAGATCTACGCCGCTACGCGCCGACGGACGGCCTCACTGCGACCTCTGCACCGGCAGCACCGGTCTGAGTTCTGAAGACCTCAGTCCTCCGGTCACCCTACCAGTCCACCGGCGCTAACAGGCCACAGCTCTAAGCTCCCAAATCCTAATCTTCTTCGATCTTCATCACCGGCAGAGCAATCGGCGACAAAGGTATGTTCTGATTCACCTTAATCTTGCCATGATGCCATATCTACAACTCTACAAGATTTATTTGTTTTATTTTTAGTATTTCTTAGCTCAATTTTTCCGATTCACCTTAATCTTGCCATGAATGCTCAATTTTGGAAGTGTGGGTTTGACTAGTTTGCTGCCTGGTGGCATCTGGTTAAAGAATAGGAACCATAAA
Source organism: Escallonia rubra (assembly GCA_033065855.1). NCBI lineage: Eukaryota > Viridiplantae > Streptophyta > Magnoliopsida > Escalloniales > Escalloniaceae > Escallonia > Escallonia rubra. The sequence continues at coordinate 241,359 of JAVXUO010001561.1, read as the reverse complement.
ATACATGCAAGACATACTATGTATTTCTGTGCTACAAGTAGATACAAGAAACAACAAACTTCATGCTTTATTGAAATTTCAACCCAAGAGGAGACTTGTGAGTTGTGAGGCAAGCATTCAGGAAACTACACCCTTTGATAGGCCAGTGGGTGCATCAACTCTGGGGTTGAACTAAGTTTGCCCTGCAATCTGACCAAAAATGCTGAATCAAAACCTAATCTGCCAACCTCAAACCACCCTCTCTATCCTCGTCTTCTGCTATAATTGCATCGAACGTCATTGCTACCCAAACTTAGATGACTTTTTTTTTCTTTCTAAAATGTTATAAAGATCAATGATGTTCGATGTTAGTAGATTTGGGTCTGATCATATCAATGGATGAACAACAAAGATGTTCAGCGTACAGTAACTCCTCATTATTCAATTTTGTAGAAGCAAAAGCATTCTAGGTTAGTTATCTAGTTTGATATTCCAGCATGGCTGCATGGGTGATTATTGATTGATGATTATTGAGATTATTGATTATTGATTATTTGAGTTCCGAATTATGATTATTGATTATTGATTGAGATTATTGTGATTATTGTGATTATTGACGGAGGATAGGACCCAATTGAATTGAATGTGTGATTATTGAGATTGTTGAGAGAGGATGGGACCCAATTGAATTGAATGTGTGATTTAGTTGAATGGTAGGTTGAAATTAAGTTAATTAGGTTAACGTGATAATGAAACATGACTAGGAAAGTAAAAGAATAAAATTATTTGATTAATTAGGTTATTTGATTGATAATTGATGGATTGATACTGAAAATAAAATATATATTTTTTTCAGAATGGGAAAGTTCTTTAAAAAGAAAGCAAAGTTGGAAGAACTCTTGCAGCCTAATAAGAATGAGTGTAGAAATCAAAATACTATTCAACAGTCGCCAAATCCAGCAGTAAAGGACAAGGCTCCCATTGTGCATCGTGATGTTTATTCCTGGCATTCAAGCAGAATTAGCGATGAGTTCAACTCTGACGAGCTTATTGCCGATCCTGGGTTGCGTTTGAATATTTGGGATTATGTTTACTCTGGACATGAAATTTGATAAGACCTTTTAGATACTTTTTCTTATTTTTTTGTGTATTATCAAAAAACGCACCTTTTTTTTTTTTGCCATTTTACTTATAAAATAATTTATTAATTTCGATATATTTTTAGCACCTCCGGGGTGAAATTCTGGCTCCGCCCCTGTTTACCGGTGTCTGTCCGACTATAATCCCAAGCACAAGTACTACTGACAGAGTGAATGGGGAAAGGTGCAACCGTCTCAATCTGAAATTAGGGTTTAACCACCAATGGAATTGAGCCCAGGAACTGATGATGAAGCCGCCAATATTGCGTCCCTGTAAGCTCATCTTCTCGTCTAGTTTTCCACTCAGTTCTTTGGATTAATTTTAAGCACCTTATGATTTCTTGGCAGTCTAATAGATCGAAATTTCTTGATTTTAATGGGTTCTTATATATTGACTGTTTCAGGCCAAAGAGCATATACAAGGATCCAGATGATGGGCGCCAAAGGTTCTTGCTTGAATTGGAATTTGTGCAGTGCCTTGCTAATCCCACCTACATCCATTGTAAGTTCGTATTACTTAACATTCTGTGTGTGTTTGTGTGCGTGTTTAAGTATGGATTTTGAGGACTACACAAAATTAATTGCATCAATTTTTTTTTTGGTGAAATATCCTTTATTACTATGAAAAGTATACAATCATCGATACATAGGTGAGGCAAGCCTCCCTCTTACTTCCCAGAAACACCACCTTCCTTTGTTCTAGCTAGCATAGTATTGCTAAAGGAATACCCCATGCATCACACAGCTGTATATTACAAGGATTATCCTTTAATTTTTCCCAGCTTAATACGCGAAATTTTATCCATTCTCCAATTCTTGCAATGACCTGCTGAGTTTCCATCTGTTTCTGATCAAAAATTCGTTTATTTCTGGCCTCCCAAAGACAATACACTGTTACTGCCACCACCAGCTTACTGAGTCTATTTCTGAAGCTTTTCCCTCGGAAGTTTTGGACTGCAAAATCCAGAAATCCCATCCAATTTGTACACTGGCTGCCCATGTTCAGTTTTCCCAGTACCTCCAGCCAAACACTCCGAGAGAATGTGCATTCCATTAAAATATGATCCAAGGTTTCTTGGCTATTAGTCCACAAAACACAACCATCTTCACTAATCACATTCCAAACCTTTAATCGATCTTCGGTCATTAGTCTGCGCTTGCATGTTAACCAGAGGAAGAATGCACATTTTGGATTATATCCTTTGAACTAGATTAATCTCCACCATGGCATTTCATTTCATGTTGTCCTTATAGCTTTCCAAGCAGATTGAACTGTAAATGCACCATTTACTGTCAGTTTCCAGAATACCTGATCTTTTTTTGTAATATCCAGGCTTCCCATATTGTTAATTATGGAATTTATTTGTCTTAGAGCATGAGATCTTGGAGGAGGAAGGTCCCAACCACTCTGAGATTTAATTGAGCTCACTTTGGCATCTATGCTGCTACCAGCATCATATAAAGGCCTGTAACCATACTTTTTAACCACAGGACCTCAGGTAGCCAATTATCCAGCCACAACCAAGTAGAATTGCCATTCCCAACTTTGTATAGAATTCATTCTTGTAATCTATTCCTTAGCTTGAGGATTTTCAACCAAGTCCATAATGTATCGGCAGGGGCTTTAAATGTCCAGAAATTCCTGCCTTTTATGATATAGGAATGACACCATTTCACCCAGAGGGTATCTTTTTTGCTAGCTATATCCCATACATGTTTACTTATAGCAACATAGTTCCATTCCATGAGACATTTTTAACCCCAGGCCCCCTTCTTTCTTAGGAATATATACATCCTTCCATGCAACCCAGTGGCGGAGCTACATTGGAACCAGGGGGGCTGATGTACCCCTTCAACTTCTGAAAAAAAATATATTTTTTTCGTTTCACCTCATCTACTCTCTTTCTGCAACTTCGCACTCCATCGCCTTTCTCAACCACTGACCCACTTACTCTCGCATCTCTCTCTGATCGACGGGTGACGGCCGGACAGCGACACAGCATACAGGTGCTCTCTCTGGCCTCAGGCTCTCTCCCCCTCGAATCAAGACAGCCGAGAGAAAATTGGCAAAAATTTTCCATCTGTTCCAGATCCAAGATAAGAACGACGATGACGTGTGACCGCAGAGGTGGCATCGACGGCCAGTGACGGCAAAGACTCCACCAGCACAGGCCAACATCCCTCTGTGGGCAATGACGACGACGAGTTTTGTTCCCGGCTCATCGATTCTGAACTCTTGTTGATGAATTGGAACTCCAGTTTCGAGTCTCCACCGTCCGTTTCGTCAAATGAAGGAGTGATGTCGGCTAAGACGAGTTTTGTTGTTCGGGATCCGAGCGAGCTGGGAAATATCTAGCTGTACTCGCCGGCTTCCTCTTTTTTGCTGGTAAAATTGGATTTAGTGCTATAAAGCATTAAGGTTAACATGAGATCTAAAATTTTCATCAATAATTCCTCATTTGCAAACTTTAGTTTGTCACGTGCTTGTTATTATATCCTGAAAGTACTTGCTTCGTCTCGGTGGAACCTGTCATTCCAAATCTCAATGTATAACGTGTATGTGCAATAGTGGGTGTGCATAGATGTGTGCTTGCTTCCATCTTGTTACTAAGATTAGATATTGATTTGCATTGTAAAAAGGGAATTTGATTATGATATGGGATGGTCTTGGTGTGATTATCATCTTGATTTTGAAGGATACACGTGCATCTGTGTGTTGCTGGGAATAAGCGATTCTATTTAGGGGAGATGATTCTAGTGACATGGAAAAGATATATATACCAATTCATGATGCTGGATCAGATTCGTAACTACATGTTGCCCCTTCCCCTGTCCCTCTATGTCTAGTAATACGAACATATATATGTATGTGTATATGCCTTCTTCTCCTTGGTAATGCTTAGTGTTCTCGTCTAAACTAACTGCGTTTTTACTCTCAGCAAAGCTTTTGTCTGGATTGTTGGTTCTAAATGCTCTGGACATGGGTTCTTGGTGCCTCTTACCTGTCTTTTCTCCACCTATTCCCCTCTGTTTTTAATTTGCCATTGTATTTGTCAAGCCATTCATCTGAAACCTCAATCCTCAAACAAGGTGGCTTAATTCAGAAGAGTTAGGGATTTAAAGTGTTTTTCTCACTTCACATTATTAAAGGATGGCCTTAGTAGTAGCACATGCATTTATGACCTTATTTATTTTTACATACCTTTGTTGTGTAGGCTGCAAAGAAGATAGGATGGACGAGTCTTTTTACTCATGGTCTTCCTCGTCCTATTGTCATGATTGGAACCATTACTCGAGCGCAGGGGTATCTACGACGTTTTCAAAGTCTTTGTTAGTGACTTTGGTATAATTTTTTTGCAACCCCGGTTAATGATTTCGGTATATTTTTGCACCCCCTGAAGTGAAATCCTGGTTCCGCCACTGCCCACCCCCCACCCACCGCAACAACCCATTTAAGCGCCGTCCTGGTGCTGGTGGGGCTTTCTCCCTTATTTCCGAAACGTAGGCCGGAAATATCCTTGCCTATCGTGGAGTGGAGCCGTCGATAGTCGAAGCGAATGGCGACAATGTAAACCACTTGTCTTTCTTATTCCCGTTCTCGCCTTCGGTTAAGGCGGTGGCGTAATGACTTCGCCGCTCGTAATAGGTGGGATCTAGTGTTTTTGCACCGTCGCATGCGGCGGCTATTGTAGGTGAATTAAGCGAGGCGCGGCGAAGCAGGGAAGTGGCCGACATTGTTCGGGTTCAGGTGGACCCAGAAGGGTTTAATAAGCGGGAAATTATATGATTGTTGGTTAACGGTGAATTCCATTCTAAAGGAAAAGCTGCGGCCCTTTGTTGGATCGAGTTAGTTGGTGTTACAAAATAAAATTTAAGAACTTTATATTCTTATAGATATATGAAAAAAAAATTCTAGTTCCAGACGACATGGTTTGGATTAAAGCATTACCGACAGTTTCATCAGTCCGTTAAAATTATTAATTGCGTTCCATTGCATAACCTCATCAGTTTTCTTCTCTAAATTACTCATTCTATGAACATAATTCATATCAATTTGACGTAAAAATAATAATGTACCCCCTTTCTTAGTTCAGTTTGTTTGTTGGATGTTCGAATTAAGCTCCATAAGTATGCAAAATATTCAAAATGGGACTTGGAGTCTACTGCAGTTTGGTGGGAGAGCCTCTCCTAACCTCCCCTTCCATTTTTCTCCCAATACGATGTCAAAAAATATCAGCTTAAATGGTTCAAACATGTGAATATGTTCGATAATATTTTATGTAAGGAGATGTAAAGCAACTGTCCATATGCAAGCATGTACAATAAATTTAAGCACCTTCACAACTAGAAAAAGGTTGGATGGATTGAATTTTATAGTGATGGGTGTCGCCGCGGCCTAGTTTTGGAATTGGATTTGGCACCTAGTTTTTGAGGTACAATATTGCTTTAGATATATGTACCCAAAAAAAAAAGAGTAATGTACCAAAAAAATATTGCTTTAGATATAACAATTGTTTAATCATTTAATCGTACAACTTTCTTTCAGGTGATGATGCTGAATTTTAAAAGAAAAGGTTTACTGCAATCGACACATTTATACCTCAAAAAGAGTTGAGTCAATTTTTGTGTTTTATTATAAAGAATTGGTAAATAATATTCTCCTGGTATAAGAAAAATCTGAAAATGTGACCAAACCAAGTTAATTTTCCATGTAACTATAGCATGAACATTAGCATGAACAATAGCAGGAACCAAAGTACAGCTGAATATTGTTAGTCCAGGGTGAGCCTCAATCTGGAAAATACAGGAAAAGGCTGGAGCAGCGGTTCACCAAACAAGGCTTCATTTGATCGAGAAGCATGTCATGCGGTAATGAAAATTCTCATTGTGGATGGTCCAATCCATATGAACTAAATGCTTGCAATTCTTGGTCTAGATCTGCTGGCCAGGCAGCTGACGCTGCTAGCCTTCAAATTGTTCTGCCCAACAATTTTGCATTGCAAATTCTTGCAGCCTCCTTCCCTTTAGTCCCATCAAAAAACAACGGAAGATCTTGTTCATGTCTTCCTGGTCCCATCAAAGGCCTTCTCGTTACCTTTTCAACACCCGAAATAGGCAAACTAATAATATTGGAAAGCAGCAATACCGATCAAAACCCACCCTTTTTGGCGACAGTTCGAGTTTTTCGAAGATATATGGCTGGGAAGAGCATGACCCCAGGCGCGCTGATCTTTACTCGTACGCACCACAGTTCGAACGTATTGGCAAGGCGGCACTCCCTCGGATGCTCAAGGCACACCAGGACGCTGGTCGACCCGTTTCATGCGTCATCAACAATCCGTTTGTTCCATAGGCCCCCGAAGTAGCCTACCAACTTGGCATCCCTAGTGCCTTGCTCTGGGTTCAATCTTGTGCTTGGTTCTCAATTTGTTATTATTATTACCGTGGCACATTTCCATTCCCTAGCGAAACCGAGCCCCAAAAAAAGACGCCACCTTGAAGTACGATGAGATTCCGAGTACCTTGTACCCTTTTAGTCCAGCTCCACTCATAAGGGAAACCATCTTGGCTCTATACCACACCGCGGTCTACAAGAACTTCTCGCTAGAATTTTGCATACTGATGGACACTTGAAGAGCTAGAAGATGCTGTCACTCAAAATATGTCCAAGATTTGCCAAATTAGGCCTATTTGTCCATTGCTCAATAGGTAGCACCGACACCGACCGAGACACCGAAGATCGCAATTTTTAAAAATTCAAATTTTGAACACCGCTATATATATATATAGAGAGAGAGAGAGAGAGACACACACACACACACACATTCCACAATCTAAAATAGCAAACAATAATGAAAAACTACCAAAACAAAGAATTCACATACAAGTCATACTTAACGTTAAATCCAACGTAGTACATAGTACATAACATGGAAACTTCTTAAGTCTTACAAAGTCATACGGATTGGAAACACAAAAACAAGGAAATAACTGAAATAAGTCATGGAGTTATAAATTATCCATCGATCAAGTGCTCAATCTACATCAAATTGTCAATAAGGGAACCTGTTAAGGGGCTGTAAGGCTGTTAAATTAATCAATTTAATCACAATAGAAAAGAAAAAAAAAGGGCACGACAATACAGAGAGAAAAAAACTAGACATGGTTTCACTGTTTCAATATAAAAGAAAAACGAAATACACGACAGTACAGAGAGAAGAAGAGCACCTGTTGGTCAGCAACGGCGGCGAGATCCTCTGGCAATAGTGACGAGATCTTCCGGCGACAGCAGCGAGACCTCTGGCGACAGCCGCAGCAATCCTTGTTGGCTTCGTTATCTTCGGGAGATAGCAACCACGAGATCTTTCGGCTGTGGCGGCAAAATTCTGGAAATAGCGGCGAATGATCTGGCAACAATGGCGAGAGCCCTTGACAGATTCATTATGGTCGGCAGACAGCAGTCGCGAGGAAAGAGAGAGACGGCAATCGTTCCAACAGATTAGGGATATTTAGTATTTCTTTTGTAAAAAAAGCCCCATATTTTCTATTTAATACAGATTGACCCCCAAAATTAGTTCAAAAAATCTCATATTGGCCTCAAACCATCTAACACTTCTCGATGAAGCATCTGACACAATGTCAGAAATTTAAAAAAGAAAAAAGCAGACACCGATTAGAAGTGTCTGGCATGTCGGGAGGGTGTGGGGGTGTCTGTCTGTTTAGGACACCATACCTCCACCTAGGAGAGGTGTCGATGTCAGTGTTTCCTAGGTTACTCAAAAAGCCTCACCCTAGTACCTCAGGTGCCAGTGACGATGGTTTCATCGAGTGGCTTGACTGGAAGGCATTTTCCTCGATTGTATACATGTGTTGTGGTAGCGTTGTATAACTTAAGCAACAACAAGTAACAGAGATGGCAAACGATATTTTAAGCTCGGGTGCTTCGTTGTTGTGGGTTATGAAGAAAACCTTCAAAGAATCGGGGGTTTTTCCTGAAGGATTCTTGAAGAAAGCGGATAAGGGGAAGGTGGTGGAGTGGCGTGCACAAGAGCAAGTTTTAGCTCACCTATGGGTGGCACATGCTTTGTCACACATTGCGGTTCAAACTCGACGATGGAAGGATTGTCTAGTGGCGTTCCGGTGGTGGCATTCCCTCAATTTGGTGATCAGATCACCAAAGCGAAATTGTTGGTTGATGTGTTTAAAGTTAGGGTTCACATGTGTAGATCAGGTGAAGTGGAAGGCAGAATAGTTTCGAGGGACAATGGGGAGAAGTGCTTTAGGGAGGTGACAAGCGGTTTAAAGGCGGCGGGATCAAGGCAAATGCATCAAAGTGGAAGAAGGCAGAGGAAGATGCGGTGGCGAAAGGTGGCTCCTATGAACGTAATGTGCAAGCCTTTGTGGACGAGGTTAGAAGGAGAAGTTTTGGTGTTAAATCGAAGTCAACCAACTGTTGAACTAAATCACAAAGTGAGGTATAGTTTTAAAAATAAGCCCTCAGAATTTGGGTTGTAGAATTGGAAGAAACAAATATAGCAAGTCTTACGTAAGTTGTTTGAGAAAATGGAAGAAACAAAGTGGCTCCTTTCCTCCATTTTCTCTAGTTTGTGAATTTTTTTGAGGGAAAAAAAGAGAAAATGAAAGAAAGTTTGGGCCTCTTTTGTCTCTAAATCTTTCCTTCCAGTATTGGGAAGAAACGGAGAAAAAAGTAATATTTTTAATAATGTCCACATTACCCTTGTGATTACGATGACTGACTTTTTAATGACCTTTGGGTCCTAGGCTTTCTTACCAAAACCTATCTTACAATTTATTACAAACAAATAGAAGAAGTGGTAGAAGTGGTGGCTAGCTTCATCTCCAGGTAAAAATCCTAAAAAGCCAAGTGCTTTATTTGGTTGTCCACCCGAGAGACGCAAGATCACGTTAGAAAAAATGACGGGAGATTCAAATTGTCGCTGATAGGATATTTTGGTGTTAGCGTTGACTCATGACTGATTGTTATGCTTTTAGTTTGACATTAATTAGATTTGGATAATCGGATGTTTGTAGTCAACTCATGATTAGTTTGTGTGTTTTTCTATTGTGGCATTAACCGATAATGTGAGACTTATCACATTATTATGGTATATACTTTATGTGATGTCCTTGATGACCAATTTTTTTTCCCGTCTGAATTATGTTCTTAGTTAGGATCATACTTTAAAGTCATTGTTTGAATTAGTACACTGTTGTAGAAGGGTTATATATGTAATGTTGTATCTCTTCTTTTCTTCTGAACTCACAAACAAGGAAAATAAATGATCATTTTCTTTTCTTTTAAACTCACAAACAAGAGGGGAAAAAAAGTGTATTCCCTTATCTCCCTTTCTCTTCCCTTATCTTTTATTCCTTTCTTTTCTTTTCTCTCATTTCAAAACTCGCTTAGCGAACGTAATTTCTTGCAGCGAACACATATATATGGGCTCTTCTACTATAATATAGTTTGACCCAACTGTTTTGACTTACTACATGACTTTATCTGACACGTTCTTGAGTCACAGTCACTCCGCCCTAATTAATTTGATCAACTTTTCTTTTTGGATCGTCCCACAAAATTGTTCATTTCCAAATTAAGAAAGATTATGTAGGTACTTTTACATATTACCATTTTTCATTTTTTTTATTCTATTTATCTCTCCACATTTAAATCTCCATTCAACTCATTTTCTCTCTCCTGACACACTTTCTTATACTTTTTTATTTATTTCTCTCTCCACATTTAAGACACTACTAACCCATTCTTTCTCTCCTGACCAACATTCTTCCTCTCCTCTTTCTAAAGGATAGAATGAGAAATACGTAATATATCACTTAAATTCTTAATCCGCGTGCAGAAAAAGTTGATCAAATTATATGCTACAGAAGGAGTACTTGTTATCAATTTGATATGTTTTTCCCTTTTGTATCAAATCTTATATCATGGAGAAGATTACGTTGATTTATGCTTGATGTTCTGCTGTTACATCGACCTCGCAGTGGATTTTGGTCCAACCTTTATAACCTCTTGTCCTGATTATAAAACTCAGGAAGGAGGATAACTCATGTCAAATTTAGAACACTTGGAAAATAACTCTTTTGTCGAAAACTTAAAAATTTTGGTACTACTATCGTACATGATTTCTTTGAAATACAGTAATATGTGGGCGCAGATTTCACGCTTCAGCTTTGGAACTACTGCACTCTGTTAATTGTCTAACTTACCCTTTTATGTCGCAGAAAGGCAAAAATTCAAAACAGAATATTGAATACTAATGATTTATATTCAAACGCATTGGATAACGACTCTTTACTAGTTATTTTGACAGTCAGAATAGTTACCTATAGGTACCTTACCTTACAATATTGTTATAGTTCAAATATTTTCAAATGTTTCAAAGTTGTAATTTGACAAACCATAAGTACATTTTCATACTTGGTAATGAATTTGCAAAGTCAATGAAGTCTCTAATTTTCACATTAGGAGAAGATTAATATGATTATGGCTTGTTGTCTTACTGGTACATGAGCCTTTGCTATGCCATGCATTTATAAAACTAGCATCGTCACCACATTTGATATTTGTACAACTAACTTCATTCGAATGGTTAAGATCAGGGTGATCCGAGCAAATATATACCACCTTTTGAAGCGTCAGTTGCGTAGGGCAACTGGGCCAGGCCGAGTCAAAAAACGAAAAAAAAAAGGCTTTGATGAGTTTGAAAAACATATGTAAATCTAATAAAAAAAATAACAAAATATATAAGAAGAAGAAAATGAGTTACCATGAAAATAGAAACTAAAAGGGAAGGAGCAGTAGAAATGCAGCAAAAGTGCTGAGAATTGGATATTCGAGTGGAGTTGTTGGAATAATGAGGATAAAGAAGAAGTTTAAAAGACGATGCGAAGGAAAGTGGGTTCGTATCTACATGGATGTGCCATAAAGGATACAGTCCGAGTCAGCTACCAAATGTACAAAGTGTGACACAGTGAGAGTGGAGTAAGAGCAGAGAGCAAGGCTTGTCAGACATGCCATGAAGAGTGACAGTGCTGTGGAGACGAGGGCTGAGACAAACAGAGCCGACAGTCGAATAGTCCTAGCTAAGGTCCACGTCAAGATCCAATATCACGGTCGATGTTATGTCAAATGCCACAGTCCAATTGTGTTTCTCTCTCTAGAACTCAACAGCTTTGGATTCTAGAGTGAGAAAGTGATTTTTGTCAGAATGAGAATTGTTGTCCAAAATAAGTTCCAAAGTCCTCTATTTATACGCAAAAGTATGCATGTGTTATCAGTTGACCCTAGGAGTGACACGTCACCAGGGGGTCCACAAATGTCGGTGCTCCTTTGAACTGTCGGTTCCCATATTCGTGTTGTCTGCCCCAGACATCGTCGCTATACCTGTCTGAAAAGACTGATCACACAGTGTCGGCATGCTCAGAGTCAGCCCTTGCTGAATCCCACAAGGGTGCATCAAGAGATGCGAAGAGAACTTGACAGTGATGTGGGAAAGTCCCTACGCTCGACTGCTAGGGGGATTAGGCGCGATGCCCTCCGAAGACTTACTACCGTCTAGGAGTGACCCGGGGGTAATCATCCCGAGGGCGTCGACGATCACCGGTAACGTGCGATATGGTCACAGCTCAGGGGTGCCTAGTGTCATGCAAGCAGCCCCAGGCGGAGATAGCTTATGTGGGAGTGAGCCTATCTCGCTGTGAAGGGTCCTCATACCGGAGCACTGCGAGTGGAGCCCCTCGAAATGTTGCACGCTTCGTAGAGTGGGTTGAAGCATGTTCCACGTCCACAGCGGGGGTGCATTGTGTGGTGAACAAGTGCGGTGCCCAGGTGCACGTAACGTGAATGCAGCGCACGGGTGCGGTGCCAAAGGCACAAGACATGACAGTGGCGCACAGGCACGGTGCCAAGGGCATGAGACATGAAAGTGGTGCACGGGCGCGGTGCTAAGGGCGCGAGACATGAGAGTGGTGCACGGGCGAGGTGACATGACGTCTGTTGCGAGATAACACCTAGTGACAGGGGCATATGTCATGAAAGTGGTGCATGGGCAGGGACAATTGGTGTCGCGGAGGTGGCGTCGTGCCGGGGGCACGTGATCCATGAATAATGCATGGGCATGGGCGATGGCTATCGCTGGGACGGCCACGGGCGCAGGTGACGGCGAGCGTCGCGGAGACGGCGCTGCCCCGATCGACACGAAGACGGCGTGTGGCCGCGGGCGACGAGCGCCGCAGAGCCAGCCCACGGGCGATAGTGAATGAGCGGCTCGCGAAGACGGCACGCGAGTTATGCCCCCATAGCGTTTGGCCGAAGTAAAAGAGAGAGGGCATGCGTTGGTGAATGAGGTGATTAACCATCCCCCCCCCCCCCCCCCCCACCCACCCACAAAGGGGGAAAGCACGCTAACCCTCGATGAGGGAATGCGGCCGACCCCCTAATAGGGAAGGCCCACGGACCCTCAAAGAGTGAAGGCGGCCGACCCCCAAAGGGGAAGGCCCGCCAACCCCTTTGGCGGGAAGGCCGCCGACCGTCGAAAAAGGGAAGGCGGCCGACCACCAAAGGGGGAGGCAAGCGACCGACCCACGTCAAATAGGCCCCCGTAAGTTGAGGCGCGCCGACGTCGTCACACTAGCGACCATGGGTCGCGTAAAATAATTTTCTTAACAGTGAAGAATCGTAAAAAAAAGTAAAAATTGCACGTGACTTGAGGGTGCACATTTTGATCAGTTGAAGCGTTGAAAAATTGACCAGTTACTAAAGTTACATGTCGCGCAAAACGGGACCCACTGTGGAACCATGAGTGCGACCAAGATAGGTTTGAAATAAAAAGTAGTGGGGAAGTAGTTATTTGTTAATTCTTGAGAAATCGCTAACTGACCTTAATTACTTTGTTAAGGTTGAAGTTGGTATTTAATGAAAAGGTACAACCGAAAGTTCCATAAAGATTTCAGCACGAGGATACTCTCCCATAGCAATTACTTCTAAAGTACTAAGAGACAAATTATTATTAAACTGATAGTCTACATTTTATTTATTCAGTTGACTGGAGTTCATTTATTTAATTTCAAAGTCATAGTCAATAGGAGATCTGTTAGTCGATTACAATTTCCTATTGCATGACCACCAGCTGCACATTAAATATGGGAAGACAGTCATAATACCACGGTTACCTCTCTAGATATTTGTATTTATACCACTCCAACTGCTTGACTCCATCATTTCATAATCATAGATCACCACAAATAAACACTAGAGATTAGATTCATCAAATATGGTTCAGCTTTCGTCCTGCCATTTCTTGTTCCTCGTCTTTGCTTTCTCAGGTATGTGCATGCATCTTGTGTAGTATGGACTTTCGTTCTCCTTATTTCCAAGGTTTTCTTTTTATCGAACTCTTTGGCTAATCTCTCTAAACTTGAAGTCCTCGCACTTGCAACATATCAAACAAAGGAGCATCAAACATTCAAAATACTGTCAGAATTCGTTCCTCGAGAGGTGTTAAAATTCTTCATGTAAAGAGCTGAAAAATTGGCATGCTTTAATGAGGAATGAGGTTGATTAAACTTTTTGTGCTCTAACAAAAAAGTCCAACACTGCCAAATCCCATAGAAATTGATAGGTTCACTCAACTTCATTCTTAGTTCATTGACTGTTCAAAGTAGCTCCAAATCAAAAGCAAACGAGAAACGTTGCTCACTCTAACACCCATCAAACACAGTGTGTTGTTTTTAACTTTATGTTGGAATAACAATCTTCTGTAATTGACCAGGTAGCTTCAACAACATTCTTAGTGGTATCCTTTCTGGTCCTAATATTTGTCTGCTTGTAGTTTTATCGATGGAGGCTCATGCAAGGATTCCAGTAGCCGATTACAGGCCATGCCACCGGTATCTGAGCTCAGATTGCAGCCCGGAAAGTTGCGGTAATGATTGCTTCGTAAAATTCATGGGGAAAGGAGTTTGCTCTCATGGTGAACACCGTCGCTGCAAGTGCATGTACCTTTGCATATGATTTGGCTCGAGCTTTCTATGCTTGTGCGTCTCAATAACCTACAAATAAGATAAATCAATTTCGAGGTTATCATGATTTTAAATCCTATATTTTATCTCTGAATATTAGCTTTTATCTGTACTTGCCGGGAAACCCATGCCAAGCACGGGATGGCCTTTCTAATAGCTATCTACTCCACCTTAAAAATTTTGAATTCCATAATAACAGCCTATGCACAATCTACATTTTCATGGCTATTTCATTAAAGATAGTCGCATATATTTTAAAACGAGTGAACTTCCTTTTAGTCAAATAAATTGACCCTTGTGGTGAAATATCAATAAGCAATATCGTTGTGTGTATGCCTAATTTTCTTTTGGCAACCAAGTCGAGGGAAAGAAATTATGAATTTATTTTGTACCTAAAAAAAAAAAAACTAGACTCCAATGATAAAATATACGGAGAATTAGCATGATTTCAAAGCATCTATTTCCTCAGCGAATATTTAGGCCATGTTTGTTTTGTGAAAAATGCTTTTCGGAAAACAATATGCTTCTAAAAACATTTTCATAAATTTCTTTTTCGCTGTTTGGACGACGCACGGAAAAGTCATAAAACTACTTATGATCTTATGTCAAAAACTAAAAGTAGAAAGAAAATAGTATAAACATGATAAAATCATCATAAACTTTAGTAAACATATCAATAACCTTGTTCAAGTTACATACATGTTCTTAGTGCAAAAAGAAGTACAATAAAATTTTTCTAACATAACCAACAAGATCAGTTTATGTACATTAATTAAACCCCAAAATTACTTTCCCTTTGCCATGAAGTTTGTTATCCATATCTTTCAAAGGTTGTCACTTTTCACCATAAATGTTTTTGCTTGCTTTTCATTTTCCACCAATTAGTCAAAAACCATTGCCAAAAAAGTTTCATCAAAACCTGTCTTCATCACACTACAAGAAAACCAGCTTATGCCTACGGTACAGTACCGTAGGTATAGGTGCCATGTCCCGTAGGCATAGCCTATCCCTACGGTACTCTACCGTAGGGAGAAGTGACGATGCCCTAGATCTATGCCTACGGGATTTAAGGTTATGCCTACGGTTATACCGTAGCCCACTTATTCCCAGCTATGCCTACGGTACTACCGTAGGCATAGCTGTATTATTATTTTTATAGCTATGCCTACGGTACTACCGTAGGCATAGCTGTATTCTTATTTTTATTCCCAAGCTATGCCTACGGTACATACCGTAGGCATAGCTCCTTATTTGTCAAAAACAATATTTACAAAATCATTTCCATGCTATCACTACACCCCTGCCAAGACATAAATGCATAACAAAAATGCCAAGACTAGAATAAATTCCATCCAATGCTCAAGCTTTGGATGTGACTTTAAGATGGTGAAAATTCACAACCCTAAACAAAGATAGTCTAGATGGCACACAATGTTTAGGCTCAGAGTGTCATTTTAACAAAGAGAAAAAACAATATTTTGCACACAGCTATGTGCCTTAGTTATAATGCCTATTTCGACATTATATGTACATATTATTTCTGACAAACAGTATCTTTGCATTTATAAAAAGGTGAAAATGGAAGTTGAATGCCAAATAATCACGCTAAAATTAAATTCATAAAGTAGAAAAAATGGTAACAGGGAAACACCTTTCATTGTCCAGTTCATTTTGGATTTCATCCATCTTTTGCTGGATCTGTTTGTATTCCTTCTCCGAAGAAGAAACATCAGATTTCAACCATTTTAATTCCTTCTCGGCATCAGCCAGTTCCCACTTCACCGTTTCCAGGTTAACAGCAAGACGTCTATCTTCTTGAGTAGATTTCAATGCTTCCGTAATATAAACTTTCAACTGCACAGTTCTAATCGTGGTTGGAGAGGGATAACCATAGCAAAAATGTTAATTGAATGCAAAGAAATTACCTGCTCTTCATTATGAGCAATCCTCAATCTTAGAGATCCCAGTGATGTATTAACTTGTTGAAGCTGTTTTGCTAATGCCTACTTCTCAGAAAGAAGAAAACTCTGTCCCTGCTTTGTCTTCACACTTTCAGAAACCAACTGGAGCACGTAAACCCACAACAAAGTCAGCAACTATCCAGCCCTAGCAGCCAATTCATTTACCAGGCATATTAACAAAAGTAAGAGCAAGAAGACCTTGATGTTATAATCATCCCTCTCAGCCACCTGCTACAAAAGATGTTGGTTTTGTGTCTGCATATCTTCATATGCTTGACCAATAGTCTGTATAGAGAAAAGGAAGCAAAGAGAAGGATGAGGAAAGGGGAGGATGGGCAAGAACAAGATGCCATCTGTCAAAAAAGTAAAACAGTACCAAACAGCAAAACAAGCTAAACAAAACCGAAGCAAGCACAGTTATGACACCTCAATCTCGGAAATATATGTCTCTGCCTCTCCATCTTTTAGTTTAATGGCTTCTGTAATCTCCAAGAGCTCCCTGTAGACGAATCGACGCAAGAAGTAATGTCAAATACAGATCCAAATGGCAACAGGTGGTCGGAGGGTGAACTACATCAACACAAAGAATTCAAATTTCAACCAACAGTAGCAGTATCTATGTCGATAAAGGCACGGAGGGATTGCAAAGCTAGCATAGCAGCGCAAGAGCTCTATACTTCATCCTTTTGTAAAGTAGAACTTAAATCTAGAAGATTTTCTATCCTTTTAGCTCTGTCTCTCCCACGCTCTGCTTTTTTTTATCCTTTATAGCACCTGGACATTCAGATAAACACGTAGAGTGCAAGAACTGAGGATCTTCTTTTTCACTACAGGCAAAAACTCCAACCAAAAGCAAAATTTAGTTATCTCGTCACCATTTAAGGCACCGATCACATTTCATCAACGCTTTCTAATTCCACCGGCAAATGCAAACATATACTCATTATTTGATTGTGTATATGTATTAGAAGTTCAATAACAAAACTCATCAATTATACATTGGCTACTTTATAAGCACTCAAGTCCACAACACATGAATGCACAAGAATTTTGAGCCAGTAATTTGTCTAAAGGATACATCAGCAGATGTTGCATTAGGTGGAAGCACATGGATCAGCAGCTCAAGAATGTGCATATCCATTTGTCTAAAGTACAAGGATCACACGCCTGTATTAAATGTGCATATCCATTTTTAATGGAAGCACAAGGATCAGCAGCTCAGAGTACATTGACAACTGCATTCCATGCAGCTGCTGGGCCTTTCTGCAGTCATTATTTCAGACTCAAACTAGCAAGTACAAAGACAAAAACTTTAACAGAACACCCTCTACAGGGGACAAACTTTTGAATTTGTCCCGGCCTACCAGCTGCCCATAATAAATTGCAACATGTATTCAATTACATTCCTCAAGTGAGGCTGCTGGATAGTGCAAAATCAGGGGCTCAAGTCAATTACTCTAATTCCAAACACCACAGCCAAATCGCATAGCAAAACTAACTCACCAATATCCTCTCAAAGTAATACAAAACATAATACACAAAATCTTATAATTACCAACTTCAAAGTGTATATAGTACAAGGAAAGCTAATAAAGGAATGTCAACATTAGATCATATGCAAACAAACAAAGGTAGTTAACAATAAGAAGGCACTCTACTAATAGTATAACTACTGCTCCTGCCTTTAGGTAGGTCAAACCATTTCATCGAACAGTTGGTGTGCGTTCGAATCCGGACCCGGCTCATCGCTAACCATATCAAACCAATCTCATTAAAGATTATTATTATCATCTACAACAACTTACAAGATCAGTGTTAGCTTCACATGGCTAACCAAACATGTTGTCCTTCTTGTAACAAAAACAAAAAAACCAGAGAGAAAAATGATAAAAAACGGTTTCACTCAATAGAAAAAGAACATATTATCATAACATTTCATTTTGAAGAAGTCTACACTATTAGCATGAAAGTTAACAGGAGCAAAAGGATGAAAGTTAGCAGGATCAAAAGGAAGAAATCACAACAGGAGGGCAAATAGTTACCGAAATGGCGAAATGACAAAAGGCAGGGTTTGCCCGCGGTCGATTCCCTTGTCGATGTCTCTGGCAGAGGGATGTCGGCCGGTGCTGTGGAGTCTTCATCGGTCACTCGCCGTCGTTGCCAACTCGCCGGTCACACGCCGTCGCCGGTCCTCTCTCGAATCTGGAACAGAAGGAATAAAATTTGTCGATCTTCTCTCGGCTATCTTGATTCGAGGAAGAGAGAGAGAGCCAGAGAAACCCTTTGTGTTGTGTCGCCGTCCGGCCGTCGCCCGTCGGCCAGAGAGGGATGCGAGAGAGAGTGGGTCAGTCGCTGTGAGACATTCCGGATGGTTTTGAACTGAAAGTACGAATTTTCAAGTGAGGGAGGATTTTCCTAGCGCGGGGATGGTGATGAGAGATTGTTGATCGACTGATCCCCTACCCACAACCAAGCTCTTTCTGATTTTCGACCCAATTCCCACGGCCGGCACAGATCGAGAAGAAGCAATGGCCACGGTTCAGCCTGAACCGTCGGTCTAAGGACACTTGTATCTACGGCTCCGTGTGAGCGGTAGGCAATTTCGACACTATAGGCTAGTTTTCTTGTAGTGTCACTTCATCATAAAGATCACCAATGACAAGCTCATTCTTAGTGAGTTTCTTGATTGCTAATGCAACTTCTCCAATCCCTCCTGCTAACTTACCATACCGCGTTTTCTCATCTTCACGCTTTCTGTTCCGATGTTGCCTTCCACGTGACGATGTTGCTGTAGATGAACCGTCTTTACCTTTTGCCTCCACTTCAATGTCATCATCCAACGACGTCGAATCAACATGTGTTTCTTCTAACTCTAGATTACCACATGACTTTGAAAAACCACCTATTGTAATGTCTTTGCCAGTAACCAAGGCCAACTCTTCGTACATGTCAATCTTTTTGTTCAAATATTTTTCATTGGTAGAACATTTATGTTCAAGAATTAAGTGTAATCGGTAAAAATAGAGTATATCTAACAAGATATGGTTATTGGTTACGCACAAATTTAACAGTAAAGAAGAATATCCAAGTCGGAAACAAGCCACAACCCATCACCCCTTGCAAAGTAATAACTGACTGAGTTTTATGACTGAGTTCTTGACTAAAAGCATAGCTCTCCATCAGACAATTGCAAAGCAATAAATCCAGGTGAGCTGACTATATACTGCAGACTAATTGTAGGAATGGGATTTCCATTTTTTCTCTATGTTTTTTCCCCCTTTCTTGACAGGTACACTTGAGTGAGCCAAGAATCGACCAATTACAGTTGAGCACTTTGAACAGCACCACATACATTGCATTCACTCCTTTACATAACTACAAGTACATCTACAAGCATAATGGCTCTACATCTACAAACATAATGGGTCTAGATCTATTAACGTGCTCAAGTACCACAAATATGATAGTTTGGATGTAATGCTAATAAATTATGTTTGACAAAGCAATCGAAGAGCTAATTTAAAGAGTTATTGAATAAATAGAGAAATATCATAAAAAAAATTAGGACTTAAAATGTTGCTCGGTATAATTCACGAACTTTCTCAGTGAAGGCAAAGCAACACAGCCTCCATATGAAAAGACAATCAGGAAAGTAACAGCAAAAGTTGCATCAACAAAAGGCAGTAATCTCACCAATAGACAACTGGACTAGATTTAGAATGCAAAGGGTTCCATCTTGCAAAAAAGAGTGTCACACAAAGCATGGAAATCAACTAGATCCAGGCTCTAAGACCAAAGAATCCACAAAAAGCATGGACACCATCACAAAAATAGAGATTGATGCATATAATAACCAAAGAATCAACAAATAACACAAAAATGCCATGGGGCCAAAACAGAGATACTTTCCTAAATACGCATTTGCAAATCTAACACTCAGTCTACCATTTCTCCACCGGCTTTTTCAGCCTAAAAAGGACTAAATTTGAGATACTTTCCCAAATACACAAACCCATGGGGCCTTAACCTACTTACTTTCATTTGTTAAAAGAAATCAACGAACAACCATGTAAATATGTCCAAACAAATGCCAAAAAGAGAGAGAGAAAAATAACCAAGCAATCCACAAAGAAAGGTTAAAAAACCTAACTCAATACCGTCACTTCTTCATCATACTGCTGCTTATCGCAAACAATCGTCTTTATGTTCGAGTCCCAACCATATCCGCTTCTGCCCCGAAGGAGTGATTTTGTGCTCCATGTCTTCTTCACAGTCCTAAGATGATTTTCTACATGAAGTGGTGAACATTTACATCCAAACTTCTCATTGATTGCTTGTACAACTCGAACAAATTATGTGGGTTTGAAAGAACTTGAAGGTTTATTTCCTTTAGTGGCCTCATCGGCAAGAATTTCAAGGAACAAGCAGTCCATAGGTATTGACCACCTAAAGTTTGTGCTCTTATCACTTGTCTCTCCCTCTTTTCTCGTTCTCTTACCCATTTCTCGTTCTCTCCTTCTACATAGAGAGATATGAAGAAAGCCCACCATTTAAATTATCAAGAACACAAGTCTTCAAAATACATCAAACATCTTCAATAAAATGAATAAGATCTCAGGAAGTCATATGTTCAACATAACAAAAAAGGACATTACCAATCTCTCACTCCCTCCCTACTATAGTAAGGCACGCACACGCTGTAAGCACACGCTTTATAACAGTAATCAGAAAGTACAACCCATACCATCTGTTGCATTTTTTTTTTATATCCAAGTTTCAGAATCAAAATGCCTATCCCACACTATTGACACATGTCATCAGCCCAGCACAAAGTCAAACACATGTGCAGCAAATCCAATTCAAAATCTCCAGAAGATAGAATAGTTATGAATACTCTGATCACTTCCTTATCTTTACATCTTTATCTAGTTAGTTCCATGCATATGTATCCATTGTAAATACACTACGAAAGCACATATCTGTCAAAAAACCAAGCGGTGATTTTAGAAGAAATCAAAAGAGATAGCGACTGAAGGAGAGAGGACAAACCTAGAGGTGGCAGAGAGAGACAGCGGAGGCGGCGGTGGCAGAGGCCATGGTGAGGAGGCATCAATGGCAAAGGCGACGGTGAGGAGGTAGCATTGTGGAGGCAGTGATGGAGTCGGGCAAAGTGGAGGAAAGTGACGGGAGGTCTTTTGGAAAATGATTTATTATTCGTATTTTGGTAAATGGTAGTCCGAAAAATTCGTCTTGTTTTTGTATGAACCGTAAATATTTTCCATAAATAATTTTCCAATAAACGCGCCAAACACAAGAAAATGAGAAAAATATTTTCAGGAAAATATTTTCGGTCAAACAAACAAGGCCTAAATTGCTTAGATTTGAAATTGGTCTGCTTTAACTGAAACTGTTTTGAGCTAAGGAAAGGCATATTAATGTTTTAAATGATCCTTGATATGTTTAACATTCTTTATGCATGGTAGCATGCTATATATCATGTGAGTCTTCGAAAGTAGTGGCCGAGTGTCGAAGGCTGACAAATTGGGCTATATGGAAATAAGATATATGTTGAGCTTGCTCAGCAAGTTAACCTCCTAGGGACATTACGTGCGCCACTATGCTGTCAATATGTGCGAAGTCTTGTGTAAGGTCTAAATTTATCACACATAAACTGAATTTGATCGGCTCAGCTTTTGAGTGATCAATTTAAGGTCTTACCAAGAAAGGATGGTAGGTGAACGAGGATTCAACTTGTGTTTTTGGCTCATTAGAGTCATTATGATATGTATTATGCTTGAGTAAGTTTTTGCTCGTTCGCTGCATTCTATCATGTCATGCATGAGTTGAACATAATCATGTTTTGTTTGGCTTATGCACGCTCGTTATGATTAAGATAGTGTTTATATCTATTGCTAACCCCTTTCCATCCCTACTTTTTAGATACTGGAGAGAATCAAGAAGTGGTAGGCGAGGGCGTTGGCGAGGAAAACTTTGAGTACCCTTTTGTGCCCGAGAATCAGGGATAGTAAGTCCTTGTTCACTTGTAAATACGGAATGAGGTGTGCTATGTAGTTATGTATCATCTGTTTATGAGTTAGTGAAAAAGAGTGGTGTGTTTATGTGTCTATAAATTGGGATTTGTAAAAATGGATGAATGTAATATATGTCTTAAAGACTTTGTGGGTGGGTTTTTTTTTCATTTCAAATGCAAACTAGCGCTTTTGGATTGTCTTCGAAAGAATGTGAAACCAAAAAGATAACCCTAGAGGGGGGGAGGGGGTGAATAAGGTTTTAAGACTACTTTTAAAAAATTAACAAGTAATTACTACAAACTTAGAAAAGCTATGAATAACACTTGAAAAACTTCAAACAACAAACCTCAAATACAATAACTCAAATAAGCAAACTAACCAATCTCAACACAAGTAGAAAATAATAATGTAAAGGGAGAAGGGTTAAGAGATACTTGACACTTGAGATTTAGATGGTTCGGCTTGAATTATCCTCAAGCCTACGTCCACCCCTTCAAGGAAGTCCCTTGAAAGGCCCTAGAATCCACTAGTATGATCTTTCTTACGGGTCAAGATCGAACCGCTTACAATCCCTTGATGCTTTGCCCACATCAAGAACAAGCTTTGACAATCCCAAAGCTTCAAAGCTTGACAACCCCAAGCCTTGATACAAGAAACTTTAGAAGAAGAATTGTGTACAAGAATTCACTCTCAAAAAGTAGATGAGTACAAGTTTAAGCTCTAGAACAAGAGAGATAAGTGTATGCTGACTTATGAAAGTGTATATCTCTCAAATGTAAGCTCACAATAAATGGTCTCTTGAAATGGATGAGAAAACAATGAAAACCAAGAGAGATTGAACAATTGCTTTTATCTTTGAGAATATGAAAGATAAGAGAGCTTTGAATGCAATTGATGAGTAAAAACTATGCCCAAGATGAGTATATATAGGTGTGAGAATAAATATGACCGTTTGGAGTTAGGTGGAGCATTAAATGCGCCAAACGGTAAATGCAGTCGACTGCATTATGCCATTGCAGTCGACTGTATTCTCAAAGTAACCGTTGGAAATTCAAAATTTCCAACTTGCAGTCGACTGTAATAGGCTACTAGAAGTATTGCAGTCGATTGCATTAGAATGCAGTCGACTGTAATACCTCACTGCCCAACTTGCAGTCGACTACATTCCAATGCAGTCTACTGTATTCCTGAAAATGCAGTTTCCTTATTTTTCAAAGAATGAAAAACTTTTATGCATGCAAGGGAAACCTATGGGCAAGTTCTAGGTTACAATCATCGATACGATCAACTCTCTATGTCTAGTTTACAAAGAAGGAAATAAAAGCATTGTAAAACTCAATCGACGAATTCCTTCTTTGATGCGTTACGTTGAGTGACTTTGATCAAATTGCTTGTCTTATTTGTCCGTTTGCATGAGTATACGATTGTACCTATTGCTTCATCAACTCAATGCACGTTAGACAATATAATTATCAATGTTAATTATCATCAAAACCAAATGTAATCCTAGGTTAAATAACCATAGGGTTAACAATCTCCCTCTTTTTTATGATGACAAACATTGATTCAAATACACTATGAGACATAAAGGATAATATGCGCAATGAAGCATGGGTCATAAGAATCAATCATGACAATAAGCTCCCCCTATCTTTAAGCAATATAGGACTCCCTCTAACTCAAGTAATATATGCTCATTTATCAAATCCACACAAGTATGAATCAATATTTTTCTCCCCCTTTTGACATCATTAAAAAGATCAAAGGTTGTGTGTGTGTGTGAAAGTGATCAACATATGTATCCATCCATGGATAATCAATGTAGACAACAAGGGCATTCAAAATAAGAAAAACATAACTACTTGAATAACCATCAAAATGAATATCAAGACTTGTAATAATAGTACATAAAAAGAAGCTTAATGAATCAGATGTGCATCAATAAAAGCGTGAAACAAAGTGCTAATTAAAAACTTAACCCAAGTTCTAATGCAATACGATGAGTATCATCAATGACAAGTTTGTAAAATACATAATAGAGTCTAAAGACATAAACATAAAATACTAATCATGTCCTAATGCCTCAAGGACCCGATGGTGGAGGTGGTGGGTGAAAGATATCCTCCTCGGGACACTAAACACCGTAAAAGTCCTCCAAGCGAGAAAGACGTAGACTGAGCTAGCTGTGAGCGAGATTTATCCATCTGAAACCGGCATGTATCTGCTGCTGCATCGTATCCAATCGAGCTAGGATCGCCTCATATCCGGTAGCAGAAGGACCGGAAGAAGTGCCCGCCTCATGAGTGCTCGGAATGACCAATGGAGGTGGATCACGATCAGTCCCATCACCGGCATGTCCATGAGCATCCGCATCCGCATCATCATCATCAGCATCCTCATCCTCCATAACCTCGTCCATGTCAGGCTCAGGTAAGAATCGGCGACAATCATCTAAAAAGCTCTTCCTACGGAGGGTAGAGCAGTCTAGTACGTTGTGCCGAGTCAACTCAATATACTCACCGAGTAGAGGTATGTCAAAGGCAACAAAGATACGAGTGAGTAAAAGGCCATAAGGTATAGCTAATGCTGGATGTGAGGTGCTCCTAATCATGTTCAACATGATGAGACGAGGGAGATTGATCGGTGTACCCGAGTGGAAAAAGGTCAAGAGCTGCACGTCTAAGTAAGAGACGAGTGAAAGACTGTCGGCTCGAGGAATGACGTTATGTGCAATGACATGTTGGAACAGTCAAGAGAGATGTGGTAGGTCACGTAGGTTGGGCTTGCTTGCAGCCCTAATGTCACGACCCGAACCCACGGGCAGGCCCGCGAGCTAGGCACGTGACCGGCCGCAGACCCAAAAGACTCCAACCGAGGGCTCTGCCAGGCCTCACTCGTTATAAGACCAATATAAACTGCAGCGGAAATTAAAACTTCTACGAAATCTTAAAGACATTGTCATAATTACATTTTAATACAAAACTTAAGCTAAAACTCTTCATAACTCCAATTTGTCAACAACTAAAACTAAATTAACAACCTAAATATTCAGCAACTCATTCCATACAGTGTCCGAAGTTCCGCACCAAATTGTCTCTCCCTATGCTCATCACCATCACCTTACTTTCAACCTGAAATGATAAGTAAGGGATGAGCTTCCACGTGCTCAGTAAGTAATCAATGATTCAACTAGGTGGACCAAAGCATGCAGAAAATAACTCACTTTATAGTATTGCCACATTAATACATATAAAATCATAAGGTTGGTAATCATCAGGTAAAACAACATAGGGTACATTAAACCAAAAACTGAAGTATAAAATCATTAGCACAATCTCAAGAAAACCAGTTCAATCTCAACATCAGTTCAGACGATATGCTGCGGTCAGCGTACGTTCCCCCCTGACTAGGGCCCACAATCCCTACTCCACCTGGGATTAACATTATTTGGTCAGGGTATGCGCCCCCCTGACTAGGGCACACAATCCCTCCTTCATCCGGGATACATATGTGGACGCAAGGGCGCACCACGAGCAACAGTACTGTGCGTCAACGTATCGTCACGTTGACCGGGACCCAACAATCCAACTTTCCCCCGTGGATATGGGGCACAGCAATCGAATAAACAAAAGACCTTTTGGTTCCTCGTAAACACAATCACTCATAAATTGATGTCAAACCATTCTCACGTCCATTTTGATAGTTTTCAAGCTCTTCAATATTCACAAAATTTCAAGTACCAAAACATCTCACTTGCACTGATTATTTCAAATCCAAGTTCCATTTTAGTTTCTAGGCAAAACATCATTTACATGCTGGTCCGGTTTTTCTTTGACGAGAATAAAACACTAAAACCTTTTTGGAAATTTAAGCCAGAGCAGTTAAACGTACTTAAAACGGTCAATACTAATAAACAACATATTTTTAACAGTAGATAAACATATACGTTGCATATAAAAATACTAGTTGAATCAAGGGTCACTTACATGACGCCGCACATTTCCACATCAAAATCTCTGAAGCAACAATCAGGCTGCTACGTCTGGCGAAAAGAACCGTCAAGGCAATTATTTTATCTCTAAGTTCCCAGCACGCTATAACTTAAGGCATCATCGACCACGACACAACATCTCCGTTGAACATGTCTTCAGGCAATTCTAATGCCACATTTATCTGCCTAACTTCTACACCCCCGTATAACGTCCGCACATACATACAAAGTCAACTCCATGCTAGACTAATGCACACATCCAACATGCAGTATCACGTCGACACGATATCCCCATACACATTCTGTTATACACTATCGGCCCACAACAACCACCTACAAAAATGTCAACATACATGCACCGTACACCTATCGCTGCACACATACAAACAACCCAGATACCACCAATCACATAGTCATACCCACTCCACCAACAACTACTCCATCCCAATACAAACGCCATACCCATCTATAATTGAACCGACAAATTGTTTCATCAATCAACAAATTTCTAAATTCTATCGGCCGCCGGCATATACACCCCACAGTTACTCTAGCCCAGCCACCGCAACCAATGCCACAATACCATTCCGGATACGATAAGAAGTGTCATGACCATCACCATTTGTCAACAACACAACCACAAACAACCTATTATACACGGTCATCCGACAACAATAATATCCACACACGTGACAAACACATACGCTGTACACCCACAGCTGTGCGCAAAAACCATCATCCACCGCCAACACTACCGCCAACAGATCACCACTACACCCATACACCAACAACACAAGCAACCACAGAATCCATTTTATAATTAATACAAAGCTGTCAGTAAGAAACTTTAGTCCCAAATTCCGTCGAATATGCATGTTACCAGAGCTCCTTCGACGAAGGTTAAAACTTACAGAAGAGCTCCGGCCATCTTCAACGATCAGCGTTCTGCCGCCGAAATTTCTGCCCGTACAAAAATATACCCACTTCTGAAAATGGTAGGGTGGTTCAGTTGAGGAGGGATAACCATCGGTGGTCGCAGTCTCCGGCAATGAACGCTGAAGATTAGAGATGGGAGGAGACGGCGGCAGTGGAGTTGACAGAAAGAACAGGGCAACGGCAAGGAGGGGCGATGACAGGAGGTGTCGGTTGTGGCATGGCAGTCGCGAAGGCATTGGAAGATGGCATTTCGGTGAAGGAGCGAGGGCCGAAGTTGCTCGTCGGCGGTCGAGGGCATCGCCGGCAGCAGCAACTACACGGCGGGGAGGAATGGTAGCGGCGCCTTGGCAATGGCGCGGTGATTGCGGGGTGTTGCGTGATGGTGCTCCAAGGAAGCTTGGCCGGAGTATCGAGGGAGATGGGTGGTTGACTGCGAGATGGCGTCGGTGATGACGATCCACGACAGCTTATGGTGGTGGTCGTTTGGTGATGGCGTCCGGCGAAGGCGAGTGGCCGGAATCAGCCTCCGTTGATCGAGCGCGTGGCCGGAGATGGGCCTTCCAGATCTGCCCAGAGGCGCCGCCCGTTCCTAGGGCCGGCTGCCGCTCTCCTCTTCTCTACCCATCTCCTTTCTCTGATCTTATTCCCTCTTTTTTTTTTTTCCTTTCTTTCACTATTTTATTTTGTTTAGCTTATTGACAAAAATGCTTTCTTTTAAATCTTTTCCAAAAATCTCCTACTTTTTGCTTATCCCAAAACCACTTTCTATCTTTACCAAATCCCACATTTTTCTCCATAGCTCTATGACTCTCTCTCTCTTTAACATAATCAATTAAGATCTATACCTTTACATAATAACTCTAATTAATTATAACCTCTCTAGAGTTACGGGCTCAAGATTCAATTAATACCGCTCTCAAAATCTTAACTGAAGGTCTAAATTCGTCTTACTTACAACAATCGTCGCCAAATAATAATAACCTCGTAAACATAGGTTCGGGGCATCACACCTAACCTGTCGACAATGAAGTGTGTGACGAAGCTGCTCCTCAATAGTAAAAGGCCAGTCAAACCAATATGACTGACCAGCTACAGGGATTATCTCTAATGTGAATAAGAACCATTGGCGAGGAGGTCTAGAAGAGTGGCTAGATGTGACTGAGTGAATGAAATACGAAGACCAAAGACATAAGCTGTGAGAGTACACGACTCACTGGAAATGCTCCAAGTCAAATTCGCATAAAATAGACGGATATCATCAGGATAATAGAGAATGGTGTTCCTATCAATAAGGCGATCTAGATGGCAATCCCGAAGGTGTCTAAGTACACCTATGCTGAAAACAAATTGAGTGTCCAGTTGCAAACCTGAAGCCAAAGGTGAAGAGAGTTGTGCAGAGAAACGGTTTAAAGCCTCGCGGTTTCGATAACGGTTGCAATCAAACTCAACCGCGATAGGCTCGGGCTCGGGTACGGCTTATGATCGAGACGTCCTAGCACGTGCGCATTTCTCTCGAGCCATTCTTGAAACAGTCTAAAAAGAGAAAGACAAGTAAGAAAAATAAAAATGCAAAGAAAGTAAATCATATATTTAAGAAAATTTGAAAATTAGGAAATATAAAAATTTGGAAAAAAGATGTTTTCTATGAAATTTTTGAAATAAAACATGTGAAAGTATGATAGAAAGATAATGCAAAATGAATTTAGGTGTAAACAAACGAAAGATGCAAGAATTTTGAAAAAAAATTGAAGATAATAAACCCTAATTCATGCAATTTTGGGGAAAAACATTTTTGGACAAATTGACTGCAATTAATCATGTAGAAACGATCAAAAGACATAATTAAGCATGAATCAAATGATAAAACATGTAATTGCATAATCAATTTGAAGAAATTTTGACAATTGGAAAACCCTAGTTTATGAAAATTGTGGAAACTAGAATTTTGCATGAATTCATGTAATTAAACTAAGTAGATACTTGTAATAAGCATCCCTAAGCATGAATCAAATGATAAAACATGTAATATCATGCTCAATTGAAGTGAATCGGATGAAATAATATGAAAGGGAACAATTCGAAGAAACAAGAATTTTGAACAATGTGGGTGAAAATAATCAGAGAAAGTGTGTAAAACATGTAAAAGAACAAGATTTGGGAAGAATTACATGCCAATTTCAAGCCGATCTGTGAAAAATTTAGTCGTATGAGAGATAAGGGATTCTGTTCGAAGAGAGAGAGAGAATTTCTGCTGAGATATTTAAATCTGGGCTCGATTTATGTCCTTTCCCCGTAACGCAGTTGACTGCATTCCGCAATGCAGTCCACTGTATTGACCAATGCAGTCGACTTCATTGCAAAAAGTTAAACAGTCTTAAAATGATGATGCATATGTATATTGCAATATAAGAGTGTGCATATCATTTTAAAATAAATAAATATCAACAAAACCAACAATCTTTGGAAAGAGAAAAATCAACCAAAGCATGCTATAAGCATACGAGATAATGCTCAAGCATGTAAAGAGCAACTAACATGTTTATGCACAAGATATATAATAACCTAGTCACACAGGTGAAGACATGCCAAGTTCTCTTCTAAGAGCGGTAAACCTCTTCGAATCTAACGGTTTAGTGAAGATATCCACTAGTTGATGATTTGTGTCAACGAAATCTAAAACAATATCACAGTTTTGCACATGATCACAGATAAAATGGTGTTTGATTTCTATGTGCTTAGTGCGTGAATGTTGGATGGGATTTTTGCTCAAGTCAATGGCACTTGAGTTATCGCATAAGATAGGAATATGATCATACTTGAGTCCAAAATCCAATAGGGTTTGTTTCATCCAAAGAATTTGTGCACAACAAGGACCAGCCGCCACATATTCGGCTTCGTTGGTAAAGAGTGCAACCGAGTTTTGTTTTTTGGAACTCCAAGAAACAAGTAAGTGTCCTAGGAATTGGCAACCTCCACTAGTGCTTTTCCGCTCAGTTTTACAACCGGCATAGTCAGCGTCGAAGTAACCAACTAGGTCAAAATAAGATGTGTTTCTAGGAAACCATAACCCTAAATCGTGAGTGCCTTTAAGATATCTAAGGATTCTCTTAACTGCAACCAAATGAGATTCCTTAGGACACGCTTGAAAACGAGCACAAAGACAAACACTAAACATTATATCGGGTCTACTTGCGGTAAGGTAAATGAGTGATCCGACCATACCTCGATAGCGCTTAATATCAACATCCTCACCCTTTTCATCTTTATCAAGATTTAATGATGAGCTCATTGGAGTGTCAAAAGCATTTGGTTCTTCCATATCAAATCTCTTGAGTAGCTCTTTGGTGTATTTAGCTTGGTTGGTAAAGATTTCATCTTTGCTTTGTTTGATTTGCAATCCAAGGAAGAAGTTAAGTTCTCCCATCATGCTCATTTCGAACTCCTTACTCATACAAGAAGCAAACTCTTCGCACAAGGATCCATTAGTAGCACCAAATATAATATCATCAACATAAATTTGCACCAACAATAAGTCCTTGCCTTAGATTTTATAAAAAGAGTGGTGTCAAGTTTTCCTCTTGAAAAACCATTTTCTAAAAGAAAACTACTTAGCCTTTCATACTAAGCTTTAGGAGCTTGTTTTAAACCATAAAGAGCTTTGCTAATCTTGAAAACATGGTTTGAAAATTTTTCATGTTCAAAGCCGGGAGGTTGAGCCACATAAACCTCATTTGAAATAAAACCATTTAAAAAGGCACTCTTGACATCCGTTTAAAAGAGTTTAAAATCTTTATAACAAGCAAAAGCTAATAGCATTCTAATAGATTCAAGTCCAGCTACCGATGCATAAGTCTCATCAAAATCAATTTCTTCCTCTTGGTTATAACCTTGGGCCACCAATCTAGCCTTGTTTCTAACCACGACTCCGGATTCATCAAGTTTGTTTCTAAATATCCATTTTGTGCCTATAATCCTAAAGTTTTGAGGTTTAGGCACAAAGGTCCAAACTTGATTTCTTTCAAATTGAATTAGCTCTTCTTGCATAGCAAGCATCCAAGATTCATGATGTAGAGCTTCAGAAAAGTTCTTGGGTTCAATTTGGGAAAGAAAAGCTAAATTAACATCATGTTAAAGAGAGTGTCGAGTTCTTACCCCACTCGAAGGATTACCTAAGATTTGATCGCTTGGATGATCCTTTTTGTAAGTCCAATCTTTTGGTAATGGTTAAGAGTTGTCCAAGTTTGAAGTATCATTGATTGCTTCCTCGTTTCGCACTTGAGAGCTTGATTGATGCTCCCCTAGATCAATTTCTTTGGGGTTGCCTTGTAGTGTTTCACTTATGTCCAAAGTTCTCAAGTCATTGTCCATGTCATCTACATTAACAATGTTAGTCCTCCGAAGAAAAGGATTAGTCTCATCAAAAGTAACATTAATGGATTCTTCTACAACCAAAGTACTTTTATTATAAACTCTATATGACATACTATTATTAGAGTAACCAAGAAACATTTCCTCAAAGGTTTTGGAATCAAATTTTCTAAGGTGATCCTTAGTATTTAAAATAAAACAATTGCATCCAAAGACTCTAAAGAAGCTCACCTTAGGTTTCTTATCATTAAAAAGCTCATAACGGGTTTTGAACAAAAAATTTCGCAAGATAACTCTATTAAGAACAAAACAAGAACAATTGACCGCCTCCGCCCAAAAGTACTTAGGTAAATCATATTCGTTAAGCATTGTTTTTGCCGCTTCTTGCAAAGACATATTCTTTCTTTCGGCTACCTCATTTTGTTGAGGAGTTCTAGGAGCTGATTTTAGGTTATTAGCTGTGCACTTGAAGTAATTGCGATTATTAATTGATGATTTTAAGTTGTTAATTGATGATTTTAGATTGTTAATTGTGCATTGAGCATTTGAGATATTGAGATTATTGACGGAGGATGGGACCCAATTGGATTGAATGTGTGGTTTTGTTAATTTTTATTGCATTGAGCCTTTTAGAATTATGAATTGAGATTGTTGACGGAGGATAGGACCCAATTGGATTGAGATGAAAAATTATGTGATATACCAATGTCATCACACAAAGCTCCTATTTTTAAATTTTTAAATTCTCTACCATGATCACTTCGAATGCATGTTATCAAATATCCTTTTTGATTTTGAACACGTTTTGTAAAAGAAGTGAACACATCTAGAGACTCATCTTTGGTGGTCAAAAATAAAGTCCAAGTATAGCGAGAATAGTCATCAACAATAACAAAACAATATGATTTATCACCAAGACTCGTAGTAGGGATTGGTCCAAACAAATCCATATGAAGTAATTGCAAGGGTCTAGAAGTAGATACCATTTTCTTCGGTTTGTGAGAGACTTTCTTTTGCCTACCCATTTGACAAGCATCACATACTTTGTCTTTCTCAAACTTGATCTTCGGGAGTCCCCTCACAAGTTATTTGCTCGAAATATCTTTCAAATGCTCCATATGCATGTGTCCAAATCTTCGATGCCAAAGCCAAGATGTCTCACTAATAGCACTAAGACACTTAACATCTTGGTTAGCTAAATCATTTAATTGTATGGAGTAAACATTGTCATCTCTACTTCCTACCAAAATAGTTTCATTATTCTTCAAGGATTGTATAGTGCAATGAGAAGCCTCAAAGATTACTCTAAAACCTTTATCACTAAATTGACTAATAATTAGCAAATTATGTTTTAATCCTTCAACATATAACACGTTCTCAATTGAATGTGGTTCCTTACCAATAGTTCATTTACCTTTGATTTTTCCTTGAGCATTGTCACCAAATGTCACATTTCCTCCTTCTTTAAGATCAATCGAGGTGAAAAGAGATATGTTTCCGGTCATATGTCTTGGGCATCTACTATCAAGAATCCACTTCTTGCTACTAGATTTTGCTTTGACACATACCTATAAACACAAATCAAGTATTGACTTTTGGTACCCAAATTTTCTTGGGTCCTTGGGTGTTAGTCTTGCATTTGTATTCTTGACCTTTCACAACCCACGTTTTCTTTCTACCTCTAACATAAAAAATTCTACAAGGACAATAATTAGTCGTATGCCCTTTCTTGTTGCACTAACCGCAATGTGTAAATGGTGTGCAATAGTTCTTTGGTTGTTTTGTATGAATATTTCACCTAGCTTGTTGTTGCAAAATTTTAGGAGGCACAACCATGGGATTTAATCCAAGACCACATTTGTTTAGTCCAATTCTTTGGTGTCTAAGCATGACATCCAAATTGTTTTGACCATCAACAAATTTTTGAAGACATTTTTTCAAATCACAAATCTCAAGTTTTAAAACTTCATTTTGTTTTTCTAGAGCAAAGGTTTTGCAAGAGATTTGTTTTGAGCTAGGAGTGTTAATAATTAATTCAACCAAGTCATTATTCACATGTTTCACATATAAATGGTTGAAAATGCATTCATTCTTGGCATGCAACTCATTATTTTGCATTCTCAACTTCTCTATTTGCTTATTAGCTTCAAAGAATTTCTTAGACAAAATAATGTTTTTCTTGAAAATTTTCTTGGATTCCTCATATAAGCTATCATAAGCATCTTCAAAATTTTCACCATCACTATCACTACCGGAAGAAGAACTTACCTCATCATTTGCCATGAAGTACACATTTGCTTGATCATTCTTCTCATTGTCTTCATCACTTGAATCGAAGTCACTCCATGTTGGAGTATGTTCGGCATTCATTGTTTTTTCTTTCTCTTTGTTCTCTTTCTTGGAGAGTTGTCTCGTTTTAACTCTTTCCCATACATCTCTTCTTTCTTTCTTTCTTTTCCTTTTTGTATATGGGACAATCCATTTTCATGTGTCCCGGCTTGTGGTATTTGTAGCAAAGCTTCTCTTCATTGCTAGCATTTTGTTGTCTTCTCCCACTATTCCTTCTAAACCTTAAGAATTTTTTGAAGTTCTTTGCAACCATTGCAACATCTTCTTCATCAAATTCTTCATCATCATCACTTGACTCAAGGTTTGAAGATTAAGTTTTAAGAGCAATTTATGTAGGCTTCTTCTTGACGTCTTCTTGATTAAAGGTCTTGAGTTGCATTTCGTACGTCATAAGTGAGCACATCAATCCATCAAGAGGAAAGATATTAAGATTCTTCGATTCTTGGATGGCGGTGTTCTTTGCATCCCAAGCTCTTGGTAAGGACCTAATCACATTTCTTACAAGATCACCATTAGTGAATTCTTTGCCCAATTGCTTCAAAGGGTTTACAATGTTAGTAAAACGAGTATTCATATCCGTAACAGATTCATTTGGAAGCATATGGAATAACTCATAATCTCTAAACAATAAGTTCATCTTGGAATCTCTAAGAAGTGAAGTTCCTTCATGCGTAACTTGTAAAGTATCCCAAATACTCTTAGCGAAATTACACATAATGATTCTATTGAGTTCATTACTGTCTAAAGCACAAACAAGACAATTTTTCGCTCTAGCATTCATACAAACCATATTCTTATCATGATCACTATACTCCAATTTGGATTAAGGCTCCTCAACCTTGTCAACCACCTTTATCAGAACGAATGACCATTCTCAACAATATCCCACATCTCATAGTCTTGAAACTCTAAGTAGATTTTCATCTTAACTTTCCACGCACTATAATTGGTCCCATTAAACAATGGAGGCCTAGTGGTAGAACTACCCTACATTCCCCCAACATAAGCCATGATCGATTAACCCTCTTGGCGTTACCCAAAATATCAAGAGCCGAGGCTCTGATACCACCTGAAACCAAAAAGATAACCATAGATGGGGGGTGAATAGATTTTTAAGACTACTTCAAAAAATTAACAAGTAATTACTACAAACTTAGAGAAGCTATGAATAACACTTGAAAAGTTTCAAACAACAAGCCTCAAACACAATAACTGAAATAAGCA
Source organism: Escallonia rubra (assembly GCA_033065855.1). NCBI lineage: Eukaryota > Viridiplantae > Streptophyta > Magnoliopsida > Escalloniales > Escalloniaceae > Escallonia > Escallonia rubra. Next base: position 206,324 of record JAVXUO010001561.1, on the reverse strand, counting down.
AACTAACCAATCTCAACACAAGTATAAAACAATAATGTAAAGAGAGAAGGGTTTAGAGATACTTGACGTTTGAGATTTAGATGGTTCAGCTTGAATTATCCTCAAGCCTACGTCCACCCCTTCAAGGAAGTCCCTTGAAAGGCCCTGAAATCCATTAGTATGATCTTTCTTACGGGTCAAGATCGAACCGCTTACAATCCCTTAATGCTATACCCACATTAAGAACAAGCTTTGACAATCCCAAAGCTCCAAAGCTTGACAACCCCAAGTCTTGATACAAGAAACTTTAGAAGAAGAATTGTGTACAAGAATTCACTCTCAAGAAGTAGATGAGTACAAGTTTAAGCTCTAGAACAAGAGAGATGAGTGTATGATGACTTATGAAAGTGTAAATCTCTCAAATGTAAGCTCACAATAAATGCTCTCTTAAAATGGATGAGAAAAGAATGAAAACCAAGAGAGATTGAACAATTGCTTTGATCTTTGAGAATATGAAAGATAAGAGAGCTTTGAATGCAATTAATGAGTGAAAACTATGCCCAAGATGAGTTTATATAGGTGTGGGAATAAATATGACCGTTTGGAGTTAGGTGGAGCATTAACTGCACCAAATGGTAAATGCAGTCGACTGTATTATGTCATTGCAGTCGACTGTATTCCCAAAGTAGCTATTGGAAATTCAAAATTTCCAACTTGTAGTCGACTGTATTCCAATGTAGTCGACTGTAATAGGCTACTGGAAGTATTGCAATCGACTGCATTAGAATGCAGTCGACTGTAATACCTCACTGCCCAACTTGCAGTCGACTGCATTCCAATACAGTCTACTGTATTCTTGAAAATGCAGTTTCCTTGTTTTCAAAGAATAAAAAACTTTTATGCATGCAAGGGAAACCTATGGGAAAGTTCTAGGTTACAGTCATCGATACGATCAACTCTCTATGTCTAGTTTACAAATAAGGAAATAAAAGCATTGTAAAACTCAATCGACGAATTCCTTCTTTGATGCGTTCCGTTGAGTGACTTTGATCAAATTGCTTGTCTTATTTGTCAGTTTGCATGAGTATAAGATTATACATATTGCTTCATCAACTCAATGCACGTTAGACAATATAATTATCAATGTTAGTTATCATCAAAACTAAATGTAATCCTAGGTTAAATAACCGTAGGGTTAACAGAATGTTAGCTTGTTAGCATATTTGTAGTTGCTTCTTGGGGAGTGACAACTAGGATGGTATTAAAGCATAAGTTTTTCTTATTAGCCAAGATATGATCTTCGTAGTTTAAGTCTCAAGCTTAATCTTAGAACTTCGGTTTTCTCTAATTTCATGCCTCTTTATATGTACAAATGGCTGACAGAGAAGCAAGTTTTTTGGGAAAAGACACTGACAATGCTTTGAAACATATGTATGTGATGTTGGGGCGTATCGTCTCTTGCATGGCGAATCAGCAAAAGAACAATCTCAACTACCAAGGGTCTAACCATGATCTAGAAGGGCAAGGTAAATCTGAAACGCTAAAGAATTTTATGAATATGCATCCACCAGAGTTTATTGGAGAGGGTGATCCAGACAAAGCTAAAAATTGGATTAGGATCTTCGAGAAAATCTTATAAATCCATGGGGCTGAATGATGAGATGAAATTATTACTTGCAACTTTTAGACTCTAGAATGATGTTGGTTGTTGGTGGAAATAATTGATAGAAAATGGACAGCGGCTTAAACAGTTCGTACTTAGGACTCGTTCAAAACCAAGTTCAGTAAAAACTACATTCCTCGAATTGTTAAATTGAAAAGGGAGGCTGAGTTTCTAAATTTTGAGCAAGGCAATCTAACGATGCAACAATATGCAAACAAGTTCACATCATTGGCTAGGCATGCTTCAAACTTAGTAGAGGGAGAAGATAGGAGGGCTAGGAAGTTTCAAGATGGTTTGAAGCCTAAAATCTAAGAAAATATTTCAATTCTCAATATTGCTGACTATTACAAAATGGTAGACAGAGCTTTGTTCGTTGAGAAGAGTGATGGGGACATACAGAGGAAAAGGGCACAGTTGAGTGGACCTAGACTAAATATTTTGAATTGGCAAGGTGGAAGGAATTTGAACACCAGTGGTAATAAGATGCAAAAACCATGGGCATATAATGATCAAAGAAGCATGCAACAACCTAGGGGCAAGATTACAACTCAGCAAATTCAGCAAGTACAAGGGTACAAATTGACTTGTTCTTATTGTAGCAAGGTTGGGCATAATTCTGATTCTTGCTAGAGGAAGGAAGGAAAATGTTATGGCTGTTGATCCTTGGATCACCGTGTGAATGATTGTCTTAATCCAAGGCCAAAACCCGTTCAGCAAAATGGCAAGCAAGGAATGAGTACTGGCCGAGGTACCGAGAAACCAAGGCTCAGGAAAGGGCTTTTGTTTTAGGATAAGATAAGGCAAGAAGTTCGGCTGAAGTGATTAGAGATACACTTTCTATTTTTCAACACTTGGCAAGAGTTTTGATTGATCCAGGTTCATCACATTCTCATGTAAGCTCACATTTGGTGCATCATTAGGGTAAGGAACATGAGAGTTTACCATATGAATTTGTGGTGAGTATACCTACTGGGGACTCCTTATTTAGTGACGTTATATATAGATCATGCTCGATAATAGTGTATGGTAAGGGATTTAACGTTGATTTGATACTTTTACCCCTTCAGAATATGGATATCATTCTTGGTATGGACTGGTGAACTCAACATCATGCTAATGTTGATTGTCATGCTAAGAGTGTTACTTTTGATATGTCTGAACAAGGTACACTGAAATTTGTTGGGGATAAGGGTTTTCTTTAACACCTATTATTTCAGTTATTCACACTCGTAAATTGGTTTTTAAGGGTTGTATAAGGTACCATTGTTATGTAATTGATCACGATAAGAAGGAGCAGAAAATTGAAGACATTCCAATTGTTTGTGAGTTCAGTGATGTGTTTCCTAATGATATAAAGGCTCTACCTCCTAATCGAGAATTTGAATTTGCTATTTAGTTACTACCAGGAACAAGTTCAATTTCTAAAGCTCCATATAGAATGGCTCCAACCGAATTGAAATAGTTGAAAGTTCAGTTGCAAGAACTATTAGATAAAGGCCTTATTCAGCCAAGTGTATCGCTTTGGGGTGCTCCCGTATTATTTGTTAAAAAGAAAGACAGTTCGTGAGTTTGTGCATTGATTATAGGCAGTTAAACCATGTTACTGTGAGGAACAAATATCCACTTTCACACATTGAAGACTTGATTGACTAATTACAGGTAGCAACAGTATTTTCTAAGCTTGATTTGTGATAAAGATATCATCAATTGAAAGTTTGGAAAGAAGATGTATGCAAAACAGCTTTTAGAACACGTTATGATCATTATGAGTTTCTTGTTATTCTGTTTGGTGTTACTAATGCTCCAGCAACCTTCATGGGCATGATGAATCGTGTTTTTAGTTGTTATAGTCTTTATTGATGATATTCTTATCTACTCCAAGGACCATGAAGAACATGAATACCATCTACGGATAGTGTTGCAAGTTTTTCGTGAACAGAAATTGTACGCAAAGTTTAGAAAATGTGAATTTTGGCTCGAGCAAGTTACATTTTCGGGACATATTGTATCTAGTGCAGGTGTATCTGTAGATCCGGTAAAGATTGAAGCAATTGGCAAAAACCAGCTACTGTCAGAAAGGTTCGTAGCTTTTTGGGACTGGCATAATATTATGGTAGATTTGTAGAAATTTTTTTAATGATTTCAAGTCCATTAACAAAGCTTACTCAAAAATCAGTGAAGTTTGGTTGGGATACAAATTGTGAGGCTAGTTTCCAAAAACTGAAGCAACAATTGATTTCAGCCCCTATTCTAACTCTACCAGAAGGTAATGATAACCTTATAATCTACAGTGATGCTTCACATTTTGGTTTGGGTTATGCTCTAATGCAACGGGAAAAGGTAATAGCCTATGCTTCAAGGAAGCAAAAACCCTATGAGTAAAACTATCCTACACATGATTTGGAATTGGCAGTAATTCTATTTGCCCTGCATAAATGGCGGCATTACTTGTATGGGGCAGCGTTTGAAGTGTACACGGACGATAAAAGCTTTAGGTATTTATTTTCACAGGAAGATCTTAATATGAGGCAACGTAGATGGATGGAACTTCTAAATGATTATAATTGCACCATCCAATATCATCCGGGCAGATGCATACGTTTGGAAGCCTCGACTACTTAAGACAGGTATTGTCTTTGCTAATATTGGGGTGCAGCCTATTTTGATAGAAAGGATTAAAGAAGCACAAGCACGAGATCCAGAAGTACAAGATATTTTAAAAGATTTGAGTTCCAAATCAGATTTTTACATTGGTTTGCTTTGAATTGGTAAGAGAATGTGTGTTCTGAATGATGCTAGTTTGAGACGAGACATAATGGAATAAGTACATCAGTCCAGGTATTCTATCCACCCCGAAAGTACTAAAATGTGTAAGGATCTAAATCTAGTTGTTAGTGGAATAACATAAAGAGAGATGTGGATGAATTTGTTAAAAATGTCTTACATGTCAACAAGTTAAGTTGGAACATGGCAAACCAGCTGTGTAACTTCAACCGTAATCTGTGCCTGAGTGGAAATGGGAGCATATTAAGATGGAATTTGTTTCAGGTGTACCTCGAACTCGAAATGGACATGATGCTATTTGGGTGATTATTGATGAACTTGCTAAATTTGTTCACTTCTTGCTATAAATGTAACTTACACCTTAGAGAAGTTGGCAAGTATGTATATAAAAGAGATTGTTAGATTCCATGGAGTACCGATAAGAATTATTTCACATCAAGATCCTTATTTTACTTCGAGATTTTGGAAGGCTTTTCAAGATGCAATGAGAACTAAACTTGCTTTTGGCACATCTTTTCATCCACATACATATGGTCAAAGCGAAAGAACAATTCAGACCTTGAAGGATATGTTACGAGCATGTGCTATGGAATTGAAAGGTAAATGGGATGATCCCTTGGTACTTGTGGAGTTTTCTTACAATAACAGCTACCACTCTAGCATTGAAATGGCAACCATTTGAAGCTCTTTATGGCAGGAAGTGCAAATCTCTAATTTGTTAGAATGAAGTTGGTAAAAGACAGTTACTTGGACCTGAATTAGTGCAAGAAACCACAGAGACAATCAAGGTGAGTCGTGATCATTTGTAGACAGAAAAGTTCTACGGAAAAGAAGAAGAGATTTGGAATTTACTATAGGAGATCATGTATTTATACGTGTTTCATCTTCTAAAGGGGTTACCGGGTTTGTAAAGAAAGGAAAACTGGCACCGTGCTAGCTACATTGGTACCTTTGAGATTTCAGAACAGATTGGTGCGGTAGCATATCGGGTTGCGTTGCCACCATTTGCTAGTTAGTATACATGATGTTTTTCACGTATCTATGTTGAGAAAGTATGAACTTGATCCTTCACATGTATTGCATCATGAACCAATTGGGATTCAGAATGACTTATCTTATGCTGAACAACTAATTCAGATTTGGACCGAAAGGAACAAGTACTACAGAACATGAACATACCACTTGTTAAGATGTTATGGGAATACCATAGAATTGAAGAAGCTACATGGGAGAGAGAGAAGCTGAAATCAAAGAGAAGTATCCTTATCTTTTCCCTCAGTGAGGTATGAATTTAGGGACAAGATTCTTTTAAGAAGGGGTATGTGTGAGGATCTTCGTTTAACCTAGCTTTAAATCTCATTTGATGCTTGTTGTTATGCATGTAGCGTGAATATCCTTCTTGTTGAAAGATCTTATGCATTATATAAGTGGTATTCATGACCACTTTTGTAGAACAAGTTGTATGCTTGTGTTGGCATAGAAGCACCTTAAGTAGGTGGATTAGTTTAGTCTTTCCTAAGTAGTTGGTCTTAAGCATGATCAGTTGTCCCTAACTCGTAAAAATACAAGATCACCAACATCAAATTCGAGTTCACGATGCCTCGTGTCTGCATAAGTCTTTTGTCGACTCTGTGCAGCCTTAAACTTGTCTCTAATCACAAGAATTTTGTCCGCAGTAATCTGGACAAGTTCTAGGCCTATCAATTTCCTTTCCCCAATCTCGCTCCAACATATAGGTGATCGACACCTTCTCCCATAGAGAGCCTTAAATGGTGCCATCTGAATGCTAGCATGATAACTATTATTATAAGCAAACTCAATTAATGGTAGATGACTGTCCCAATTACTCCGAAAATCCAAAACGCAAGCCCGAAGCATATCCTCCAATGTCTGAATAGTCCGTTCAGATTGTCCGTATGTCTATGGATGGAAAGTTGTGCTAAGATTCAACCTTGTACACATGCCCTCTTGCAAACTACTCCAAAAACGTGAAGTAAATCTCGGATCTCTATCTGACACAATGGACAAGGGCACTCCATGGAATCTAAGAATCTCTCGAATGTACAAGTTAGCAAGCATCTCAATTGAATCCTTGCTCCTTATCATCAAAAAATAATTTCTTGCTTTCTAACAGGAGTCATTACATTCCTCTGCTTTTGAATGAAATTTTAACCTCGAAGTATTTATGACTTATCTAGCATACGAAACGTAGTCAACTAAATTACTCTACTCAGTTCAACGCATGTAAATCAACTAAAATCAGTCTATATCTCATCACGCTTTCACTACGCTACTCTAATAATACACCAAGCCATGTTTTTGTACAATCCACCTAACAATAATGTGCTTAACTTCAAGCCTATGTATACCAAAGTACTGAGTAATTGTCACATATGACTTGTACTCTGTGAGATCCAAACCTTGAGTTCTAACTTCTGTTATCATCACCACCGTAACTATATACTAGTATCTAGGTGATCAAATCTACACTCATAAAAAGCCACAAATGAAGTCATCTCAATGCTCCCTAAATGAAATTTTGCTGACAACTGAGATTAACTTGTTACTAAAGTTGCCGAGTTATTGACACGCTTCCAGCCTAATACATCGGCCACACATTAGCCTTCCAAATAATGATAATACTTAATCAAACAGCAATTATGAAATTTCAGAATTCTAAACCCACAAACATTTTAGTACTTCAAACACATGGTTACTCAAGATCGCACCAACTCAATCTTTATATATGTATTCCATTAACTACCAAGACCACAAACTCAATGTCTAAGGCATAATTAAACTCGCAACGATAAATGTCTATAAAGTGCACTAACCAAAACCATGAGATCACCGAATGATAACTATTTTCTCCATCTATTTTATTAACCTGACACCAAAACCAAAATCATCGGATAACCTTTGAAGCATACTACTTTAACTTAGCCGGTATGAATAACCAATTTCTATAAGTACTTACGCATCACACCAAAATACCACCATGCTTTCACTACGCACTCTGATACCTCAAAGCAAACCAGCTCAAACTATTATGGAATCCATCACAGAGAAGAACATTGCCTTAAAAGTACCCAAAATCTAAATACACACATATATCACCCATTCGCTAAAGTTTAAGTCTCTAAACTACCACATCACTTATATCTCTCAATCACAGCCTTTACAGCCTTTTTTTTTTGTTTTTGTACAACACAGCCTTTACAGCCTATAGCTAGTAGTTGTTAGGTCTACTCATTAGAAGATCATAATCTTATCCTTTAACGATCCTCTTTTCTAAAGCAATCCATCTTGACATGATTGGAAGACAATCAGTCCATAACCAAAATTACATCGAAAGTGTTTCATATCCAGAAAAATTAAGTCAACTGTCAAATCTCTATCATCGGTATCGATGGGGCAAGAATTATAAACCATAGGGGCCACCACAGGGTTTTTCATAAGGGTAACTACATATAGATGTGGTTTCAAGTTTTTAGTTCTAATACTTAGATGCTTACAAAAGGATATCGAAACAAATGAATAAAGTAGAATCAGGATCTAGTAATGCCAACACCTTCTTTCGAATTCACTACAAATATATTTGTCACCATAGCACTTGTATCTTGAAATCACAACATTTTCCATACCCTACTTGATAGATCTACTCATAGACATCAAAATATCATAGTCATGTCCTTCAATCCTCCTGTTTGATTAACACTTAAAAAAAATATTTGAATTCCAAAGGCAAGTAACATTCGTTCTTCTATTGCGTACTCGACCCAAATCCCAAGCTTATACCCAATATTCAATCTTATGCTCAAATATGAAATAAATTCTCAAAACTTAATCCACCTTTTCAAAGTTTAATCCCAATCACATATATCTTAGGCTTAGGAGTCAACAAAATCTCAAACTTAAGCTCTGATACCATTCTGTAACGCCCCGAACCCGAGGGTCCGAACACGTCCTTAACCAAAGCACAATCAAAAACGTAATAATCGTAATGGTAGAGCAGAGCACCTAAACTACCGCAAACATAATGATTTGAACCTCAAAAACTTAACTCCAAAATAATTCAAAACTTTATTACAAATCTCTCAGTCTAAAAATCTGAATCTAAAGTAAAAGAAATCAACTAACCAATATTTCGTCTAAAAAAATCATAAGTTTAATTCTCAATATCAGAAACCAGAGTAATTTTCGCCGCTGTACTAATATATCGCCCTTCGTGCTACTTTTGGCCTGGAAGGGTAAGGAAACGAAAACAAATGGGTGAACACGAATTTCCCATTAAAAGTTTTTACACACAGAGGGCCAAAACGAATACGAAACATGAGTTATCAAGTATAGCCAATAAATAGGAATTTAGATAATTCAATCAAATTTCACAAACGAATAATTAAGATGACCAAAAGAGGGTTACCAAAAACGAATAACAAATTTGAGTTATCGAATAGAGCCAACAAATAAGAATTCTGATAACTTAATCGAATTTCACAAGCAAATAACAGAGGTGACCAAAAAGGGGGTTAAATAACCAACAATTCGAATATCGATTCACACACGAATAACAAATCGACCCAAAAAGGGGTTACATAACCAATAAATCGAATATCAAAATATATTTACCAAAACTTGTGGGTGTCACATACACAAATTGCTTATTATTAAGCATCACAAATCATGGTTATACCATGTCGAATATCGCAATCGGCACATCACACATAAGTTAAGATAATTAAAAGTGACTTTTAAACACAAATATCACACACAAAGTAATTTGATAAATATAGCGAATATTCATTCAAAATCCAAAAATAGTCATTCTAGACTCAAACTGAAAAGAATAAAAATACGAATTCAAGGAAACGAAAATCAGCTCAATCAGAGATCAAACAAATGAAATATTGTCAATAAAAGTTTTCGGGCGAAAACTTACTGGCACGAAAACCAAGAGAATAAAAGGACGTTGTCAAGAAATTGAAGCCATCATGAATTTGACACGTGGCAAAAGGGCTCAGAATTCACACGCTATGGCCAAAAATTTATGGAATGCATTGATCGGAAAACATAACAATAATATGAATAATGTGTAAGGACCAATGAAAACGTAACACGTGGCCTCGAGCTTTTGAAAGCAACCTTCTTAGCCGTGAAAGAGAACCGATCGCTAAAATAATTGCCGAAGACATCTTCTGATAAGAAGAAAAGAGATTTTTATAAATCAAAAGGAACCGTCTTTAACGCAAGTTAAAAGACAGTGGAAAGTTGAGTAAGGTCACAAATAAGCATGATGAGTAATAATAAGCTCAAACGCAAACATGTTTTGGGAATCAAACGATAATACATAGATTCTCGTGTAGAAAAAGAAAAGACGGCGTAAGAACCCTTATCTCAAAGTAACGAATATAACGTCAAAATTTTCCTTTTTATCTTAGATCAATTTCAACTTTTTTGCTTGAATATCCAAAAGAATGCACTAGCTCTTTTCTATTTTCTCTCATTTATCTCTAAAAAATATGAACACTCTTATGACTCTTATCAGTCTTATGTCTTATTTCTCCTTATATAGTTTGGTAATCTAATTCTAATATAACCCGAAGTCCCAATTGCTAGTACTGTAATTTTAACGCAACTAAAAGTCTTTATTGCTAGTGTAATTATTGTACAACTAAAAGTCCTTATTGCTAATTTAATCACAATATGACTTAAAATCCTAATCCAAGTCAAAATCTCTTCTTCTTCTTCTTCTTCTTCTTTTTAAATAATATCTAATCTAATCACATTAGCTACTAAAACTATTAAATATTAATTTCGACACTAAAAAGACTCCAAAAAAATTCTCTATGGTTCATTACTCAATTCAAAATCAGTTTAATTTTTAATTGTTCTTTACACAAATACCAAAAAATCCGGGGTATTACACAAACATATGCCCAAAGTTGAAAATGCTTGGTCTTCCCTCCATGCTTGTAAAGAAGTACCACTCTTCCATTCCTTTCACTCTAAATGAAGAAGAACTGAGACGATTTTTCAGAACGGTCATAACCAAATGGAAGATCTTGAAACTGTGCCGTTGGATGGAGGCCATTCTTACACAGATATAATGCTATTCGAGATCAGTCGTCACTGCAAAAACTTTAGTGGGTTGGAGATGACAGGCTACATCACGGAGGAAGACGCATTGGCGGTAGGTAATCGTCAACCTACACCTGAAGCAACTAACCATTACTTCAGGCTTCAGCTTTTATTTCGAGACAAGGTTTCATGAACATTTTGAAGGGTTGCAAATCTTTAGACAAATTAACTGTGAAGGATTGCGAAGGATTTTTTTATTGATGAAGAGATCTCAAAGATGATTTCTGACATCAAGAGCGTTGAGTTTGAAGATTTAAGACCTATGGCTCCAGATTACAATCCGGTGTTTATCATCTTAACCACTAATGTCGAGATCACCATACCTAGTCCAAATCAGTACCGTGATACTCATGACAACATGCTTAAATTCAGATTATGAATCTCATGTAAGGAAATTGCTGCTTAGCATTGGTATATAATTTTGAAAAGTATAAAATCGTCATACACCTTAGGTTTCTCAGATCTAAGATGGGGTACAATGACCTAGGCAAAGCTTTCAGAATTCAGATGATAGCTAGAGTCATTGTAATGAAGATGCGGAGTTCTAAACATTTTGAGACCGTGTATATAGGTAATATGGAAGTAGCTACGCTACAGTATAAAATAACGAAACAACACAAGGAGCAAAATATACAGTTTCTCGCAGTCAGTCTACACGTTTGAACACCAAAAAGCTGGATGCACCAAACCGCACTGGCACCTCGAAAAATCTTTGCGTAAGGTTGAGTTGTTATAGACATCAGTATTTCTTCACGATTTCTAGTATCACTTCATAGGTTACTGTACTGAGAGAGTTGATCGAAGTTCCTTGCAAGGGGCGCATCCAGAGTCATACTATTTTTTCATGACAATAATGTCGCTGAACTTGAAATTCAAGTGCAGACTTTGTCGATGCCTGATTGAGGTGATTCAAATTTCATTTGATTCGTCACGTGAAGCCTATTGATAATGGTATCTTTTACCAACTCAAATTTAATAAATTGCTCTCGCCTCCAAAACCGGTTGAAACAAATGTGTACAATGCACACGTCGTGCAACATGTTATTCTATATACAGCATATAGAAGCACATATGAGGTTCGACACATTACTTCCTAGTTTCCTTTTTTAAGTATTGCATTTATCATTGTAGTGTTCATTTTAGCAGTGTGCTCTTAAACTAAATCACATGCTCGAGGGTGCGCACACCGGCACACATTGAACTTATTTGATGCATAAATCAACGTATCAAAGCGAAAACTCCAAGGCACTAGCAGCATGAGAACAGGTACACGGTACACGGTTCAAGAGCAATCTTCATTAGACCAGTTTTGATTTCGATAAGAGAGGACTATTTCGAAGTCAAAATTTTCCATTGCTGATGATCTAGAGAAGCGTTGTAGCTAGTTTTCGTAAACAAAACACACCCAAAATATGATCTTGGATATCAAACTTCTCAAATACATTAACCAAACTATCAACACCCAGTTTCTGCCATTTTCTTTCATCTATTTCACTCTCTCAGTTGCATAAGTTCCAAAAAAAGGAGTATCCCTTATACAGGAAAAAGCAACTTATTTTGTGGAAGCAAACACAGAAGAAGTTCTATAACGTCAAAAGCTAATTTGCTCATGCTATGCAGCAGCTGGTTTGTGAATCTACCGCTTAGGTTCACGTCAAAAGCTACTTTTAGCAGCGTTGGTCTCATAAAGTTTGCTCTCAACCGTGGACGTGAATATGTTGTGAGGCTGCAAGTGCCGCTTATTTGCTGGCCAGATACCTTGCTTTATGCATCGGACAAGTAAGTTCATGCAAACTTTAGGCTTTCGGGTTAGTGATTTAATTTTGGTTAGGCTGATTTTAACAATGACAAAATGTGAGACATGGCAGTTGTATCCAATATATTCCTTTTTGGTAAATAAGAGAATTAAATTGATTAGATAAATGTTATAGAGATTTGCCAGCTTAGTCTTTTGGCTTTACATTTTCAATATATATGAAATAGAAACGAGACACCACATGACTATTTCAAACTAATAGGAATCCAGCAACGGAAGAAACAAACAAACATCTAAATACATGCTAACGTAGACGAGACAACCGGATGCAAAATTCGCGAGCACCGCACGAATCAAGAGTAGATCCACACCCTATAGAATCATTGCACAAAACAAGGGCTCGCCATCACCGCAAGCTCTGCTACCTTCCACCGCAAGATCAACGCATCAACGCAAAGGGGAATTAGACCAACCACAACATAAGGCTAAAACTAACAAAGGAGGTCCTAAGAACCCACCCCCACCCTCGAAATTGTTTACCCAGTGAGAGACCGAACTACCTCCACCCGCCCGCATCCCACCCCAACCCCCCTTCCACCTCCCTCCCTAAGGAAATCTATGGCTATCCCTCTACAACAACCTAGCTAATTCAAACAAGGTGAAAAAATCAATTGGAAACCTAAGAACTGCTCCAAAAAGCCCTCATGACCTACTACCAGACCAGACAAACCACTCTTACACCTCACAAACCATTAATAACTCACTAAAAATGCCAGAAGTGACGGGGATAAAATTTTCAGACGTGTGCAGTGAAAATAATGGGGACCTAGCAAGATTACTGTCGCTGCATTGTTGACCAATCACCGGCAAAATTTACGGCCGCTGCGAGCCGACAATAATTCCATCGTTGCCGGTGATGAGACACCAAGCCCAAAGTTGATATAACGAGTATGAGAGAGGAGTAGACTTTTATACTCCCGGCAATCTTTCTGTAACATGACTGATCATCTACACATGATTGTTTTGAGTATTTTTGTTTGAAGCAGATGCCCAAAGCTGAAGATGCTTGGCCTTCCCTCTATGCTTGTAAAGAAGTACCACCCTTACGTTCTGTTAACTCTAAATGAAGAAGAATTGAGACGACTTTTCAGAACGGTTATACCCAAATGGAAGGATCTAGAATCTGTGCTGTTGAATAGAGGCCATTCTTACACAGATATACTGCTATGGAGATAAGTTCTCACCGCAAAAAAATTATTGTGTTGGAGATAACAGGGCTACATCACAGATGGAGACGTATTCGCGGTTGGAATCGTCTACCAAAACTGAAGCAACTAACCATAACTTCAGCTTCGATTTCAAGACAAGGTTTTATGAAGATTTTGGAAGGCTGCAAATGTTTAGACAAATTAACAGTCAAGGATTGCGAAGGATTTGTGATCAATGAAGAGATCTCAAACATGATTCCTGACATCAAGAGGGTTGAGTTTGAAGATTTAAGACCTATGAGTCCATATTACAATCTGGTGTTATATGACAGCCTATCAGACTAAGGTAATAGCTCATCTATGCTCGAGGAGGGTGATGAGTGTATCTTTTTATGTCACACTGCTTCTACAGCTATCAAGACTCCCAAATGTGCAAATCACACTGCTTCTACAGCTAACTATGCAACAGATACCAAAATGGTTCATTGTGTCCTATGCATTGACAATTGTACGTTAGAGTACCATTAGCAACTAAGCAAGTGCAGAAACAGTCATCCTCTTGCAAATTTGTAGTGAGTGCAAATCAAAAGAATCAATTACCATACAAAGACTTGTTCAAGTATTTGGCATGTTTAAACCTTGTTAAGAACCCTTAACATTGCATATAGCAGCCTTGGAAGCAAGAAGATGCAGCTTCACTACGAAAATTCTAGATTGCAGCAATGCGTTAAAACTCCATAACATCGAGGAATGGGGAGCAACCAATTTCTGAAATTTTAAAATAGGTGAAAAAGATCGGATTTATGTTTTATAAACTCCATAAATCCTTGAGAAGCCTAAAGTTAGCTTTACTGTCAGATAAAGTCTCAAACACAGGCTTTCATTCAGATTATGAATCTCATTTAGGGGAATTACTGCTTAGCATTTGTATTTAACTTTGAAAAGTATTAAATCATCATCCACAAAAGGATTCTCAAATCTAAAAATGGAGTACAATAACTAAGGCAAGCTTTCAGAATTCATAATTGATAGTTAGTCATTATTGAAGATACGGAGTTCTAAACATTTTGATACTCTGTAGATATGTAATGTGGAAGTAGCTAGGCTACAGCATAAAATGAAACAAGGAGCACAACATACAGTTTCTCGCAAATGGTCTACACGTCATGGTCAATGAAAGGCTGCTTGCTGATTTAACGAGAGCATTCAACATTTGAACACAAGAATGCTGGATGTACCAAACCGCACTGGCACCCCGAAATTTTTTTGCTATAAGGCTGAGTTGTTACAGATATCAGTATTTCTTTGCGATTCCTGCGAGAGATGAGTATGTTCCCAGCACTGCACTGATGATGCCCAATGCAACAGTAGATATGCTCAAAGCAATCTGAAAGTGTAAAAAGATGTGTTAAGCATAGAGAAAACGATATGAGAAGGCTTGCAGAACCATCTTTGAGGTTTTCTCATTGTAGAAACACAGAGAAAACACTGGACAAAAAGTCACAAAGGACGATTTTCTTCTCTTTTCATCATACCAAAATGATGAAACACTAGAACCATGAGATTTACAGAGAAAAGCTACATGTACTGGCATTATGACTCCCTACATTTGCCAATATTCTGCTTTCAATTTGTTACGGAAAACTAGATCCGAGTAAACGTAATCACCTGCATTACTGTTGCTCTCTTCCCCATAATTTTAACAAAACATAGAGCTGGGATTATAATAGCCTGAAAAGAAAGCCATATACGAATAAGCATATCTGAGGTGATCTTAACCATATTTTGATAAAATCCCAAAGGGAAGCGAAAAATGAGGCAACAAGTAAAAAAGACTATGCACAAGATGTTGGTAAGGGTGTATATAATTTCAAGGGACCCAAATAAGTATCCGAGAAATGTCAACAATAGGAGTCGAATAACCACTTAGCCAAAAAGATGTTAAGCTATTAGCTTGAGTACCGTACCAACATCTTGACTTTTGGTGGTGTCATACTTGGTGGTAATAGCAATACAGAGGAAAGTATAAAATAAAGGTTGCAGCTATCAATATACTATTTTTCAAGGAAAGTGAAGTGCCTCTTGAAGTGTTGCATAGATTTCCCTCCCAAAGTTGCCACAAACACTCCTTGCAATATTTATCCTTAAAAAGGTCGAGGATGTCTATCAAGAAAGCCACATTTCAATACTTTTTTTTTACTGGCGATCAAGAAAAGAAAATATTGTCCTCTCCAAGAACACTGTTGAATTCCATAAACAGGTGCTATCCTACCCAGTGTTATTAAAGGCGCAGGCGCACCTAAGGCGCAAAAGGTCCCTGGAGCCTAGGCGCAGGCGCACGCCTTTTCAAAGCAAGGCGCAATATTAAAATAAATAAAAATAAATAAATAATAGTGCATTAAAACAATAAAATTAAGTAAAAACAATTCAGGAACATGATAATTAATAAACTTCCAAACAATAGAAAAAGTTTCAAATATCATAACATCATAATATAACAAGCTTCCAACATTAGAAAAGTCTTAAATCCACTGAATAATAGCAAATCACTAAATTTTAAGTGAACATAACACCACCGTCTTCATCATCGCTAAGGGCCAAGGCAACAACGCATTCTTCAAACGGAATCATAGGCTCAAAGTCTAGTAGAAACTCCTCCTCAACTTCATCTTGTTCGTCTACCAACTTCATCATGTTATATAACTTTATTATTATTGTTGTTGCATTTGACTCATTCTGGGCACATGCATATGCTGTATTATTTATTATTGGTGTCATGTGTCATCTTAGGCTCTTAGCATATATCATCTTATAAAACTTTTGGTCCTGTCTTTCAGTTTGGAATCATATACAGCAAGAGCTTTAAGAGAAGCATGCTTGGTTATTCTGGAGCATAACAAAATCTGATCTAGTGACACGGTCATGTGGTCAAATTGGGAAAAATATTCCTTTTTATTGCAAAATAATGGGAATCCGAGTTTACAGCTTTGTCATTTAACTTCAGTTTGATTGTCGGCAAAAGCCATATAAAGTTGCACAGCCTTCTTGATATTGAATGAATTAGCAGGTAATTTTCTTAATTGGGGACCTGATGAGTTATGCTTATGCATAGTCCAAATTGGAAGCTAAAACATTGAGCAATGAGCAACCACTAAATCTAAACAGCGGCAGCCTAAACCAAACACAAATTAAGAGAGGAAATTGAGGTAGCAGCAGGTAGCAGCAGAAATTAAGAGAAGAAATTATGCATAGTCCAAATTAGGTGTAAAACATTGAGCAACGAGCAACCACTAAAGCTAAACAGCGGCAACCTAAGGTCCCCAAACAGAAATTAGGAGAAGAAACTGAGGTAGCAGCAACACTGTAGCAGCAGAACATATGAAATGGGAGGGAAGAGAGTGGAAAAGAGTGACGAACCAGCAAGAGCACTGGTGCAGGTGAGAAGCGGCTTCGGTGGAGCAGCCGAGCAGCAAGGCGAAGAGAAACAGCTGCCGTGTCTGCTGGAGCAGCGGCCGGAGTAACAGGCTTTCGACAGCGACGGGAAAGGCGATGCTGCGGAGCAAAGCTGTCGGCGGCGGCGGCGGGAAAGGCAAGTGGCGATCGTGCGTGAGATTCTTTCAGAGTGGTGGTCGTGAGTTGTGATTTGGGAAACAGATTTGGATTTTGAATTTAGGTTTTACTGTGTTAGTGTCTTAGACTTGTAAAATTGAAATGTTTGCAAGATTTGGTGAAAAATCCGAAAGAAAATCGACGGCCCAGCTAAAGAGATTATGGCACATCCAACGGCTATGGTTCATGCACCTAGACGTGCGCCTCCCGTGCCGCTATGCGCCTTGCGCCTGGGCTCACCAGGCGCGCGCCTTCTTGAACGCGCTGAGCCTAGGCCTAGGCGAGGTGCGAGTAGTGAGCCTTAGCGCGCCTTGCGCCTAGGCGCGCTTTTAACAACACTGATCCTACCTTATACTAATCTCCTGTATGAATTATGGGTGCCCTTTCTCCTGGTTTACATTGCTGTGAAAGACCCCACAGAACAAGCTAAATGTAAATGACATGTTCATTTCTCTTTGAAAGTAGATCCACATACAAGATCGTCTTAGTCCTTCATCTCCATTATACTCACAACAAAGGACAGCTCGTAGATAATGTACATGAGACCTAATTAATCAACAGTTTATTTTACAGCGTCCCTTTCGCATTCTAGAGCTAAGATATCATAAGCAATATGCTTGATGGGCATAAACCTTTATTGACATCAATTTTTCCTATTATGCATGTAGAAGAAAAAATTTAACTCAAAGTACAGCCTTTCACATTATCTAGGCATTAAGAAAAGCTTTAATATCTTCGAACTGTATCTTCATAAGCCGATTTAGGCATGCCTTCGCAGGAGGAATTGCTCATTCTGCAATGAGGCTCAAAGGAAACTTGATGAAGGTAATATTTGGCAACTAGTTACCTCTCGCTTGTCCTAAAATGCATATGCAGAAGAAGAGATGTAATGCAGAGCACAAGTTTGCGCATTAGCTAGGCAATCAAACTAGCTTGCACAACTTGAAGCAATTAGCAACATGTTTGCAGTTAATTGTGAGAAATTGAATTGTCTCGGGTAAAGCAGAGGTGTGCTACTCGAGTTATTTTGAATCTTAATATCCTCTCAAGCTGAGGGAAATTTTTTAGAGGACGGCAGTGAGGCCATCATTGTTCTGTGTTTCATGTTTCATAATGTTTCATTCAGAAACATCACAATAAACCTGAGATGTGCAGGCTTAGTTGGATAAGCGGTGACACAACAAAAGATAGAACAAGAAATGATAATATCAGCAATAAGGTGGGACAGGGTGGCTCAACGCCAGGAAAAGAAGAGGGCACGTTGCTTGAGAGGGTTTTGGTCATTCCAGTATAGGCCTTTGGATGCCCCAGTTACAAAAATTGTTTTGTGCCAAGTTGACTGGGGTAAGACGAAGTAGGTCTAGAGTGCAGACCAAGAATAACATGGGAGAAGTAGTGAAAAAACACTTTCCAGGAAAATCAGAGAAGACGTGCTTGGATAGGGGAAAATGAAAGAAATATACGAAGACGACAACGACGACGACAATGATGATTGGTTTGCCCCCATTGTCCAAATGAGGGACTGTCAAAAATGAAATATGTCGCTGGACCAATTCTCTGGCAGCTTAGGAATCTCGAGTAGATGCTAACTCAACACGGTATCGAAGTTCTCTAACCTCTGATCTTACATCGGTCCCCTTTATGTTTCTGCCTCGGTGAATACTTTATTATTTTCTTTGTGTCGTAGTTAACACTTTGGTTTGTCTTTCCACACGCGAACGGGGGGTTGCCTATGATGGGAAGTGTCTAATAAAATGAATTACATTGTTGGAGGCATTCTATGAGAACTCAAGCTTTAGAGAAAATGGTAACTTATCACGGTTAACCATCCTGTGCTGTTTCCCTCAATGTTCTGCTCTGAGTTAAGACTAGCAATTTTATGAAATATAAAAAAGCTATTAATTTGCTCAATAGCAATTTTATGAAATATAAAAAAGCTATTAATTTGCTCAATAGTCACCTTTGATTGGCTTAATAATCAGCTGAGATTGGGTTTCTCAGTAAAGGTTGTTCTTTGGTATAGACGCATTCCTACCAAAAGCAAATTTAGCAGGGGCAGCACTTGTTTCTCCGCCCAAAAGTGTCTCTTTCCATCTAGTATTGTCAAATCTTGTAATGTTTATAAACTCTTCTGTAATCATCATGCGTCCCAGGTAACTACTAGTGCACTGCTTAGGTGAAGCCTAACGTGTGACTGGTCCTAAACATTGATGAGTCAGTATGTGATTTATGCGTCTTCCTAGATAAGGTTAAAAAAGGCTCTTTCATAGCACCGACATATTGCAACAATAAGCACCCAGTCAGTCTAACCATTTGCATACTCATATCGAGCATTCCCAATCCCCGTAGCAGAAAGGGCAGAAAGAGAAGGTTACGCTTGGTTTCCAGAACAAATGCTTGATTGGATCAGTGTATTTTACTTTTGGCATGATATTTTCCCCTTGGTAACTTCTTGGCTAGTAACATGCCTTTACGAGTAAAGGTACGTCAAAGGGTGGTGTAACTCATGTCCATTGTAAACATACAAGGACGAAGACCAAGGTTATCGAAGCCTATATACTGTATATACCACAAAATCTAAAAGGAATCCAAAGAGCTTGGAAAGATTCGTGCCCCCTCAAAAAAAAGAACCACAAAGTACATTTAACACCAAAAGTGAATAGTTGCACTACAACTTTTAAAAAGCTATGAGACGGTTGAGAAACTGTTTACTCTCATTTCAATAATCTTTTCTTCTTACGGATCTGACGGTAGAAATTTAAACAAAAACAATGCTAGTGGTTAAAAACAGCGGAAGTGGCAGATTTCTCTGAAGGTTAGGTTTGGCCAAATTCCTTAAAACACGAGGGGCTTTAGAAAGGCTTTTGATGTTGAACTGCAACCTCCCCAAACTGCATAGGGATAGAATGCAATAAGCCCAAAAAAAGGAAAAGAAACTATTCAGCAGTGGAGTCTCCTTCACATCAGTGGGCAAGCTTACGTCTTCAAATCCTTGCATTTGTCTCACTCAAAAGACCATGTACGAATAAGTGGAGCAGCCTCTTTAAAGCTTGTAATAGATAAAAAGGCAAGCTAATAATTAGCCATATAGCCCATAACCCCACATCAACTTCAATAAACCATATTACTTGTGCTGTTAGCCAAACATGCTTTCACAAACCTATTAAGTGCAGAAATAAGCAATAACTTAAGCATCCAAGGAAGAAACCGAAACACATGAGCCAAAAGAGGGCCCCAATATTGTCGTGTTCAAAGGAGCACAATTATTGCGTTGATTCCATGATCACAATGTTAGATCAAAAAAATATTTGACTAAACTAAACAGATTTGCTAAGGAAGAATTATCATGCAAGGCAGGAATGAGAGGTATATACTTACCACAAGTATACTGAGGACAGAACCAATTAAAGCCATCACAAGACCTGCAATAGAAACAATATGACATTAAGTTCGGGAATGGTGAAGCAGCGCTGCAATTGTAATCAGCTGATATGAAAGAAACTTTTCATGCTTCACGCTTTTTTATCTACAAGCTTAATAGAAAGTGTCCGGGAGACAATTTTTCTGCATACTATGTTTTCTGATACTAGAATCCAGTGCCAATTTGGAATCACAGAACTCAGCATATTTCAGTTTGTGCCTATCAATCGAATTATCAAGGTTTGACACATCAGCAGTTTCTTTTCTCCTTGTCTTGCCCTGAGGAGTAGCTGTTATTTCATGGAACTATCCCCGATTGACAAGAATGCATGCAAACTATAACAATATGCTTGACAAAAACAAATGCACTTAAGTGCAGATCGCGAACTGGTAATAAAGAAATGTTGTATTGGCGTATTACAGTTCTATGACAGATTGAGAGAGGTTGGCTGATAATTAATTTGGCTTACTAGTAATTTAAGAAAATCTTACAGCTATAGCTGGTGGCTAATGAATATAAGAAGCATGAACTGGCAATGTAAACTAGCAGCCAGAAAAATAAGTCGCACGATTATAGTGGCAACTGATATGTGAGCAAAAGAACGAACAACAATTAGATGTTCAACACTATTAAGGACATGTATCAAGGGGCTATGCCTTCATGATAATTTCCCATCCTGCAACGAAGTTGCAAGATCATTATCTTTTAGCTAGAACGCAAAAATTGGGACTGACTAATATACTCATTCAGAAAGTTAATAGTGGGACTGAATAATATACCATGAGCCAGCAATGTCAATTAAACTTAAGGGAAACATATAAAACATAGAACTAGGTAAACAAAGAAAGCTTAAATAGCTTGAACCTATGACAAAAAGGAAAAAGTCATCTACGTTTAGCATAGTCACTTTTTTCAAAAGGGCGGTGGTAGGCAATGGCCATAATGAGGTTAGATTTTGCACGATCTCATGGACACTAAGTTAAACAAAATTGGAAGAGCTCAATAAGAGGGAAAATGAACGCTAATATACTAAAGAAAAAAATTTTGCTACTTTCAATTATTCACCCAAGGTTTAGTAATGCTGATGCAAGACAACAACTTTAAGAACATTGCAGGTAGCCAATTTTATGCATAATCAGTTGTAGTGTAAGTGTTTTCATCTTTTACCAAAATTATAATCTCGGTTGTGCCAGAGCTCGCTTGTTGGACATAAAATATAGGCAGGAAAATTGCAAGCTTAAACAAGGAATTCGTATTTACCAAAAATAACAAAAAAGGGTAGGAATAAATTACATACCAAAGAAAGGAAGAACAAATGCTACACAGACGGAAGAGATGACTAGTGATGTCCGTAAGAGAATAAAACACCAGAAGCTATCCGATATTCCAATTGGCAATAGCTCTTCTATACTTCTGGCCAATGGGTTCATCAAGAGGGCATATTTGTGCATTGTTAAGGAAACAAACTAGGGGAAAATCGTAAAGTACTTGGAAAGAGCAATCAATTTGCAATAACCAGTTTACTTGCCTATACTGAAAATTGACTGCAAAAAGGATATTTTGTAAATGGGTTGATAACCTGTAGAGAAATATTCTGTATCATCATACAAAAACAGAGCAGGGGTAACAGTGGATTAAATAGAAGGATCAGAGTGTAAGAAAATTACTGTTGTCCACAATGCAACTTTCGAAGCAATAGCATGCCCTGGCATATTCAAAGTTATCTGTGATAAAGTGGCTTCACCAAACATGAGATAGCCCATGATTGCAACACTGCCATATACTACAACGCACAAAATAAAGCTGCAAACAAGAAAGTGCAAGGCAATTCAAAGACTAGACTAAGTACTATTTATACCAATACAAAAATAGAAATTTGGTACCATATTATAAGTGCCTTGGTAAATTTTGTTTTATCAGCCATTGACTGGTAAATATTTGGGAACACAGAATGCCCAGAATAGCAAAATCCATATACGCCAATGGAAAAAGGAATACCACTCCAGTTCACTAGTTGACCAGTATGATGAAAGCCAACCCCGTCCACAGTACCGAGAAAAAACACACAAAAAACTATCACAATTGTCGCAAGAACACCACCAGCTGCAAAGCAAAAACCAACATTAAGGCAAAATGCTTCTCAAATGTTGCTTTTCTTGGACCATTAAGAACACAGATGCACTCCAAATTAGTAAAAATCACCTGAAAGGTACGAGATAATCCGAAGATCCCTCAACCAAACAGTAGGCAGAACAATGAGGGCAGTGAGAATTCCAAAGAAGTGCAGAGAGTCCATATGAAATCCATCTAAGTTCAAAGATGTTCCAGGGAATAGCCTACTTAGATTATCCCCTTCCAAAATAATAAATTCCACACAATATGACTGCACGAGTGGAAAAATATGTGAGAATCCGCTGAAAAAAGACTACCATACATATATAACCTTCAAAAGTCGATAAAGCTTCTTCACTTACATATAACTCTGTATACAGAACGATCTGCACCAAAACCCAAAGTAGATATCGTCATAAAAGAGTCTTTAAAAGGAAGTAACCATTGAAAGTCAAACAATTTATGTGCTGCATTTAGTTGCTTCTGTTTTTACTATCTTTTGGGGATATGGTCAAGTGTTGACTATATCCCCGTAATGGAGCAAAATCGTATTATCACAACAACAAGCAATTTATCACATATACAACTGCAGTACAAATTGATAACGTTGCTTGTGTGTAGCAGAGAAGGAGACTTTTCACCACCTGTTTTTGCCATCAAAGGAGGAGATTGTCAAACACATACATATAACGCTGTATGGAAGATGATCTTCATCACTTGTGCAGCAGAGTGAACGGTCAGGCACCTCCTTCGTTGTCCTTCCGCTCAGAGCTATGGTCTATCCTTTTCTATATCAACAGTGTTTCTTTCTTCTAATATACTTCACTTTTACGAAAACAAAATGTCTATCACGTAGAAATTTCACATAAATGGATTGATTGACTTCGACTTCAACTCTAGAAAGAAGAAAATGGCAGAAAGCTATAAAGACTAACAGTGACTAACAAAGACACTATATTATTTTGAAAGGTCTAATTGAAAGATCATTACTGCAAGCGGAAACTGTATAAACTAACCGATATAAAAAGGCGTCCATATCTTCCAAAAGCAGCTTCTCCAATGTCCGGATAGGTCAAGATACCTTCTTTGCTCTCAAAACAATGTCTCATAAGAGAAGCTGTATAACAACATACAACTGCAAAAAGAACAAGCACTGCCAAGCTTGCCCATCCACCTTCTTTAATTGTATAAGGAGTAGAAAGTAGCCCCACTCCGGCCAGCACATTAACCCCTGTCCAAAAAGAAAGAAATGA
This sequence comes from Escallonia rubra, assembly GCA_033065855.1. Lineage (NCBI taxonomy): Eukaryota > Viridiplantae > Streptophyta > Magnoliopsida > Escalloniales > Escalloniaceae > Escallonia > Escallonia rubra. The sequence continues at coordinate 182,401 of JAVXUO010001561.1, read as the reverse complement.
CTTGAATCAGCTAAATAGGTTACATAATTCTGTTTTTATTTCTGTTATAGAGATGTGTCCAAAGAAAAATTTCATTCTTGAATGTTTGAGCAGAGATACTTCTAAGGCGTGAAACAATCCAACTTAGTATCCCTTGCCATAGATCTAGCAAGAATGTCAAACAATAAATTGCCATGAAAATCAGTGCCCTACAAATAAAGCCAAGCATGAATTTTGGTATTAGAAGATACTTCGTTCATTTCAATAATGTCTCAAACCCGAGTAAGCAACAAACAATCTACATTAAGTGTCTTAGGTAATCAATTCTGTAACTGTTAACTGTTATGAGATTGCTCACCATTGAATACAGTTTGAGTAAGACTACATCCACGACCAATTGGAAGCTCTCCAGTCAGTTGCTCATGCAATGATGCCTTCTGTGACAATGATGATTGTGCTCTTAAAACCCGATCCAAGTCTTCTTTCTGATAAACCTTTCCGTATTCAGACAGAAACGGGGTCTTTGTTGAATCGATGTCGAAGCTACTTCTAGATGCACGTCGAAGTATTCCAAAATTTGGTGATGCAGTTATAGTGTATGAATCAATTGTCTCCCTGCCAAGAAGGATCACTAGAGTTGATCAATTGTACTCAACTACAAAATGCTTTAACATATGCCAGGGAGTGGGGCAGGGACTGACAGTGCTAATACCCAACTCAAAGTCAAATTTCACACGCCCTTCTTAAACTTATTAACATGTTACAACCAAACATCCGTTGAGCATCTTCTCCAAATGATTTAGTTCAGCTAGAAAGATAACAATGAAGGGCTTAACCTTAGCTAGCTAACTGCCACCTAAATCCAACTCAAAAGCAACTGACAATAAGAGAGGGGCCCACAAGGCTTAAATATTGACGTTTTGAATATCATTTTCCTCATGTGGGATATTCACAACACGCCACCTCACTTGAGCCGAGATGCCTTTTGAGCGGACCAAACATGTTAGTGAATTTTTAGTTTCAGTGTTGGCGGAGACCTGGATTGACTTCCTCTTTGATACAATGTGAAAGTACCCAAGAGAATACCAACCCGGCAACGAGGGAGAGGCCCACAAGGCTTATATCTTGGAGTATCGATATTTATTTACGTGATGCAAGATATTCTCAAACACCTGCATCCACCGGTAAGTCCGAAACCTCTGTTCCGAAGTGGGCAAATAGAAACAATAACCTAGGTTTCATAATGATGTGTAATAACATTTCTTAAGAAAATCATGTATAAAGGGCGAGACTCCATGTACACATTGAAGCCGACACTTGACAAAACGTTGGCAATCACAGCAATTTGCCCACCCGACATAAGCCATCAATTGCTTTTACACCGTTGTCAAAAGCATGTTGTATATTGTTTGGCATGTTAGCTTAAGCCGTGACAGCAATGATTGATAACTTAACTGCTGTATGGGAGCTCTGGATTTGATGCCCTAACATAACCTCATTCATAAACGCCAACACAAAATTCACAATCTAAAACCCCTGTTTTGCGGCAGATCAAAATTCAAGAAAAATTAGGGTCACGTTATATGCACTTCAGCCTGCAATCAAATCCCTAATCAGCCAAAAGAACAGAGGAAAACCAAAAATAATTCCTACCACCTCAACAACCCAAAATAATATACTGAAAATGCATGAGCTCTGTTTTCTAGCAGATTATAATTCAAGAAAAACGAGGGTTAACTAAATCTCTAATTAGCCAGAAAAACAGAGGCAAAACAGAAATAATTCCTACCCCTTCCCCCACCCAGAACAATGTGGAAAATGCGTAAGGTCCTATTCCAACAGTAATGCTATTCTCAGTCAAATTTAGAGAAAGTAAGTCTAGAAACATGAAGGGTTCTCTGGATAACAGTGCCATGATGGTAACCTGTAACTCAGTGGCCATTGGTGAGAAGAAAAAGGCGAGCCATGGTGACCCTGATCAGTGCCATCACCAGCCTCTTCATCGCTGCCACCACTCTCGATGGTTGTGTTATTCTCTTCTATATCATCATTATAGTTGTCATCCTCATCATTCTCCAAGAAATAATCCGAATCCTTGCCGTTCTCAGCCATGCAAAAGGTTTAATGACAAACCCACAAAAATGATCCGTTCTGTGTGTGTTTCGTGTGTGTAAAAATATGGACAGAAAGTGAAAAGTGACGGAGAGGATGAATGTGAGAGACAGCACGTGATGAATGTCGGGAGGTCGAATGAGATTGGACGAGGAATTTGTTTGGATTCCGAATGGGCCGTTGTTTTTTTTTTTTAGTTTAAACAGGATAATTTTCATAAAAGAAGCACGATAATTTTCTTGGTTACAGGAATAGTTAGATTACTATCCAAAGAAAAAAGAGTAGCGTGACCATATTTACAAGTCAAGAAGCAACTATGAAATAGTTTCGAAGACACATAATATTTACATATATAGGGAGCATAGTATACTCACAGGAATAAAGAAAGAGGAGCAAGATACAAAAACAAAAGGTACTCCTCTGTAGACGATTTATCCTGGCATATGGGAGTGACTGATCTGTAGATGGTAGAAATCTTTGGTAGCAAAACGGATATCCGTCATTACATTTGAAGATTTCCTGGTCCTGCTAGGTTGCTATAGATCAGAAATTTCTAACATATAGTCAAATTTAAGATGCAAATGAGTAACGTTATTAAGGAAGAACCATTTCAAGCATATGAGCAGACTCTTGCGATAGGCCTCAGAACAATTATTTGAGGGAAAGACTCCTTCAAAATTATTAGTCATAGTATTCAAAGAATCAAATAAATAAATCTATAATCTGAAATCGAAGGAGGTGTGATTGAAACTGCAGATTATATGAGAGGTGAAGTAGGTGAATCCTTGACTGCATGAACAGGGATGAACAAAAGAGATGCTCGGACTATTTATGGGTTTGCTTGCAATATGGAAAGGAAGACTGGAATTGGGTTTGGGTCGGTAGCAAATCCAAATATTTTTACTGAGTGTCATCTGCTGGGTAAAAAGATGCTGAATATTCCATGTTTCATGATTGAAAAGGATTTTGTTGCAGTTGATCCAAATGATCCAAAGAGTTATGAGTATAGAGTTTCGGAGATGTATAAGGCGTGAGGAATTATGAGAGGAAATCCAGGCTATGAGTCATTCTTTAAAGGTTTCTAAAGTTAAGTTGCAGGGTACATAGAGGTTGATAGAGCTCCAAAGAGGGGTGATTTTTTGGCAGGAGAGGAAAAGATGCCGGACAATTTCTTCAAAGGTATTGCATAGGACACAATTTTTCTGGGGCGAAATACCTATATGAGATATGAATGGGCCATTGTTGGAACTTGGAGTTTTTTTTTTTTTTTTTTTTGGAAAAGCAGAAATATATACCAGGATTAAAAAGACGAATATACAGAGGGGATTAGTAGCCAAAAAAAATACACCGGATGATACCCCCATCCAAGGTTATATCAAAGACAACTAACTACAAGAATCAGAAACACCACAAAGAAAAGGAGGACATCAACGCGGCAACCCTCTACTAGACAGGAGGCTGTACACATGCAATCCACCCCTGGTGAATCTCAGCACCAGATCGGGAGGGAACTTGCAGCTATACTAACGGATAGGACTTCACTGGTAAACGCGCCATTTAAGAGCGAGTGATAGTTTTTCATATTCTGTATTGAGAAAATGATTCATCGCAACTTATTAACTAGATTTTAACGCTATAAACAACAAAATTTGACTTTTTTATTGTAATTGCTGAGGTAGGTCTCGCTAATAAATGTCGTAACAGTTAAAAATGTTAAATAATGCATCGATTTTGAATTTTTTTAGTGATTTTATAATAATTCTAATCAATGAAATAAATACTAATTAAGCATTAAAGCATCGATTTTAAAATTTCAAGTGGTTTTATACTGGTTCAAGTTAATGAAATAAATGCTAATTAAGGATTTGTCTCTTTACAAACAACTAGATATATAGCACTTTATCAAAACTGGCCTTTATTTTTGCACTATTTAATTTTATTATCACAACATCTTTACAATGATATCAATATGAAACTATGTTGTAACTAAAATGGAACAAATAAAGCTTTAATAGTTAGAAGTTCGACTTGATAAAACTTTACATGGCGCCAAAGAACAAAAAGTGTGTTAACTTGTTATAATTTGATAAAACTTTTAACAAGCACACATGTGTACACTGAGCCGTTTTCTTTTTTATAACAAGTACATTAGTCTTTGTCATTAGCAATAAAATTTTGATTTGGTAAATATTGTAACTCATATTACTCTTTACTTGTCAAGACTTAAATCAAAATGGAAAAAATGTAAAAGTCGAAAAAGAGCAATGTAGAAATCAAATATCAGGAGTAGATTTGTCATACTTTGTTTAATTAAGTGACTATAACATGTTAAATATATATTTGAATTTGCATGAATATGATGAAAGTAATGCAAATGAAGTTAGGTAAATTTTTAATGCTTGAGCATTTCCCTAGCGAATTTCACACTCTTGAAGTTGCGTACATTTGTTAAATCACGCCATCTTTGTTTGTCGATGTTGAAAAGCATTTAAGGAAGTGAAAATGCTATAAGTTTATATACGGAAAACCGACTATGTTACTGATTTTTAACAAAGCTTTTCCCACTAAGCATATATAATTCAAAAGTGTACGCATAATGTCCGCCCGTTTTAAAATTTTTGCTCGGTTGACAAGTTTCAAAGTTACCTATATTGCTATTGTTGAGCTATTTACTTGTTTATCGTTTTGTTTTGTTTTGTTTTGTTTTTTAATTATTTGTGTTCATTTTGCTTTTTATGTACGACATCTTATTATGTAAAACTATGAATTAAAAATTGGTATATATATCACATATTTTTTGTAATTAAAGCATCAATTCTTTGCATTAGTGATGTAGCTTGAGTGGGTTGGGTTGAGTTTGAACCAGACCCAAATAAACCTATGTGCATTTAAAACTCAGCCCACTTAAATCCAAGAAAATATTAAAAGGGGTTGAGTTGGATTGGTAGGTAATTGGTTTTGAACAAGTTAATTAAAAGAAAGTTGGCATTTATCTTGAACAAAATAAAATGGTGGTCGATGGTTGAGAGTGCTGGTGGGCAGTGGTGTCTGTCGATGGTGGCGACCAATGCAGATTGTGGCAGTGGCCAGTGGTAGGTGGCAACATGTGACGGCAGCTGACGACAGGTGACTGGCTAATGGTGAACGTTCACAAGTTGGTGGCGGTAGGTGGCCACAGGTGACGGCAACTGACGACGGGTGATTTGCTGATGGTGAACGTCTGCAAGATGGCGGCGGTAGGTGAACGTCTGCAAGTTGACGACGGGTGATTGAGAGCTTGTGTACCATTTCTCCGTGAAGTGATACATTATCTTTCTCGAGAATATTTGTCATTCATATTCACTCTAAAAAGTCCTTTTTAGTCTTTACATCGTGGATCATTCGGAGAGTATTCTCAAGTCTTCCAGACAAGAGACTTCACGAGGTAATTTGCTAAGCTTTCTAGTCTAGAAAATCATTTTAAAATTGTCTCTCATTCCTGTAATCACATTTCTATTATACAAATCAAAAGAGTTTTTTTATTTCATCAGTCTAGGCCTAGGATCGAAATGTATATTACTTCCCGTATGACCAGATTGAATTACGACGGTTTTGATTTCGGTTAGTCTGACCAGATATATGGGTAATTCGACCCCGATGTCGAGTCCAAGCAAAAAATATAAAAATAAACTTAGGGTTTGTTTTATTACATTTTGCATGTTACATGTTTTAAAGTCAAAAAATCAATAGAAATGAAGTAGAGACGGAAAAGGTGTGGCGTGTGCCTAATACCTTTCCGCTGCATAACTTAAGTTCTCGAACCCATCTTCTGGTTTCGATAGACCCATCATCCTTTTGAACGTTTTAGAGTCATTTTTCGGCTTTTTCTTATTTTCTCAATTTTGTTTAACAAAATAAGATGACGACTCCTATAAAATCCTTTTTGGAAGGGATTTTTTTTTAGACAGTTCGCTACATTGGCGACTCTGCTGGGACCAAAAACTAAGAGGACTAACTTGAAAATTTTGTATTGATCTTTGGCCTTATTGTACTTTTTAGTATTTTGTGGCATGTACTATATGATATAAGGGCTAATTACACTTATGTCCCTAAGGTTTGGGTATAATTATAGGTAAGGACAATAGTTTGGACAATTAACACTTATGTCCGTTGACCCAACGGAAAACCGTTATACATAACGGTTTGAAATGAAACGTGTACTTAACTATGATAATTGCGCTCAAGAGTGAGCACGGTTCAGTTTGGTTCAATTTGAAGGTCAAAGCGCAAACCAAAGCATTATCCCTCGGTTTGAAAAATCTTGAACCAAACCAAACCAAATATCATCGGCTTGGACAATTCAATTTAGTCGGTTTAAACGGTTTGGTTTAGTCGATTTGGATCTATTTGTATGAATTTAACAGAGTTGTCTCTCCATATACCTACTATTGGATCCAAATGTTATTCAAAATAAAAGTTAAAGTTTTTTTTTCTTCTAAATTGCACATAACCTATTACATTCAATATCTAAGTGCGTGTATTAACATAAGATTTAAGTATTGTTCATGACATCTATCACAATAAAAATTCAATTATGCCTTTGTCGTTGATGTACGAAAAGAATGTATAAATACATAAGACACATTGATCGGTAAAATTTTGTATTATAACTGCTTTCATTATTTTCTTTCTTTCTGAACTTTCAAGATTTTGTTTATTTAGATTTTCTTAGTAACGTGTATGTAAAAATTATCAATGAATGCAACTAAGAATAAATAAGAATAATATAGGCCGGTTCGGTTCGGTTAATGATCGGTTTCAAAAAAGTAAATCATGAACCAAACTAGATCGAGGTTGGTTTGAGAAATATGAAACTGAACCGTTAAGATCTTTGGACGGTTCGGATTAGATTGTTCAATTTGATCGGTTCATATTGGTTTGAATGGTTTGGTGCTCATGCGCTTTTATTTCTTACCTCACACACGTGCACACCTTACCCTAACCCACCCACTCGAGGGCAATATTTGAAGGCCTTGGACCCTCATGGTTTCAAGGCGATCTTTTCACTGTACCCTCAACTCCACGGTCTTGTACTAAAGGAACCTTCTAGTTTTCTTGATATATTAAAAAGTTTGTACACGCACTGATATTCTCCCAAAGTGGAATTGAAAATGTCTCGATTTAATTTTCCATCCAAACTGATCACGAAAATGAGAACTACATGACTCACATGGGCATGGAATTATTATTAAAAAAACTAAAAGCAAGAAATCATCACAGGGTAGGGCAAAATAAAAGCTCATTTAAAAATAATTATAACTCCAAGGAGTTGGAGAAGTGGCAAGGACTTTGAAGGACAATTTGTAGGTTCTTAGTTCGAATTGATATACTAACGAATCACATATAAATTACAGTTTTGACTTAAGTAAAATAAAAAAAAAGTAAAAAAATGTAAAACCCACTTGCCACCTAACGTTGGCGTTCCCAGGAGAGCTAGGAGGACAATTTTTGTCCCTCGTGGAACATATATATATATATATATATATATATATAGTTTTAAAGATAGGAGATCATTAGTCATTACCAGCTACAGCTTTTGCCTAGAGCAGATGCCTCTTGCTGCTGCTCCTTTTGGCTTCATGAGTTAACCCCAACCAGTAGATAGATAGATAAAGACATCTGCGCCAGTCATCCCTTAGCCACGGAGGGCATGTGACTTCTCACGTGGTCTCCTTTTATTTGGTATTTATTTATATATAATTGTAAATACTAAATTTGATTTGTAAGCATGTATTTGTAAAATCCACTTTGATTCTTCATACACTTTACATTCTGAATTGTGTACTTAACTATTACGGAGTATTATTACATTGCTATACTATAGACAAGCTTTCAATAAACGACGTATTTTTTATCATTTCGTCGATGAAAATTTTCTAAATTTTAAATTTTTTTATCAGTGATACTTCAAATCTAAATCCATTTGGAGTAGCGGCATTAAAATCTATCCATGACATCACAACATAATAGTAGTGGTTTACATTTTTGGATAAACGCAAGGGGTTTGCACCTTTAGGGTGTGTTTAGAACCCATTTCAATTTTCAATTTTTGTTTTCAAAAAAATAAAAATCAAGACCTCTTTTAGTTTGTTTTTTTTTTTTACCAAACTGATGGGTTGTTTAATAGCAGTTTTAATTTGTGTAATTAGTTTTTACTTTATTTTTTTCTCTCTTCTCTTTTCTATTTTTCGTCTCTTCTCTTTTCTTTTATTTTTCAATACTTGAAAGCGTCTTATAAGCTCCTATATTCAACAACCAAAAGCGTCTTCATCACGACCTACACATATCCTTTGCCACTGTCCAATTACTGCTATGGCAGTAACAAAGCAGCTTGCGAATTAAGGTTTCATTGGGTCTGATTGGGTGAAGGGTTTGAATGACTTGGAATTTATGTGCGGAGGTTGAAGATACTGGTGTTTGTTGCAGCGACAATGGTGGTCAGTGTGATTGTGGATTTGGATCTAGAGGATTGCTTGTGCTGTGATGGTGACCGATGTTGGAAGGTTTGGTGTTCAGCAATGTAGTGGTAGTGGTAGTGAAGGTTGTGGTTATCAGTGGTTATGGTGATTGGTAGTGTTCGTGGGTGTTGGTCAGTGGTGGTGGCGGTGGTGAGTGGCTATGACGGTTGACGGTGTTGGCAAGTTTGGTGTTTGGGTGTGTTTTGATCAGTGGTGGTGATTGACTGACGGCCATTGGCTGTGATCATTGGTCGTGTTTGTAATTTGGTGTTTGGGTTGTTGGTCAGTAGTGGTGGTGGTGGTGACGGCAATGAATGGGTATGATGATTAGCAATGTTGATGGTTAGGTGTTCTTAGGTGTTGGTGATGAAGATTGAATGGAAGAAGAGACATAAAATACTTCTTACGAAAGTTAAAAGGTGGATCTCATAAAATAAAATAAAAAACGGAAAACGGAAAATTCCAAAATGGAATTTTAAGAAACATCCCCATTTTAAAAACTGGTTTATAAAACTGGAAAAAAAATAAATAAAACTATTTGTCAAATCTCGATATTATTTTTAGTTTTCAAAATTGAAGAAAAAACTAAAAACATATATTTTTTTCAAATGCTACCTTAGTTAATGCATGCAAAAGGAAAATATTTTCAGACACGTACGATGCCATGCGGATTCTTAAATACGGAGTAGGTTTTTTGTAACACATACAAGATTAGTTAATTAGTACTCCTCATCCATTGTCGTTATTCTTTTCACAAGAAAGCCGCACGTAAAGTCAGGGGAACTTTGTCTATACCAAAAAGTTGTTCAACTTCCAAGTTTCTGACCATGCACAGAGAATAATAATATGGTCCCAGACCCCGTGCACTAAGAAAGAGGTCAAGATTCTAACCACGAACGTGGCAAGCTCCTGTCACAATAACAGAATGTCGTACCTCTTGTTGTAACATGATGATACCAAAATGAATATTCAATCTGTCTGTGAAACTTTAAAAACCAAGCTCGCTCTTCTTGTGCATCTTGGAAACGAACATATTCCATCTCTTTCCGGCCATTAGCAAGAAATAAAAAAAGTATTCCCTATCAAACTGATAACCAAGTAAGGAAACAAGTAAAACGGAACAAATTTCAAAGAATTAAGATACCGCAACTTGCTTTTAATAAGGGGTAAGCGATGGCCTTCGATACCTTTTCTGTGAGGAGACAACGCTAGGTGATTCACAAGGGAAAATTTGTGTACATATTTACATGGTTGATGCTAAGTTATTGTCTTCTTTAAAATTTTAAGTCATGAAAGAACAAGCTCATTGTCGCACGCGAGAGGTAAATTTAAAGTACCATATCATCAAGTTCACAAGTAATCATAATACAAATACATTATATATATATATATATATATATATATATATATATATATATATACATATATATATATATATATAATATAAAGGAGAATGAACTCCTGGTCGCACGTGGAAGGTAAATTCAAGATACGCCGCCATCAAGTTCACAAATAATCAGAGTGCAAGTTGCATTACAATAAAGGGAGACTAAATACACAAGGGAAAGAATCAAACCTCAAGACATTGCCAAATTAAAGCTTTTGATGCCATATTCAGTTACTATTTATTTTAAAATTTTAAATTATTAAAAAATGAACTCAATAATGTATCGCATGCTTTAAACTTCAAACTTAAATTTGATTTAAAAATTTTAAGTTATTTGGCGACAGGCCTATTTTATGTGTCATGTTTCTTAGTTATCACTTTATTTTATTTTTTTGGTAAATCACTTTAACATACACAATTTTGTTTCTACCTGTATCTTAAGACCTTTGACATGTGACTACGAGATTCGCGAATCTCTTGAACCATCTAACATGTGATTCTCTATCTTTTTTTTTTCCTAAGAAAGTAGCATTAATTAAGGTTCTGTTTGAAATCGTTTATTTTTTCAGTTTTTTCTCCAATTTTATAAACTGAAGAAAATAAACACATTTGACACACAATTTTCGTTTTTTTTTTCAGTTTTGAAAAGGGCTAATTACAGCAGTGTCCCTAAGGTTAGGGTACAATTACAGGCGTGTCCATTAGTTTGGACAAATTACACTTATGTCCGTTGACCAGACGGAATACAAAAATACATAACTGTTTTGACGAAAAGACTTAATTGCCCATAGATAAATGAATTCCTGATTTGCCCTTGGTCTTCTTCTTCAACCTTACACACACCAATCGCACCACTGAGGAGAGATGGGGCAGTCTGAGAACAATCGACGCCGGAGACGAAGGAATCACTGGACGAAAGATTTGTCAAAATCACCAAAGGGGACGCCGAAAAATGAAGAAAAACCAGGAAGAAAAATAAGGACAGACCGGGGGGACGCGGGGGGATCTCAAGAAAATTAGTTACATCTTCAACATCCTTCATCCATTCAAAGAAAACCTTATTTTGCGTTCACCCACAAATGAATTTAGTCACTGTCGCTTAAAGTTCAAAATTTTTACCACTATGCACAATTCGAATCTCATTTCCCCAACTGTTGTTGGTCCAGCACCTCCCTCAATCACATCGATCTCGCCGTCGCGACTTCGGGTCATTAGCGTCGGGGCTGGGTGGAATCGAAGGCGGCGGGGAAGATGAGAGTCAATGGAGGTGGGTAGCGGCGGGGGTGGGTGGAATCGAAGGCGGTGGGCAAGATGAGAGTCAACGAAGGTGGGTAGCGGTGGGGAGAGGCTAAGGGGAGGGGCGACGGTGGCGTGGGTTTGGGGAGGGGGAGGTGGCGGCGGCGTGAGTTAAGGGGAGGAAGAGAATGAAAATTAGGGTTAGGGGTTGGGGTTGGGGGAGAATGAACAGATCAAATTTTCAAAACCCTAATTTTCAAATTAGGGTTTTGAAAACCTAATTTGCAGATTGAGAAATTTGAGAAATTTTTGAAACCCTAATTTGCAGATTGAGATAAATTAGGGTTTTGAAACCCAATTTTGAGAAAAATTGATGAAAAGGACTGAACAAAGATAGGGAACTCACCAATTTTAGGGTATTAAAACCCTAATCTTCAAATCAAGGTTTGAAATTTTAATTTAAAATTTTTAAAAATTACTCAGTATATACAGTACATGGGTAGTTTTTTCATTTTTAAAATATGTATTGATGACATCATAAAAAAGTACACTTTTTGGACAAAATCCTGACGGATGGAGACGACTGATACATTTTAAAAAAATTTGGTCACGATATGTTACATTTTAAAACTTATTGTCCTTGACTGTAATTTACCCTAATCTCAGGGACACTGTTGTAATTAGCCCTTTTGAAAACTCTCATTTGGAGTTTTGGGTTTTTATTTTGAGACCACCACCTCCCACCACCACAGCCACCACTCACTGCCGGCGACCACCACCGGCTGCCACAGCCGGCCACTGCCACGCCCCACCACCGCAAACCACCACCAAAGAAAAAATTCAAAATAAAAATTGGGTAATCAAACACCCATTTGTTTTTGTTAAAAAAAAAAAACTAAACTGGTTTTTGTTTTTTTGGAAACAGAAAATCAAAACTGGAAGTGTTTTCAAACGCTACATAAAATTAACCATTACAACCTAAAGGCAATATCCAAATGACCATTCCTAGAAAGACAAAGACAATCACATCGAAACGGATGGTTTCGGAAATGGCCAACATGGCCTTAGAGGAAACCAAAGAAAACATAAGGGCTACTCGTATTTGGGAGTACCAAATTAAGGGGTAGCCAGATCGGAAATATGCAAGGAAATGCATCAGATCCCTCACTCCCACTGAAACAGATGTGAAAGCCATGGGTTGCATAGAGTGGATAGTGTACCTATGGGCCTGAAGGAGTTCCGATCTAGAGGGATAGTGGAGATCGGAGGGGGGAGGAAGACGGTTATGGGTGTTGGGAATCGACAGGGTGGGTTATCGCAGATGAGGGATGAAGAGATGTAAGGGACAAGAAGGGGGCCTCTCATTCCAACCTCACAGCCATAGAAGCTGAAGGAGGAAGGGGCGGCGGCTGAGCTATCTTCGAGAGAGAGATATATACAGAGTTTTCTAGGGCCAGCAGTGATTCTTTATCATTTAAACCGTAGAGTCTCTTTACATGTCTTCCATTTTCCTCCTTAGAATTACTTTCTCCGTCTCACATAATTTGATCACTTCTTTTTATACTCAGATTAAGATTATTAGTCATATATTATATATATTTTTCATTTTATCCTTTAGAGAGGAGGAAGGGAAGGAAAGTTGGTAAAAAAAAATGAATTAGTGGAGTATTAAATATGGAGAAAGAATTAGAGTAAAAAAGTGTAAAAATGTAGGCCCAGAGAGAAAATGATTTGGTGGAGAGTGTGGGTTAGGAGAGAGAAAATGAGTTGGTGGAGAGTTAAATGTGAAGATAATTAAAAAAAAAAGGATAAATATGTAAAAATATTTACAAAGTTTTTCTTAATTTGGAAAGTGAATAATTCATGTGAGACGGTCCAAAAAGAAAATACGATCAATTTATGTGGGACGGATGGAATAGCTTTTATCATTCATTCACTTTTTGTACTTTATTTTTGAGCAATTTAGATATAAATTATATATATATTATCCATAAAAGTACGAATGTTGTAAATTATTTTTGACCAATTATGCCCTCCATTAACTACTGCAATAATAGTGCTACCATTCCGTAATTATTACTCTATTTTCAATGTCATAAATGTCGAGTGAACATTGTGTGATGAATGTAATCCAAGTACACACAATGGGAAATGAAAGGTGCGGTGAAAAAGAGGGAAAAAAGAAAAAAAAAAAAGAGAAGAAAGGAAGCCGTATGGAAAAACCAAGCAAAGAGTTAATTAGAGTATTGAAAGACCGAAAAGGAAAAGTAAAGCAAAGAAATTGAAAATTAGTTAAGAAAAAACAAACAGTTTACTAAAAAAAAAGGACGAAAAATGCATCAACAAAAAAGAGAAAAGAACATGAAGGTTGAATATGACACGATTTAGAATAAATAATTGATTCAGTTAGTACAGTTAGAGGTCAGGTGCTTTGCATTTCGCATTCATGTTGTTCTTTGATAGCTCATTGGATTCTTTTTGGGATTTTCCTCCATGCTTGGCGTATTCATTCTCTGTGGACATTGTTGAGAACTGAGACATGACTAAGGCCAATATTTAGAAACCAAAGCTGAAGAACAGTAAATTATTACATTAGATAACGTCAAAGCGACATAATATGAAAAGGTACGTAGACCACCTTAAGATTTAAGTATTTTACTCGCAGTTTCAAAAAATATTACAAAAGCAATATGATAACATTTGTGAAAAATAGTTCAGGTCAATCTCAATTGTCACTATTATTCATCAGCACGTTGCAAGTTAATCCAAAAATCAAAGAAGCGAATTCCAACACAGAGTGGTAATACACATTGTTTTAAAACATCATCTAAACCTTAGGAAACGGTATATAATAAAAAATTATCATGCTTTCTCACTTCAAACAATTGTTGAAAAAAGATGCCCATCTCTATCACCAATTCGAAAAATGCGGCATGCAACCGCTGTAACTCTTGAAGAAATCCTCAATAATGCACCAAAAATATCTCAGGTGAGACAAATATATATATATATATATATATATATATATATATATATATATCTACAAATAAATAGTCAATAGCTTCTCTTTAAAAGAGTAGTACAAAGTGTTGTGTTTTCGATGTATACATATGCACATATACATGTGTGTGTGTCTATATATATATATATATATATATATATATATATATATATATCCGAAACTATTGACTATTGAGAATAAAGAAGAACCATGACACCAATCATGTAAAAGATGCAGCAAGAAAGTTACGGTACTCACAGCGAAAGGAGCGACTTTTAAGTTGTAAGGATGACAAGTATAAACCTCCAATAACGTACGAACCAATGTAAACAGGGGAAATTAAGAAGAAATATTTATTTGAAGATAAATATTGCTCATTCTATGATAATGATAAAAAAGAATAGGTACATGCTGAAGCATATTGTAATTGGATAAGCATAACATGCATTCCTAACATTAATGTTCGATGTAGCCGAAACTTTAATTAGATGTCTAGTCTCAAAGTTGATACAGTCAAAGCAGGTGTAAGACTTTCATCGTTGTATTCCTTTTAAAAAATTATGCAAAGACGACATAAAACACTATCGAGTTACATGCAGAATGGAAAGGATCTTGAAAGATTGGAAGACAAAAAATTCAGTTACCTCATTAGGATGGACAAAAGGGCTGAAAATGAATAAATCCGAGTAAGGTAGCTGGTAGCATAACATGTTTAAGAATATTACCCGGTAGAACAACATGAGGAAAACCACCGAATGACATATCAAGATCCTGCGCACTCAAGCCATGTAAAAAAGAAAATCAGATTTGATGAAGACTAATAGGATACTATATAATCCTATTACTTAAATTATATAAACGTAAAACTACAATTTTCTCATTCTGCATTTTCCTCTTGAAATATGATGCTTGGTATGTACATTTGACATAGATAATGTTCCGAGGCCCTTCTGATTTGTTGTTCATTTCAAGTTCCCTTCCCCTCTATTGGTGTTTAAAGAAAGAAAGGAAGCCCTCCTCCCTCTTTGCCGAAATCAACAAGAAATGGTGCTCTTTCCGTGCAAAAGAAAGCTTCATTTTTGTCTTAACAAATAAAACATATCTTGCAACCTTTTTCTAAATTGCATTGTATGGTAATAATATCTCTACTGTTATTGGTTTGATCTTCACGTGTCATAAATTTTTTTGCTAAGATAGACTTAGGTTTTAGGGTGACATAAGACAAACCATTTAAAAGTTTTGTTATATCTATTTTATTTCTTCAAACGCGTATTGTATACTTGGTTTGATATAGTAGTAAAATTCTTAATTCCGTGTTATCGCTGGAGAATATTGTGTGCTTTCATCATAATTCCTTCCCCCTTTGGCCCTTTTTTTTCGTGGATGAAGACTGAACTGAGAAAAATGTAGTTTGCCCTAGCTCCCCATTTTCTACTCCGTATTACCTACCTCCATATTAACTTCATCCAACTGCTTCAACGGATTTTTGCCTTCGACTTCTACGATTGTACAATTTCTTGAACATCTTCGTATTTTCCACATCAATATTCTTCTTTCCTAACGAAACCCCATCATTTTCTTAAAGGAATAAACAAAGGGCCCTAATTTGAGAGCAAAATCCAATCAAAATAGCAATCTTGTTTAGGCAAAGCTTTCAAATTCAGTCAAACTCAAACCTCATTTGTTCAAGTTGCCCACGGCGAAACACTTTCCTTTCATCTAACCTTTGATATGATGTGTATAGTTGGAAAACGTTTTGTATATGATTGAGCTTAAATGAATACAAATGACCTTTGAAAAAAAAAAAAAGGACTACTCGAGACAAAGCAACTACCTAAAAGAAATAGAACTACCAATTTTCATTTTAGTGACGAAAAGTCGTAACATGGAGAAAATACGATGTTTTTTTAGGGTTAATTACGCTTATGTCTCTGAGGTTTAGGTGTAATTACAGTCAAGGACACAAAGTTTCAAAAGGTAACAAACCGTGTCCACAAACGTTGAAAAGGTAACACTTGTGTCCATCCGTCAAGTATCCGTCCAAAAAGTGTACTTTTTCGATGATGTCATCAATATGTATTTTTTAAATGACAATACTACCCTTGTTAAAAACCTAATTTTTAAAGAAATGAGTTTCTCTCTCCAAATATTTTTAGAAACTCTCTTCCAAATCTGAATTTTCAGTCGCCCCTCCCTTTCCCCATGCCGCCGGCAGCCCCCTCCCTCACCCTACCTCGCCGCCGGCAGCCCCCTCCCTCACCCCACCTAGCCGTCGACAGCCCCTTCCTTCAGCCCACCCCGGCGGCAGCCCCTCCTTCACCCCACCCAGCCGGCAGTCCCCTCCCTCACCCCACCTCGCCGTCGACAGCCTCTTCCCTCTACCAGAACACGATGGGCTCGTTGTGCGGCGGTGGGCTCGTTGTGCGGCGGTGGGCCTGTTGTCATCGGCGGAGAGGAAGAGGGGCGGGCAGCAGATTAGGGAGAGGGAGGGGCGGCGGCGTGTGTAGCGGCAGAAGTGCGGCCGTGGCTGTAATGGCGCCGGTGGGGAGGGAGAAGGGGCGAGCTGGGGGAAGGGAGAGATAGGCAGCGGGGTTGGGGGGAAGGGAAAGGGGAGATTCATCATGTTTCCCTAAAACCCTAAATTGAACAAATGTACCCTAATTTGAAAGATTGTGGCTTTGAAATCCCTAATTTGTTAAATTTGGGTTTGGAAAACCTAATTTTGAAATTTTGAAACTCTAATTTGAAAAATTAGGGCTTCGAAACCTCTAATTTGTCAAATTAGGATTTTGAAACCCTAATTTGAAAATTTTGAAACCCTAATTTGAAGAGATGATTGGCATTTGAAAATTTGAAGAGAGATCATGGGCAATATGGTCATTTCAACAATTCCGTTATGTATTTGGGTATTCCGTTAGGTCAAAGGATATAAGTGCCTATTTTCCAAACTTATGGACACGCGTGTAATTACACCTAAACCTCAGGGACATAAGTGTAATTAACCCTTTTTTTTATTTATATAGTTTACCAACGCAACAAACAATAAACTATTAAAATCTTCGACAGCATAATAAAGTAAAATTACTCAGGGCATTTCCAAAGTTGATATGACATTGAAAATTTTTATATGACACGACTCCAAACAACATAATTTTTTATGAAACCCCTAATGGCAAATTTTTGTATAAATTATTTAAATTGTGCTTTTGTCATTTCATACCAATTTTGGTATAAACCATGTTGTGGAGTCACATCATATAATTCTGTTTTATGGCATAGCAAAAAAATGGGGTAACTCAACGTATAAGACCTAGAGTTTATAGGTTCTAAATAGTAGTTTACTAGTTATAGTAACGCTGGCGATGCGTTTTTAAAAACAAAGAATTTTGTTAGAAATAGCCAAGCATCAGGTATAAATGCTTTATGTCACATTTCGTAAAACGAATTATAAGTTATGGAGACCAAACATTTCCTTATAGATAGTTATTTACTACTAATTAAAATTTTATTTTTATGCAATTTTCTTACTATGCCAAGTGTCAACATTCTAAATAGGTTATTATATAACAACAAAGGAAGTGTTATACTAAAAAGGGTGTTCGTGTATGAATATAGGATAGATAAGCATGTATTTATAAAATTTGATGCGGTTCCCTTTGTACATAATACTTATATATTGTATTTGTGATACTTTTGTTATTTAATGCTTATATTAAATTAAACCACATCACTTTAATTGGACTTATGCCATAGAGAACTTATCTATGACATAGCAACATATTAGTATACTTTTTTTTTTTTTTGGGGGGGGGGGGAGGGGGGGGTGTTAAACACGATAGTTGCTCCTTTATGCAATACAAAAGAAAATATTTTCAAAAAATAAAAATAAAAATTGATGCCATGTAATTCATACTAACTTTTTTGTAACATATAGTTTAATATTAGCATGTCAAAATTCAGGGGAACCATGTTCACAAAAAAAGGTTGCTCAACTTCTAAGTTTCTTCAGACCTTGCACAGACTCTGAAAGAGTGATATGGTCCAGTGCACTGAGAAAGAAGCCAAGATTCTAATGGCGAACATTGCAAAGTCATCTTATCACAATAACAGAATACATTACCTCTTTTGAAAGATGACACCATAATTTTTTTATGTGAAACTTGAAAAAGCAAGCTTTGCAAGTGCATCTTCAAAATGATCATATTTCATCTCTTTCCGGCCAGAAGCCACACAAAAAAAAAAAAAAAAAAAAAAAAGAGGAAGAAGAAAAGAAAGAATTGAAAGAAAATGTTCCCTATCAAGTTGACAACCAAGGGAAGTGAGGGAACATGTCAAACAAAACAAAGTACTAAAGATAAGCGTACTAACGCAATTAACACTAGCTAAAAAATATTGATAACTGTTTGATTTTGGAGCTCCCCCGGTATTACTGCAACGAAAAGAGGGAGAATCCACAAGAAAGACATGAGTTTACCTTGCAGAAACTGGGTGAGGATGATGCGAACATAAGTCATGTGGATAGTTACGAATGAATACAGAGAGAAGAGAGGTAGATGTGGCTAGTAGAGGCTGTATACGAAAAGATATTAGATTTTGAGTTAATCTATAAGTTATTTAAAGGACCATTATCAAGTTCTTTTATAGGGATGGAAATCATCATTTAAATAAATGAGTAGAAGGGGATAATTGGAAGTTCAATTGGCCCCGCGGTTCAGGTCCTTCCCCACTGAAATGAGCTGTAACCCACTGCAATGAGGCCCAAGAGTCCTCGTAAGGGATTGGCAGCGGGTTCTCCGGAGCGAGCCTGTAGTCGACGGACACAACTATGACCAGGGCCAGTGAGACGAAAGAGGTTAAAATTTGAGGGTTACGGGGTTGAAGGGTGTACCGGCATAGAAGGCTCCACCGTGGTAATGGAGAACTAGAGGGAGCTTCTCTTCTGGGCCGGTGATTCTGGGCATGAAAACTCATGCCTTGATGCTGGGTTTTGACGAGATCACGATGTCCTTTGCCTCGTCGCCGGTTCCGGGATCGAGGGCTGGTTCAATGTAAGGGCTCTCTGGGTAGCGTTCAACGCGACCATCTTTGTAGACTCGAAAAAATGGTGGGAATTCATGGGTTATTTCAGCTGTGATTGAAGTCATTGCAGAAGTAAATGGAAAGGTGAAGAGGTGAAGGTGCTTCTTGTAGGTCTTACAGAGAGAGAGATGAACACAGTGGGGAAGATGGGGAAGGGGAAATTACAATTTTGCCCATGCCAAAATGGCATGTGCACCGCACATGACGATTTAACGTCCAAAATTGAACGGACGTTCAATTTTGGAGCTATTTGCAATGGTTTTGTCAACCTCGAGGGGCAGTATTGCAAAAGTTGTAAATACGGGGGGCAAAGCGCAAAAACGTGTAAACCTCAGGGTACAATTTTGTAATTAACCCTAGATTTTAAGTTAATCTATAAGTTATTTAAAGGACCATTATCAAGTTCTTTTATAGGGATGGAAATCATCATTTAAATAAATGAATAGAAGGGGATAATTGGAAGTTCAATAAAAGTTTCAGCATAAAGGTGCTCTCCCTTAACAACAGTATAGATAAGCCGTTCCTAATTCAAGAGACAAAGCTGAGCACTTTACCATGGGAATTTTGTGTATATATGCATGATCCAATCTCAAAAACAAAAGAAAGAAAAACTAAGCCATTTGTTGTCAGTCTTGTTCACCTGTAATGTTCTTACTTATCATACTTCTTACAGGTTATCTTTACACCTTTTTTACGTGTAGTTTCAACATCATCCCTCTCACGTGTGACTTTACTAGATTCACGAGTACTCTCACATCTTGTGAGATGTGATTTTTGCACTCTTTATCACTTAGATTTTTGAATCTCTGTATCTATCTTGCATTTTCCTCATATTCAATATGCTTCTATCTGTGCTTTACTTTTTATCATTCATGTTTTTTTAGTGATTGATCTTTTGATATCCTTTCAAGACTTGGCTTGTCGACGCCATGACATCAAGTGTTTAGCAGTAGCACCAATAAGCTATCGTAATCGGTTTAATCTTCGCGTATAATAGGAGTTTTGCTATTATATTCAATTTCTCTTTTTTGGTTGGAAGGTAAGAGCATCTCGAGCCTACTTTAACATTAACCGATACTAAATGTTCTCTTTGAAAGCAATCTTAAGGTGGACATGGCTTTTGGGAAGGTTCAAGCTTACCCGTTCAAACTGTTTGTCAGATTTGTTTATTCTACTCAAGTGCTTATTGTATACTTGGGGTGATATCCACTACAGAAGAACCATGAACCGAAAGCCTTTTTCCTTTTTCACCGACTCTTTGGTCTTAAAAACGCTGATTTTAAGAATGAGTGATTACCCTTCTTCGATCCTTACTGCCCAACCTGAGAGCGGACAGCTAATGCGTTTTGCAGTATGTTCCAAGGATTGGGTTATTCGTTGATATAGTAGTAAAATTCTTAATTCCGAGTTATGACTAGACTGGAGACATCTCGTGTGCTTTCATCATAACTACCACTACCTTTGGCCTTTTTTTGGTTTCGTGGAGGAAGGCCGAATTACGGAAATGGACTTTGCCCTAGCTCCCCATTTTTGGTTAGCTACCTCCATCTTAGTTTCTTCCACTTGCTTCAAAGAATCTTTGCTTTCGACTTCTTCCAATGTAGATTTCTTGAACACCTTCGTCTTTTTCTCCATGCTAGACAACATCAATGTTCTTCTTTCCTAGTGAAACCCCATTGTTTTCCAAAAGAAATAACCAAAAGCATCCTAATTTGAGAACGAAACCCTATCACAATCGCAATCTCGTTTAGATAACTTTGAAATTCAATGAAAGTCGCTACCTCGTTCGCTCAAAATTGTGCACAAAACGCTTTTAACTTTCAGCCATTGGACAAGTTCAAAACAAAAGAAAGGCGCCCAACAGGAACGAACCACTGATGCACTGGACAAGAAGCTACAAACTTTTGGAGAACTTAAATAAGCTTAATCACGAAATTCAAATATGTTGGTGATGACATTGAAAAGGTGGCTCTGGACAACGCACTTCTGATGAAAACATTAATGACACGTTTTTATTAACCGTAATCATTAAAATTGTGCTTTTGTCATTTTCACACCAATCTAGCCTAAACTATGTTATTATGACGTCACGTGATAGAAAATGTTCTACGGCACCGCAGCATAAGAATTTTTTTTCATTTACTTATAGCCATCCATTAACAAGCTGGAAATTTTAAGAAAAAATATATAATGACACTTTATCAACCAAATTTACTCAAAGATAAAAAGTTCTAGAGGCTTTATTTTTCATTCTTCTTCAACTCGCACCCGAGCGCTAGTTGGCCACTACTCTGTGAGTGCAGGTCAATGTGGCTTGGGCTAAGGGCCAGGGGCATGGGCTAGATGTTCATATTCCCCATATGGAAGCCCAACCCAAATCCCTAGTAAAGCTCATAAAATCAGTGTATTTTGTCTACCTCTCTATATCTGTACAAATGAAACCCGTTCTATTTAAAATCGAAGAAAACAATTTGCCACCTAAAAAACCACATTATTATTTGATTAATTAGATCTCTCAGAACTTACTCGAGATGCGACAGGAAGGTGCAGATGATTTAAGAGGAGAAAGGAAATTCCAATTGTTACGTGTATTATATCTTTTTATGGTTTTTTTTTCATGGATAACAACTTTTTCCTGAAGAGAATAAAGATAGCAGGTATGCTAATTATTGGTCTGTTTGAAATCATTTACAGTTTTTATTTTCAGCTTCTAAAAAAATAAAAATCAAAACTAGTTTAGTTTTTGTTTTTTCACAAAAACAGATGGGTGTTTGATTAGCTAGTTTTTATCTTGAGTTTTTTATTTATCATTTTCTTCTTAATTTTTCCACCAACCTTCTCCAACAGATTTCCCAGAACTCCCCGAAGCACCACCATCAGTCGATGGATGGCACCACCACCACCATAATCAAATGCGTTGGTGTGGGGTGGATTGGGGGGGGGGGGGTGTGACGGTATGACAAATTGTGGATTGTGGATTGTGCGGATTGTGGATTGTGCGACGGTGCTGAGGTGGTGGTGTTGCTTGAGATCCCATTGGGGAGATGGTGGGTTGAGGTCTGATTCATTGTCGAAGGTGTGGGTTGGCGACGAGGGCCAGATCCGTGGGTGGGGATGATGGTAGGGTGGCGGTGCTGGGACAGATCTGTGGGTGGCTGTGGCGAGAGTGTGGCGGTGGTGTGGCAAACCTGTGGTTGTCGACGGCGATAGGGTGACAACTGTGATAAGGACAAATTTGTGGGTCACGACGGTGATAGGGTGACGACGGGGCAGATTTGGCCAATGGAAGGAAGTGTCTGGTGGTGATGGTGGAGCTTTATATGTGAGGGGGTTTTCTTAAAATGATACTCATTTTTTTGCTTCTAACAAAGTTTCAAGGTTGGATCTCAAAACAAACCAAAACTGAAAACCCAAAACTCCAAAATGGAATTCTAAAAAGCAGTCATGTTTTAAAATTGGTTTTCAAAACTAAAGGAAAAAAAAAAACGAAAATTGTCTGTCAAATCGGGTTTTTTTTCCTCCAGTTTATAAAACTGGAGATAAAACTAAAAAAAATAAACCTTGTCAAACGCTAGCTTAATTGGTGTTATTTTGTACTAATTACCGTAGCGCGTGCGATGCGTGTGAAAAAAATTAAAATTAGTGATTATTGTTACATTTGGTAAAATAAATTTTAAATTGCAGAAAATTAAGTTAGCCATGCGTGTGGCAAAATATTATCATCGTATCAAGCTTGGTCTTAGATATAATTTTAACTGAACTTTTTTAATGAATATAAAATTGTTAAAACAAAACATTTCTTTATAAGTAGTTATTTATTATTCAAAATACTTATTTTGTGTCATCTGTTAAAAAAAATTCTTAAAATGCGACTTGTCACTATTTTAGATAAGTAGTTACATAACACCAAAAGAGATGTTATACTAAAAAAGTGTTTTCATTATATATATATAGATATATATATATAGATATATATAGATATAAATATAGATATAGAGCCGTAAAAGTCAAAATGTTTTGAACTTATTACACCTAAATACATGAATGAAGATGGCCCGGCCCTACATTTTAGGGCCAAGGGGAGGGCTTGGAGTTAACCCCTCCTGGCTTAAGCCGGTTCTCACCTGGATCAAAGCCTGGCCCGACCAGCTAGAATCTAATTCCCAAAGGGCCCGTGTTGGTCAGGACCAGGCTAGACCATTTACCACATCTATACGTGGTTTTTATTTATTTATTTATTTATATATATGGGCTCACAGTCCTGCCAATATCATCATACGTGACAGCTTACATGTGTTTGGTTTCACCGTTTGGTCCTGAACTGAGGTTAATTACATCCGGCACGCATGATATTTTAAAGTATTACACTCACCTGCATGAGGTCTTGGAAATTACCCTTTGCCCCTCATATCGAACAAATAATAAAGTATAACCCTGCATCTTGCTTTTATATGTTCTTATTTCTTCTTTTTCCTGCCATAGTTCCCCATTTCAGCCATCGATGCAGCCCAACCGCGATCTGCATTCTTCTTCCTCTCCCACCGTCTCCCTACAGCAAGTCGTCAACTCAGAGCTCATCAAACCGCCACCGATTAAACCATCCCCATCTAACCATGGTCGTCCATAAGAAGCCACAACCATTGCTAAAACCATCACCACCAAGCCATGCTAATAAACTCATCACCACCAAATTACTGCCGCTAAAGTCATGACCATCGAACCACCATCTCCATAAGCAGCCATAAAACTGCTAAACCTATTACCATCGAAACCACCGCTGCTGAATTATTAACCATCAAAGAACCGTTGCTGAAACTATCACCATCAAACCAACCCCGTCCATAAGCAAGCACAACCATTGTTAAATGCATCACCATCGAACCACCATCGGTAAACCCATCACCACTAAACGACCGCCATTCATAAGCAACCACAACCACCATGTTACATTTGATTCAAATGTATGTTTTGCTTAATCTCCTCCTCCCTCTAAAGTCTCTAATACAATTTGGTGAAGTTAACGGGGGAGAATTAGAAGATTGAGGACTTGAATTATCAATTTAATACTAGGGACGCACTTATGTCATTTGTTAAAGTTCATTTTTTTAATTAATTTCTATTAGCTTTTTGTCATAAATGTGGTAACTCAATTGTTCCCGAGGTAATTAAGGTAGATCGCGTCTTTTCAGTTGGAGGAATAGAGTACCTAGAGAAAACAAACAAAATTTGAGTGTAATAATTTTAAACTTGCAAGTAAGTGCAACAATCGTAGACATCGTGTATACAACTTAATTTATCCCCTAAACAAAGGACCTTCTACATTCTAATCGCTTGTTGGAGCCAATAATTGTTTTCCATCAAAAAATGAAACTATTTAGAGAAATGCTATTTGCATTCTCTCATATGCTTTTATATCTCTGTCTTGTTAGTAAAAAATGCTTTCGTAACAAAAGTTGACTTCCTAACAGTAACTATTGGGTTCTGAGCTGTCTCTTCTCTCTTGTCAATCCATTGCTTTATCCATTTGTAGATGGAACTTCAATAGCAGCTAGGGGAGTCTATCAACATATTAGTTGGTGAAAATAATCCTTATGTTATTAATTATTCTTGTATTAATAATTCTAGGTGAGCTTATGTTCTTTAGAAACTCCAAACTAGAAATATGTGTGTTATCGATGTTAAAACATGATATATATTGTTAGGCCAATTCTATACAACTTAAGTTTTTAGAGCATACTATAACTTAACATGGTATCAGAGCTTCGATTTGGTAAGGTCTTGTACCGATTCTTCCTGCGTGAACAATTTGTCCCCTTTTATAGTGCAGATTTGCACTCTGCTTATCTTGTAAACTTGGGTGTGGTGCACATTGATTATCTCTCCACGTACATTCGGGGGCTTGCACGTGAGGATAGTGTTAAAGCATGAAGTATATTGTTGGTTCCTACTTTAATAGCTTAAGCTTTTAGAGCAACAATTGATGAAAAATTCCTAGAGGAAAAAGTGATATAAACAAAATTAATTTTAAAGTTCGATTTACCACCGAAAATTTTAAGAAATGAAAGTTTAACATTTGTACAAAGATATTCACGTCCAATGCAGTAACTCAACTCAATCCATATGCACGTTGGTCTTAGTGATAAAGAAAGTATCAACGTATTTGAGAATGTCTAATGGGAATATTAGGTCATATTAGAACTCATACTTACTACACATGCAAACAGGGGGTAAGAACCCCAACACCTTAGAAGTCTCTCTCTAGTGCCAGTGCCTATGCGTAAAAAGTTAGAAATCCCAGCCGCATGAAGAGAAAAAAACCCTTCCATCTCTTCTTCTCCAGAAAGACCAGCTGCCATCGCCCCTTCCTTTTTCGGCTTCCATGGCTGTGATGATGGAAGGGGAGGCCCCATCTCCGGTACTCCTTTCTCTCTTGTTTCTCTTTTTCGTGTCTTTTGCTTTCCCTACATCGGCACTCCACCTTGGCCGCCATCCGCCACCACCCTCCTCCACTCCCCGATCTCCACCTCTACCCACAGATCAAAAGTTCTCCAGCCATAAATTTACCCCCACCCACTCGTTATACCCTCAGATTTGAAAGGTTTTTTCAGATCCGTCGAGATCACCGGACCTCCGATCCTATTGCTTTGGGTTGAAATCTACGACGCCGGTCCGATATGGCGGGGTTGTGGCTTGCAGAAGATGGATCTAGTAAAGGATGATGATGCCGCCTCCCTTCGAACTGCGGATCAAGTTGATCTTGCCTTGGGAACTCGCTTCATCTCCTTTGGATCCGACGATAACCGCAGCAGTATTCTAAACTGCCACTTTATACGGTCCCTGGAATTGATGCCTCGTTGCATCTCCTCCACCCTGTTACCATTTTATTTGAATTTTGTAAATCCAACGATGGTAATACTTATCGTTTCTGCTTTCTGTCAAGGCCATGTTGGCAAGTTTAAATTCCAGGGTCAAACTTTTGCTTGTGCCCTTTTAGTTGTACTTTTGGTACTTGTTTTCAGAGTCAAACGGTTGTTTGTGCTCTCTTAGGTTGTACATTTGGTGTTTTGTTAATGAAATTTCCGTTTGACCAAAAAAAAACTGAGGGTAAGAATCTCATTGATCAGAGCAAATATTACATGGTCCGACCTTTTAGGACCTTTAGATTATGAGAGGCTAATGTGATAGAATAAAGATTGAGGGAATCATATCGTTATTTTAGAGTATTTTAGGCAATTATAAATAGTCGGAACTATTGGTCCCGGATCATACAACATTTTACGGTGAGTGCAACGACCCAAATTTATGTGAGAGTCTTAGACACACTACTTGCAAATACTATAAATACATTTAAAGATAGAGAAGAGTGGCTAATTACACCATAATCAATCTAATGTCACTTCAATCTTCCTTAATAACCAAAATCTGTATGAGTACAGTCTTTCAAATATGACAAAGCCTACTTAGCGATCTTTTAGAATCTACCTGACAATAAACATAAAAGGAAAAACCTTCACTAGAAAGTTCCTTACTTAGCCATGCCTTATAGTCTTTTGCACAACTCAGAACACTTGCCGATAACCTGAAAGTAGGATGGTGGGTGCAAAGCCCAGTAAAGATAAATGCACGAACTCATCCAAAGAGTATTAAGCACACGATATCGATAGCAGAACTTCGAATTGAAAGATACCAAGGTACATTGCAAATACCAAAACTAATGCACTAACTTTCATCTAGAAAATCAGATTAGTAATATGATCAACTAGCTTGTACTAAAGTCAATACAACGTAACATGAATGCATTCGCATGGATAATTGCATTTGCAGTGGGTCAAAAGGTTTCATTGTATTCAAAACAATACAAAACTAATTTTGAAATGATTTCAGTAGTTCATATAAATAAATTGAATAATGTCCCAGACAAGTTCAAAACATCTTTAAATATATCAGATATATTAGAACCCAAACATTCAATTAGTACATAGACATAACTCGGGGGAGTCATTCAGAAATGTGCCACACGTGTCATCACTGGCCGTGAAACAAGGTTCAAAATTTAGGATAATGATCTCTAGCTCATCAGCTAGCCCACGTTTCAATCCACGTGGATAGGTCAGAAACAGATAAACTACATACACTGTGACATGGCTCACCAGACTGCAAATATATAGATCCAATAAATCTAATAAAAACCAAGAGTTTAAAGTTGACCAAGTCATTCTCGTCCACATGATTCTACACAAAATCATTCGAAGGCGACTAAAACAAAGAGATGAAAGAGGTGCCAAAAGCTTGAATATCTGGATGAATTGATGTGGAAGAAGACGAGCATGTGGGTAAAACCAAATATCTATTTTCCATGTGCAGGTGTACTCTGATGAGATAAACATGAAAGTTAGAACCATGAAGAAAGAAGAAGATGGAATATTGGCATTATACACAGCCCAGAAACATGCACATGTACCCATGTGAGGAAGACGAGGCTCTCAACTGTCATATTGGCATACAATCCAAATAATAACACAATGCCATGATCTGTAATTTCTTGAAAAAAATATGGACAATGTGTTAAAATGGATGGAAATGAGCTTAGACAGTTTTATATTATGTGTAAAAGTTGAAGATGGCTTGTTACAATTTTTATAATATTAAATATCATCAAAAACTAATAGGAAACAAAAGAGATAGACCAAGTCAAAATCGGCTAATTTGCAATGTATAGACAACAACTTCTGTAGTGACTAATAACTGTCAAAGTCACTTTCAACCAAGAAACAAAAAGATTCTGATAAAACTTAGAAACCCAAAAGTTAAAGAGAACACTTTAAGGATTCCAAAGAATCATCTAAATTTAATGAGATATAAGAACCAATATAACATAGAAGTGGACTAATTGATACGGTCAAAAACAAAAAGTCCGCACTGACTAATAATTTTCAAACTCAATTTGCGCCAAGAACTAGAAGGATTCTAATAAAACCTAGAACTACAAAATTAAAGAAGACACTTCAAGGAAGAACGTCAAAGATCATTAATAACCAATGAGAATCAGAGAAGATAGATCAAATCGAAGTTGACTGGCTTGAATTTCAGAAATATAAGCATAAAAAGTGTTCAAGTCTATTTTCAAATATTAATAAGTTGATTTCGAAAAAACTCAAAAGTACAAAGTTGCATAAATTGGATAAAGAACGAATTACAAACTGGCTCTTGAAGTTACTACAAAAATTAATAACAAAAAGATCACGGATCAGAGTCAGTAATCAAAAGCACGAAGAACTAAATAATCAATTTATAGAGCATTAATGCATCCTTTCTAAACACAAAATCAATTGAGACGAAAGTGATTCAGATGTGACAATCAAACATTACCAATCCCAATATAGAGAAGAACAATACAATTGTAACAAAACCAGAATTGTAATTCTCGAGCGAATCGATTTCTGATGGGTAAATGCATGGAGAAAACTTATCTCAATGTAGTGAATTTACTTAGATTTATCATAATCTTATCCTTAAACCCCCAAAAGTCTTTAATTAAGCATTTTTCTCTTTTTCTTCTCCTCTACGAGAAAACCCTTACCTCAAGTAGCGAATTACTAGATTGATCACAATCTTATCCTCGAAACTTCCAAAAGTCTTTAATTAAGTATTTTTCTTGTTTTTTCTCCTCTATCTCTCCGATAGTATATGAAGACTTTCATACCTTCCTCATTCTTATATAGTTGAAAGCATAATGGTAATATATACAACTTAAAGTCCTGATCGAAGTTAAAATCTATTTTAGTATCTGATTTAATTACATTAGCAACTATATATATCAAACCATATATTCGTCACTAAAAACTTTCCAAATAGTTTTCATGGTGCACCATCTAAATCACTGTTACTGTATATCATTGTAATTAGTATTGTCACAAGTAACCCAATAAAACAAAGTCTTGGGTGTTACGGTGAGTGTCTTGGTAAACTACCTTTTATTGGCTAAATTAAGCCTACTTAGTCTTATAGCACTAAAGTCCGGCTAACTTTCAACTAACTATATATGGAATTGGTCTAGTGCACAACCAATGCGAAATGCAAGTTCGGCAAGACTAGTGGAAGCTATAGTTGCAGTTGAAGGGATGTGATTGGCGAGACAAATAAGCTTATCTTTAATTATGCTAGAAGATGATAGCTTGGAAGTGATGCAAGTTTTGAATGCTAAGAATTTAGATTTATCAGAATTTGGATTAATCCTACAAGATGTAGAGGTTGAAAGGAGCGGGTGACGAAAGTTCAATTTTCATCATGTCAAACAGGATGCAAATAAGGACGCCCACAAGTTGGCAGTGTTAGGAAAAGAACTATATGAGCTTAAGGTTTGCTTGGAGGAATACCCTTTCAGCTTATCTAATATTGTAACTCTGAATAAACTTTTGAGTTAATAAAAGATCCCTATATAAAAATTAAAAAAAAAACTATGGAATTGGTTTAGGAGTTGCAATCCTAGGCCCCACGACGACATGAAGTCCATTAGTAAAAACATTTTTGCTCGTTTCTTTGTTGGTAAAATAATACAGCACTAAGTAGCAAAGAATAGTAAAAGAACTAAAGAAAAAAAAACCCAATTTTATTATGCACGATTCAACGGCCAAATAAAAAGCAGTCTGTTATTTAGAAAGATTTTGACAACAATTCTAATTGTAGGAATAACCTATAACCCTTTAAATGCCATTATTTTCGCCAAATATTATTGACATTTCTTTAGACATCTTTAGCAAGAGTTCTTAAAAGTACCTTTTTAGCATCGGAGACTAAGGGTGTGTTTGAAACCCATTTCAGTTTTTGTTTTAGAAAAAACTCGAACCAAAACCTCTTTGAGTTTTCATTTTTTAAAAAACTAATGGATTGTTTGATAGCAGTTTTGTATAATTGGCTTTTACTTTTGTTTTCCATCTTTCCTATATTCCTTGTTAATTTTTTTTTTAAAATACTTGAGAGCTTCTTCTGAGCTCCTATGCTCAACAACCAGAAGCGCTTCTACCACGACCAACACACCTTCTTTGCCATCGTCCACTACTGCTCTGGCATTAAGACACTAGCTTGCAAAGTACGTCTTCATTGGGTGAATGGGCTTGAACGGATTGGGATTTACCTATGCACATAAAAGATATTAATTAGGGCTAATCGATGGATTAAATCATGTTGTGGTGTTTTTTGCATGGACAATGGTGGTCCGTATGATGGTGTACTTGGATTTAAAGGAGTGGTGGTGCCGCGGTGGTTACCAACGTTAGAAGGTTTGGTGTTTGGTGGTGCTGGCCAGTGATGGTGGTTATTGGTTATCAGTAGCTATGGTTGTTGGCTATGTTCGTGGGTTCATGGGTGGTGGTTGTTGGTGGTGGTGGTGACAGTCATTGGCTTTGGTAGTTGGCATTGTTGGAAAGGGTTTAATGTTTGGTCTGTTGATCAGCGGTGGTGGCAGATCGACGATCATTAGCTATAGTTGTTGGCAATGTTTGTAGTTTGGTGTTCGGGGGGGAAGGGGGGTGGCAGCGGTGGCAGTGGCGGTCAATGGATATGATGGTTGACAATGCTGGTGGTTTGGTGTTCTTGGGTAATAGGTATTGGCCATGAAGATTGAAGGGTAGAAGAGACATAAAATGCTCCCAACAAAAGTTGAGAGATAGATCTACGAAAAAAAATAAAAAAAATCCAAAATGAGTTTTAAAAAACAGTTTCATTTTGAAAACTGGTTTATAAAATTGAAGGGAAAAAAGAAGAACTAAAACTCTTTGTTAAACGCCGATTTGTTTTTAATTTTCAAAACGGAATAAAAAACTGAAAACAAAAATTGTTTCAAATGCTATCTAAAATTAAGTCACTAACCATATTTAGCGACTTTCATTTGTCGCCTTATGGGGAGTTGTATACAACTTGCTTTGCTGCCAAAAATTTTCGTTGCTATTTTCTCTTTCATCTTACATATTAGTAACATAGTACCTTAATTGTTGTTTAAACTTTTTTTTTCCTTGGGACTCTCTCAAATGAATGTCCATGCATGGTGAGCTTGTTCGTACGATATCTCGAGTCAGATACCATCGATAATCGAATCAAAAGGTAAAAGTACCCTTCACAGATTGAGAAGAAAGTTGCGTGCATTTGGTCATTTCTAAACCCCACAATTGCAAGAGCTTTGTGCACTATACTAGGCTCTGCATTTTTCTATAACGTCCAGCCGATTCGTAGTATCTATGTAATCGCTATATTAACCTTGTTTGTGCTATCCATGAATGGTTGCCAAAGTTACAGTCGATCTTTAGCCTCCTACACAACCATAAGGTTCTCCCCCTGTATAATTGAGCAACATCATCGCAGCTATGTGAATCTGACTTGTTTAGCAAAAGCTTTGGAACCTAGGCTTATATAACAAAGCGTGCTTCCTCGTGACATGGCAGCTTGGGATCGTGCGTACTCGCAGGCAGCCCACTCTGGGCTTGTGCACGCCATGCATGCCACACGCACTTTACACTCCCCGGCCTCTGCATGTCTTTGGCTCCCTAGATCTGTGTGTGTGTTTTTGTTTGTGTTGTGTGCAAGTTAGAAAAATATGACACACGTACGGACGTTTGAGATCCCCATCCATATAGAATGCAATTCAACCTTCCAACTTAGTATGGCTCAACTTAAAATCTATTTGTTCAGTTGTTTTTCTTTCTTTTTCTTTCCATTCAGTTGTTGTTCTTTCTCTTTCTTTCCATTCATAGCAACTTGGTCAGTTGTTTATCTCTTTTTTTTTTCTTTTTTAAATCTTCTTTCTTTCTCTTTTTTTTTCCATTCATAGCAACTACCCAGGCTAGCTAGTTACAGAGGTTAGCAGGCACCCAGGTTATACAACTTATAGCACAAACTTCAAGTTAATTTTATGCAAGTAAGCTTTTCGTACACGCCCACTACACGCTCGTGTGCATGCAACTTAGTATGTCTCAACTTAAAATCTATTTGCACTAAGTACACAAACTCAATATAAGCTTAATATGTTCACGTTTGGACATGCATCCTCACTGTGGCATACTCTCGTTCATTAGTTTGCCGAGCACATGAATATATTGAACTCAGTCACGGTTCGGTTTGCTAATTAGATCGTTCCGCTTTTATATACTACATACAGATCTAGAGTTACAACATTATAAAGAATGTTAGGTTATAAAGCACTCAGTCTAATCATATCTCAATGAGCTATACACATCAGATCGAGTTACAGAGACATAACATTTGTCTCGAAGATAAAATGTCATTCTTTCGAAATGAGAAGCTAGTTTACACTATCTAGATGACTATTTCTAGAGAAGACCTGCATTTTTTTTAACCACATCCGAGGTAGTTGATAGACCACCTTGTATTAATACATATCATGATCTTCTCATTCTCTTCTTAAACTAAGTTCCAGCACTTGCGATGCTAGAATCATGGCCTCCTACGTTTTCAACCTTCGATTGGCCCTTAGAGGATTCCTTAAGCCATGAACAGACCATCACCTACAGAGAAACGGAAACTTCAGACTCTCTTCTTCCTTCTCGACTGTCATGCCTACAAGTTGAAAACCGCAATTCAGCACTTTTTGGTGCAGTTGGTGGTGGCGATTCCTCTATGGTGAGAAAACTTCACCATAATGCTAGCGAACGTGATCGTCGTAAGAGGGTCAGCAACTTGTTTTCTTCTCTTGGTTCGCTGCTTCCGGCATCCGATCAAACGGTATGAACAATCTTCAAATAGAATGGGAGTATGGGACTTCTCAGTTAATTGGTTAGTATGGCTATGGATTACAACTTTGGTCTCAAAGATTCAAGTAGCATACAATTTCGTACGTCGTAATTGAAACTAAACCGCAATTTGTATCTCTTCTTTACTCGGTTCTCTTAACTAATTCATCTAAAGCGAAAATACTATAGGATGTTCCTTTTCTAATCTCATGCATTCTAGCTAATTGATCTGATGTCCACTGCATCTTCTAAGGCATAACTTGATCCAGAAGGGAGTTTGATGGAGTGAAATATTAGATGAATCACTGCAAGCCCCCACTTTGAAAACCTAAGCAAGAATAAGAAAAGAAAGAAATTGTTTGCAGTTACTGAAGTAGATTTACAATTTCTTAAGCTATTTATGAAAAATATTTGTGTAATAAATTACGTGTTGTGACCTTACAGAAGAGATTAAGCATTCCAGCCACCGTGTCAAGCGTGCTAAAATATATCCCAGAGCTACGGAAAGAATTGGATGAATTGGTTCAGAAAAAGGAAGAGCTTATATCAAGGATTGCTAGACAAACAGAGTTAGTTCAGCCAGAAAAGCAAAGAACACTCGCAACTGGAGGCTCGTTATCTGCAGTTTCAGCAGTTCCACTGGGTGATGGAGAATTTGGGGTTCAGATATCCACAATCAAGGCCAATAAGGCTATGTCGTCCATGGCTATACAGATTGTAGAGGAGGATGGGCTGCTTCTGCTAAATTCATCTTCATTTGAATCTTTTGGGGGCAGCAGAATCTTCTACCATCTGCATCTTCAGGTACTATTTCTTTAGAGAACATTTTGGTACATGGAGAATGGGAAAGTAGTATTCTTATCATGGACAGGAACAAAAAGTAGCACCCTAAGTTTACAAGGAACTGGCAATCACACTCCACTTTCTTCACTGACATTCTACTTTGCTTCTAAATATTGTTAGCAACAGTTCTTTATGAATCTAGCTTGCTGACGCTTTGCATTTGTCAATTCCTTAAAAACAAAGTTGGCTTCGAGGGGAAACTTATACATTCAGTGCTGGATTTGGTTTCAACAGGTACAAGGAAATAGGGATGTGGATATAGAGATTCTGAGGGAGAAGCTCTTACTATTGTATGAGAAGTTCCCTTGATTTCTTGGCTCAAGAAGCTAACAGCAGGCTTTTTCTTACTTGGTATTCAGCGAAGAACATGCATACATAAGTGTCAATGCAGATAAAAGCACATATATGTACTAGGAAAAAATTTGGCTGCTACCCAGGTTGAAGGAATCTTCCTCCTACAACCAGGGTAGCAGCCAAAATTTGTTCTATGTACTATATATATGTGAGACATGCTGATAATTTATCTTTCCTCTTTTACTGGAACGTCTTGGCGAGGGCTCTTAAATGACTGAGAATATACTGAAAAAGTTACATATTGGAGGTTGAAAGACCAGTGTTAATACTTATTTGACGTGTCAGTGGATCCAAATAATCTCTGTTAGTTTTTAAATTTATAATTTAATCTCCTTTAATGATTTGGACTCCTTATATATATATATACACACACACACACACACACACACACACACTACTTATAAAAGTGCGAATAAGTGTAAATCATTTTTTGGACAAAACTATATATTCCTACAATTTTACTTTATCATGATTGACCTTGATTGTAACCATTCATTAATTAATGTGATGGCCCCAAAAATCTCTTCATCTCTCCATATTAGATGTATGGTTCCTCTCTCAAAGTTAATGCCAAATGCTAGATACATGGAACTCTTCAACATTTAGCCAATAATTGATTTAGTTTTTTCATTGAATTGTAAAATTGAATCACACCTAAGTTCAATATCTTTTATGTATCTCACACCTCCAAAATAATTGTCGACAACATCAAGCAATTCCCTTCTCCTTCGCATGCATTCCATTTCATTCTTTTCAAAGAATTAATTGTAGCAAAATTCTAATGGTTGAATCTTGATCTCAATGATTCTCAAGATTCAAGAGGATTACCATCATACAATGATTCTCTTGACATTTTCTTCACACATTCCATCTAAACTTTGATGCTGTTGAAATTTGCACAACCTCCGGATATGTAAAATAGTTATATAAGTTAATGCAATAATATTGACTACAAAGAGGCACAAAAATAGATTTGGCCAAAAAAATATATAACTATTTGGTATCTTTAACTTTAAGAAATAGGCTGGGAAGCCTTAAAAACTTTCTCGTTTGGTCTTCTAATGGATATAGTAACATCCTAAAAAATATACATTAATATTCTTATAATCAAAACCACCTTAACTTACAGTAATCATCAAGGTTTTCAACTTGTGACTACAAAAGAACTTTACCTAATCTTTTGTGTGTAAATATATGGCGTTCATTTACCAATAAGCAAGATAAATACATCTTAATTTACACTTGAAACACTCACGCTAATAGGAAGATTAGCATCTTCATTTGGACAATCTCTGTAAGTAAGATGAGATTTACAAACATCTTGGTCATAATTCATTCAACTTTGAAAAGTTTTAAAGCAGAACACCTATGGATTGTAAAGAATTAGCAACATACTACCGGTATTAATCTTGATATAAAAACAAGGACTCACCCTCCCTGTTCCAAGTAGCCAAAGTGATACCATCCTCAAAGTAGGCCTTAGACCTTATTTTCTTGATGTCTAAACCAATTAAAGGCGACCAAAAAGTACACCAAGTTTACCCTAAATTGCAATCGTGGGTTGAAGCATTTTATCCGTTGTAAAGGTAATAAAGAGAAAATACGCGCTGAATATTTAAGGTGTTGTAACTTTGTCGTTATAATAGAGCACCCAACTTTAGTAAGATTTTGTGTGTGGCACACCCTGTCTTTGAGAACTTAGTTTGAATGAGAAAAAGTGGTATTTTGTTCACATGGAGACATAAATTCTTTTTAAACATTTATATAAACATATATGCTTCCACGATGTTGTCTAAAGTGAGAACTGTAATCTCCATTTAACGAATCTCATTGTCAATCTATTTGTAACTTTATTCCTTACTAAATACCTCTCGATTAACCTATTCCTAGCATGAAAGGGAGTTACATTACTCTAAACTTTTTTTTTTTTGCTTTTGATCTATTTTGTTAGGATGATTACCTGTTTCACAAATGAAGATATACCAACAAAATATCGCCTTCACACAAATGATAAGTGTTGCATGCAGCCCACGTATTTGAGTACACAAATTTTCTGAAGAGAATGTAGTGAAAGAAATCCAAGCTGGTTACAACCTAAAGAGAGTTTGATGAGATAAAATAATTTTTAATTTCGTTATGACGAAATAAGTGAAATCAATAATTTTTGTTTAGCACATAGTAGCACTTGATATATATATTAGGAATGTATGAGTAATGATAGATAACATAATTATAATGCCTGGTGAGATGACATGACAAATAGAATGGACAGTTCACTAGACTTACATTGCATGAATTATGTGAAGATTGCTTGAAGACTTGTAAGTTTGCACTTGTCATATGAATATCTTAGTGAGCCTGAGTTTTAAGCTCTAAATATGAATGAGCCACATCCAAAAGTAAAATTCATTTCTTTTGATACACTTTTTCTCTTCTATATTACAGTTTTGATAGCCTTTGGAGCTTCTTTAATGAGGTAAAATTCTAGCAAAAGCAAGATTCTAAAAATAATGTCACAGTTGTGTTTATTACTTTTACAGACATAATATGATTTCAGGTAAAGGTAATTTAACATCAATTTTTGCGAGGTGTGCATTATATATATATATATATATATATATATATATATATATATATATATATATCAGAGCTTCTACAATAACTCAAACTCTCAACTAATTGTTCTTAAATGCAAAGACCAAATTAACGTACTCAATTAAGTAAGTAACACACTGATTTCCTCGCAAGGGCTTAAGTAAACAAAATAAAAAGAAAATCTAAACCAACTCCATAATCAAGCTCTAATCAATTCAAGAAATCTAACGATGGTTGTTAGCTGCAGAAGGGAACAGAAAAATGGGTAAACTTTTGAGAGTTCAGTGGGGTGGCTCAAATTTCAATAGAGGAATGCAAACGATTAACAAATTTACTTCAAAAGCAAAAAGGGAAAAGATTCAACCTTGTCCCTTAAATCATATATCAATAGAACAATTTCAACTACAATGTAAACGATGCAGATGATATATTGAACATGAGTGGTTGCAAAGCCACACATGCAGTGCATAGTAACTCTTAGCAAAGTCACACAGACAGTGCTCAATACCAATGTGACTATAAATGCTTATGTACACTAGATAGATAATTAAGGTACTAGCGTTTCCTGTAATAACAGATCATCCTTATATCACCCCTAATACACACCATCCCTATAACGCCTAAATAAACTAACTCATGTCAATATATAGAGTACAATACTCGCTAAATCAATGAATAAATCAATGCTCGATGAATAATAAATTATGAGCATCGATAAAGATTTCAATGAACGTTTTAAGCCTCAATGAAAAGTTTTTAAGGCAATAATTCTCCTCAAAACGTTCATTGAAATCTTTATCGATGCTCAGCATACCACTTTTATTGCACAAACCCAGCAGCTTTAAGCCATCTTCTTCTTCCCCTCTTACACTTCACTGTTGACTGTTTTATCACACGGAAAGCACCACTGGCACTAGCTCACCACTAACACACTAATCTCGCACACATATATACCCACTAAAATCACACACATGAAATACACAAACCCATTTCATGAAATCTCACAAACACACATCACCCCCAGTGCACACATTACAGCTACAGGTC
Organism: Escallonia rubra; assembly: GCA_033065855.1. Classification (NCBI taxonomy): domain Eukaryota; kingdom Viridiplantae; phylum Streptophyta; class Magnoliopsida; order Escalloniales; family Escalloniaceae; genus Escallonia; species Escallonia rubra. Next base: position 144,529 of record JAVXUO010001561.1, on the reverse strand, counting down.
CAAGATAGCTCTGTAGCATCTATAAATGACAGATGCCCCCTTTCTATTTCTAATTGCATCAAATATTTCATCAATTTCACATACATGATTTGCAAAGGATCAACTGTTTTATCTCGTTGGACCTAACGAAGCTGGAAAAACTACTGCAATAGATTGCTTAACTGGATTTACACCAGTGACCAGTGGAGATGGTAATAATTTTTTCAAAACTTCATGTTTATCAATTGCAAATTGTTGTAAGGTTATGGGGTGCGACTCTGCAAACTTATCTAGTCGTAGACCCTCAGTACTGTCATCAAGAAACTGTGCCCAGATTTGCCACTTTCAGAACAAGCCATCAGTTGCTAGATAGCTTACCCATTTCTATCTCACAACCACCACAAACACACACTTGCTCACACACAAAACACCATACTCTCTCACCCGTTTTCACAACCATTTCACACACATAAACACACTCTACATCACTGCAAAAAACACATACATTCAGTCCTCCAAAACTGCTAGCCCCTTACTCCCTAAAAATGAATAAACGTGAGAAAGAAGAGTAGAAATCTTACCGAAAAGTTGTCGCTACGCTCGCCAGGTTCCGTCAACAGCATCTCATCCTCTTCTTCTTCTTCTTCTCTCTCTCTCTCTCTCTCTCTCTCTCTCTCTCTCTCCTTCTCGATCTCTCTCTCTCTCCTGTTTGTAGTAACCAAAATGTGGGATGTAATTCCAAATGCCCAAATTTCTCCTGATTCTTCTCTAATTTATTTTTTTCCAAAATTAAAGTGTTAACAAAAATTTCTAATTTTTCTCTTTAATTATTTAATTACCCTATAAAATTTAAATTTTTAACTAACCCTTTAACTATTGTAAATTGCCTATTTTACTCCGATTCAAAATTGTCACTACAAGTTTACAAAAATGTCACTCACCCAAATTTTTACCAAAGGCCCCAATTAATATCATTTATAATGGTTATTGGTAAATTATAACTTATGGTTCCTAAAAATTTGTCGCTAAAGGTTATCGATAAAATATTTTTTATGCAAATCGACGCTACATATTGTGCATGAACATTGTCACTAAACAAGGTAAATTAACCAGCTAAAACTATCAAGGTGCCGGATGTTACATTAAGTCTCCTTGAATACTTCATAATTGCCAGCGACGTGTTAAAGGTTTTTGATTTAATTATTAAGGATTTTAAAAATTGAGACTCTAAAGCCCTGCTTGACACTCCTTTTTTTTTTTCTTTCAGTTTTGGAAACTGGAAAAAAAAAGTTGCGTTTGGTAACTATTTTTCTTTTTTTTTCTTATTCAGTTTAAAAAATCAGTTTTTAAACTGAAAAAGAAAAAAAAAACCAAAAATGAGTAAATTTTTTTTTTTTTCAGTTTTGGTTTTTTTTTTAGACCACCACCACCCGCCCGTCGGCAGCCACCTCAGGTTACCACCGCCGGCGACTGCCCGCGGCCACCAGCCACTACCGCCTCAAACCACCACAAAAAAAAAACTCAAAATAAAAACTAGGTTATCAAACACTCACTTGTTTTTGTAAAAAAAAAAAAAACTAAACTGCTCTTTAATTTTTTTTTTGAAACTGAAAAAAAAAATGTTGTCAAACAGAGACTAGTAGCCAATTAATTGTTTAGAATCTAGTAGTTGTATTAAATTTTGAGTACATGTGATAGCAGACCTAGCAAACCCTTGTTAGAGGTTTAAGTGGGTTCAACCGTGAGTTTGGGTCGTGATAATCTTGGTGGGCACTTGAGTTTCTCTAATCTCCATAATGTGGTTTTAGAGCCCATGGTGGTGGCCTGAGCCTTGCACTCGTGTCAGTGGCTCTTGAAAAAATAGTGGTTCTTGGTAGAGTTGAGCACTAGAGGGAGCTTTGACGGTGGGTGGACTGACACGTGAGGAGAGATTGTTGAGATGCACGTATGAAGTTACTGAGTCCTACATCTTAAAAAATAATTTGGGCATATATGCTTGGATGGAAAAGTCCTATTGAGTTAAGCTATTAGGTCGAGTTGGGCTTATCCTGGGCCTTCTTGGTTGACACTTGACTCCAACCAGAATTCTAATTTTGGCTCAATAACCGAGAGTCTTTCATTGGTGCTTAGTTGAGCAATGTTCGGTCAAAATTCAAACTTACTTTTTTTGCATAAAAGATCTTATTTAGCAGTTGTGGACACCGCCTAAAAAAATTCCTAGCCCCATAAAAGGACTAGAAAATGTTGGGTCGCCATCTTATTTCATCATTAAAACACGAGAAATAAGCAAAAACCCCAAAATAACTTGCCAACATTGGCATCTGATCAAAAGAAAACATAAATGATGGGTTCAGATGCTAACTTACACAATGGGAGGTGTTAACCCTGTTGTACCCTAATTAGTGTCTACTGCATTTTAATGATTTTTGGTTTTTACATCTCAAACAACAAAATGTGGACAAAACCAACCTTAAGCTAATCCTAAATTTGGTTTGAACATAATATCGGGATCGAGTGGCCTGTATACCTGGTCGGACTAATGGGGACTAAAACCATATTGTTCTGACCGACCCTAAGGAAAGTGACTTAAATCTCGGTCTTACTTGTTAGAGACCTAAGTGAATTCAAGTTTTTCTAGCTAAATTGATTTAGAATTTTATTTCACTAACTTCTAGTTGTCTTAGAATTCTAAATGAAAAAGAATTCCAACTTTGGTAGAACTCTATCAGAATTTAATTTTTTGTATTTTATATTTTAATATTTTTTAACCGAGATCCGATCGCGGGAGGGGAGAAGCCCTCTAATCAATGGCCTGTACTTGATGGAAACAAGAATTTATCATTTTTGGTATTGCTAGACCGGGTAGATAGCACCAATAAGTTTGATGAATAGAATTCAATGATGTTGGAGTGGCAAGAAAGGCTGCAAAAATAGGAGAGCATAATGTCTAGGACGACTTAGTGATGATGCCAAAATGGAACATATCAAGATAGGAGGGTGGGGGCAATGACTACAGGTGGGTTGGAAATACACATATACAAGTCTTCACATTTTACGTGAATATGAGTGCATGCAGGGATTAGAGTTGAGGACTTAAGGTCCATCAGGATAATATGGTTTAAATGACAAGACTCTTAGAAGATTTAACTTTTTTTTTTATTGGTGCAAAGAAGATTTAACTTATGCGATGCGTTTATTTGACTAGCAAAAGTAGTACATTACTTGGTGATATTATCTGGGACAACGCCTCTCATGGCCCGAACCTACAGTTGGGCTTGTGTGTTGGATCTGTGACCTAACCGATCTTACTTTGCTCCTTGAGAGTAAGAGGAGTGGTGATCCCTTACTCTTACGCTATACAGAGCGACGGTAGGCTCATGGAATTCTCACCAAGGACTCTATCACGTCTTACTATAACTTGTGTGTTCAATTTATTAAAAGTTATAAGTTCTAAACCATTAATAGGGCAACTAAGAGCGTCACTTAAAGATTTTTAAAATGTCGCCAATAACATCCTCGAAGATACTCAGCTGACAACTAAAATTGAGATTCGTGGAGACATAAGGTCCTTACAGCGTTTGAAACAAAACTACTAGCCATGATACCATAGGAATTACTAAAGAACTAAGCTAACTCAATTCCTCTAATGATCATCTCCGCTAGTCTCAACCTCATGATTCTCATAGGTGTCAGATCCCCTTAGAAAATTGCCTGAAAAATAAGGAGTAAGTTAGAACCCAGCAAGCACACTTACCATGTCTTATAATAAACTTCAATTTTATCAACATGCCATGGATTTTCAATTCCAAAATTGATAATCAGTTTACAAGATTACGCTACATATAGTTTGTAAGGACATAGTAATGTCTAAGTAAAAGCAGTTCTCAAGGATCAAAAGCAATAGCACGATAACAATCAAGTAGCTGTCAATTGAATAACTATTTACATGGTTATGATGCAGTCAGCGTTTCCTTTGACTTGGAGCTGGAACCCCACTTCGGCATAATCATTATTGTGGGTGCAGGGCTGACTACTAGTGACAGTATTGTGCGTCAACATTCCGTCCAGTTGACAAGGACCCAAAATCTAAATTTTTCCCGTTAGATGTGGGGTACAACAACCATTAACCAACAATTTTCATTTCGTGCATCAAAACCAGGTTCATAATAGTTAACTATAAAAGCGTTCCATGGCAACTCCTTTTTTTATCAAAAGATTTAAAACAAGAGCGGTTATTTAACTTAAAAAGGCTTTGAAAATGCTTAATTGTACAACTACATGTGATATGTACATTCTTAGAACTGAAAATAGAATAATAATCGGAGACATGGCAAGACTACTTACTTGAACCGTTAACAAATCCGGAGTTAGTTGAATTTTCTGGCCCTAGTCCTTCTCTCCTGAATCTAAGATGCTGAACAGTAAGAACATTAATTTTTGTAGTGTAAAGAAAAATGCCTGGATTCCCCCCTCCCGATCGCATCTCCCCACACATGCTAATCTCCGTCCAGAATACAAACACACGGTATAAGGTACAATTATGCCAGCACGGGGTACACCTGAACAAGTGTAGGGTACACCCTTACATGGTACACTCTACCTACCCAATTACTAAGATTGTACACTCACCAACACACGCACACGCGCGCACACACACACGCACACATTAATACACCCAATTCACGCATTGCACACTCACACACTTATGCATGTGTACACTATAACCATACGCATGGACATACTGAAATACACTAAATTTACACACTTGCATATATCATAGCACGCACACGTACATATTTCACACACACACAAACAACTCAAACACACGCAAACACCCTTCACTGCATACACCTTTCACACTCCATTTCACATACACACACATTTCACACTCAAACCCAAACCCAAACACACACACCCTTCACTGAACACACCTTTCACACACCATTTCACGCACACAATCTCCACACAAACACACACACACACCCTAGCGCGTGCGCACACACATAGACACACACACACACAACATACAATTGCACACATACACCCACACACGCAACATCTTCACGACTACTTTTGCAGCCCCTCTCCCTTCCCTCACACAACCTCCATTGTACATAGTGCTCACACTTCGCATAGAACACCCCACGATAACCCCCATTCTAATAAATACACTGTAATCCCAAACCAATTCACTCTCACACACATAGAGTCAGATTTTTAGCCTTGCACCGCACAAAAACACAGAGTTATTTTTCAAACTCGATCAAGTGAAAAAGGGTAGAATCTTATCAAAAGTTTGCGCTCTTCTTGTCGTATGCCGCGCTTCGACCATCAAAATTCCACTGCCGATTTTAACCCCATGTTGCCCGTTTCTCTAGCAGGTTCACTCCTCTATTTAGCCCTCTCTATGGTTGTTAATCTCCCATCTGCAATTTTGAAAAACTCCCTCCTTCAATCATTCGAACACATCCCAAAAAAGCAGCCTTTTGCCTCCCTAATTTTCAGATTTTCTTCTCTAGTCCTCTCTTTGTCTCTCTCACAGTTACCCCTATTTCCTCCCCATTTTTGCCTCTCTTCCTCTGACTTTCTAAAGTCATAAGATTTTAAAAAAACAATTACAACTAAAAAAATTCAAGACCCTAGTAAAGGGTTTTAAAAACTTTTAGGAGTCGCCATCTTATTTTATTAAAAGAAGAAAAATATAAAAAAACCCTAAAAATGACCCTAAAAGCGTTCAAAAACTAACTAGTCTATTGAAAATAGAAAAATGGGTTCCGGGGACTAAGTTATGCTGCGGGAAGGTGTTAGGCACCCACCATACTCTTTCGGTCTCTACTTCACTTTTATTGATTTTTTACCTTAAACACATAATTTGCAATAAATATACCCTAATCATAAATTTTACATTATTGATTTGAGTTTGATAGCAGATGTCAAATAGCCTATGTATTTGGTCAGACAAACCAAAATCAAAATCATCGTAGTTCGACTCGGGTACAAAGACATCCACTGTCTAATGTAGTCAATAAAAGAATGCATCATAAGTTAGCTCAATTCATTTGCATGTCCGTCTTAGTGATAAAGGAAGTATCAACGTATTTGAGAATGTGTAATAGAAATATTATGTCATATAGTGGGACTTAAACTCACTACACAAATCTTGCCTTTGACAAAGTCTACGCGTAACTCGCGGGTAGACCCGGCCTAGGGCCAATAAGCTGGATAGGGGTATTCATTTTGTCTACTCGTAAATTTGCGGGTAAATTCTACATGTACAAGAACGGGTCAAGTTAGAGCTTGTCAAGCATGGGCATACTTGTGGGTAAATTACACTTAGGGTTTCATTTTTGATCTCTCAGATCATTTTATCTTTTTTCACTCAGTTTCCACCACTATGTGTGTGCGTGTGTTGAGTGCTGTTTTTTTTTGTTTGTATGAATGTGTGTCTTTGTGTGTGCACGTGTTTATATGTTGTGTCAGTGTGTGTGTGCGTGTCTGTTTTAGTGTACTTGTTTATTCTTTGTGTTTATGTAAGTCTGTTATATGTGTCGTTTAGCCAATGCTTGAGTTTTTGTGTGTGTGTGTGTGTTTGACTCGATGTGTGTGCAATGTGTTAGGGAGAAAAAAGGGAAGACGGAAAAAAAATACGAAGAAAAGAATGGATAACTAGCGGGTATATTCGGCCCAAGGTGGGTTGGACATGGATCCAAGAAAATGCTACAGTAAAATTCCGGTTAAATTTTACCCATAGCCTCAATTGGTTACTCTTGAATCACGTGAGAGTACCCGTTCGCCAGATCGAGACAAAAACCTCATTGGTCGGAGCAAATATTACATGGTCCGACTTTTTAGGACCATTAGATTAGATTAGGAGAGGCTAATTTAGTACAGTATAATAAAGGGTTAATATATTTAACAGTTACTGATATTGTAAGGGTGATACCTTGATAAAGTTCTTTTACTGTTGGCTATCTTAAGCTCACTTTAGTCTTCTAGCATTAAAGTCCTGCTAGCTGTCAATTTGGTGCACGAGTTGCGACCTTAGGCCACACGACTATATGAAGCCCATTAGTAAAAAGGTTCCTTTGCTGGTAAAATAATAACCAGCAGAAGGATGGTAAAAGAAGTAAAAACAAAATCCTCAATCCTAGTATGCACGATCCAACGGCGAAGCAAATAGCAGCGATAGTGCCATACATACTTTGTTTTTCCTTATTTCTATTTAGAAAGATTTTGGTGGCATTTGTGGTAATAAGAAAAGCTTACAACCTATCACTTACATGTCATCACTTGTCGCTTGATATTGCTTGACACTTCTACATATTTGTTTAGCGACAAACCTCAAAAATATTTTTTTAGCATCACTAAAAAAGTGTACGTAAGCATATTTACCAACCATCTTTGTCGCTAAATGGATTGGGGGGGAGGGGTTGGGAAGGGTGATCGTATACAACCCGAGTTTCCGACAAAGTTTTTCGTTACTAGTGACGGAACCAGCATTTCATTCCAGGGAGTAGAAAAAATATTTCGAAATCACCAAATTTTTTTATAGGTAAATGTATTTTTCGATAATATGCAAAAAAAAAAAATTACTAAAAAACATCTAAAAGATCCTATTAAGTCATTACAAACTCTTTACAAAAAAAAAAAAAAAAAAGAATACAAAATAGACATTTAAGTGTTTACAAAGAAAGCACTAAATTACTACTCAATGAGGCCCGAAGATTGGTAGCACTTTATAATGCACATTCCTGTTATCCCTGAAACCCCAAACAGCAACAGCATTCGAGACTCATAAGGGGCTCCGTTTGACAACACTTTCAGTTTTGGTTTTCTGTTTCAAAAAAAACAAAAATCAAAATCAGTTTAATTTTATTTTTTTTACAAAAACAAGTGGATGTTTGATAACCTAATTTTTATTTGAGTTTTTTTTTTTTTTTTTTGATTACCCAGTTTTTATTTTGAGTTTTTTCTTTGGTGGTGGTTTGCGGTGGCAAGCGGTGGCTGGTGGGCACCGGCGATGGCAGTGGCTGGCCGACGGTGGACAATGGCGGTGGCTGCCAGCCGCCGGCAGTGGATAGTGGCGGTGGCTGCCGGCAGTGGGAGGGTGGTGGTGGTGTCAAAATAAAAATCAAAACTGAAAACCGAAACTCATTTTTGGAGTTTTAAAAAACAGTCCTGCTTTAAAAACTGATTTTTTAAACTGAAGAAAAAAAAAACGAAAACTGTCTGCCAAATGCGCTTATTTTTTTCAGTTTACAAACTGGAAAAAAAAACTCTGTCAAACGGGGCCTAAGACTCCAAATTTCAGATAAACAAACGACTTTCCGCATGACTCTTCAGCGATATATAACTGCATGAAAAACATTTACATTCCTCGTCCTCCAAGGATCTCTTCGTGATCTCTCTCCACTGCAAGCCTGGTGCTCCACTTCTTGCAGTCATTAGTATACCCATCCGCCCATACGCCCATCTCTCTCCACATAATGCCAACTACTAGCCATTTGGAATAGTAGAACCAGATAAAAAATGGTTTCTACAAGTTATTTAACTGGTAACAAAACATGTTTACAACATTTAATTTGAACATACGTAGAAGTACTCATCATATACACAAGCTGCCTTCTCTAGAAAAGGTTAATACTAGGTTGATATGAACGCATCTGGTGTTTCACTTTTTTGGTGCACTCCAAACTCCAACCACATAAATTTTTCTGAATAAATTAAGCAAAAGGATGCACAAACCTTTAGTGCATCCTAATATAAGACTAAAAACGGTATAAACCTAATCACATATGACCAAAATCAGTAGAGTACCTCTCGAAACTCGTAGAAAGCTCAACGTTACACCATAAGCATAAGCAGAAGCTCATGTATGAGAATTCTTGCCCTTTAAGTGTCTTTACTTCTTGAATTCGTACGTAATGTTAACCTGTATGACATCACCATTCCGAAGATCAACATCTCATCTCAACACAACATCACATTCCAACACAACAATACATTTCAACCTCCAAATTTTAAAACTAAATAACCAAACAAGTGCATGAATATCTTGAAAAGATCAACAAAAAATAATATTTATGCAATTAAGAATTGTTTATGCAGCAAATTAGGAATTAGGAAAGCAAATTAGAAAAGAAATTAGGAAAGCAAATCAATTAGGAGGGAGCAAATGCATATCTCAAATTCAAAAGGCAGATGACTCGCTATAGATTTAAGTCGTTAAATCAAAATCGGTAGTCGCAAGAGATAAATAACTGCATATGGGGCTTTTATCATTTGTTAGAAATCATAAGCCAATCAGAACAATTGAACAAGTGCATGTAATTACGGTAAGTATAACCCTAAATCTATAACAATCAAAGTATTAAACAACATAAAATCAGTATGCCTACCAGATTCTAATGATGTGACGTGTATCGTCGTCGTCGTCGCTGACAAAGGGATGTTGGCCGCCAGTCGTCGTCGCTGGTCATTCGCCCCATCACACGTCTCACCGTCGCCGTTTTCTGTCAGATTTGGAACAAGAAGGCCAGTCTTCTCTCCTAGCTCTTGGTTGTCTTGATTCGAGGGAGAGAAAGACAGAGTCTGAGCTGAGGCCAAAGAGAGAAGCCATGGCTGTGTCGTCGTCCAAACCATGACGTCCCCGTAAACCATCAAACAAGTGCAAGAGTTAACAGGAAGGGTCGCAGCCCTGGGAAGGTTCATGGCTCGATCAGCTGAACGATGCTTTCCATTCTTCAGAGCCATCAGGAAAGCGAAAAATTTTGTTTGGACAGAAGATTGTCAGAAATCGTTCGAAGAACTCAAAACATATTTAAGATCTCCACCCCTACTTTCGAAACCACTTCCTAGAGAAGACTTGTTTCTATATCTCTCAGTCACCGAGGTTGCAATAAGCGCTGTTTTAGTCAGAGAGGAGGATGGAGTTCAGAAACCCATCTATTACGTCAGCAAAGTTTTACAAGATGTAGAGATGAGATATCTGAAGATCGACAAGATTGCACTAGCCCTCATCATATCAGCTAGGCGTCTTCGACCGTATTTCCAGTCTCACACCATCATCGTTCTGACGGACCAACCACTTAGAAAGGTTTTACTGAGCCCCGAGGCATCAGGGCGATTGGTAAACTGGTCTGTTGAGTTGGGGGAATTCGATATCCAATATAAACCTCGCACTGCAATTAAAGCTCAAGCCTTAGCAGATTTTATTGTCGAGTGTACATTACCTGAAGACCCCCCTCAGTTGGTAATTTCTGAGGTTACAGATCCTTGGAATCTTTATATAGACGGTTCTTCAGCTGTTGGTGGTAGTGGAGCCGGGATCATTCTTATAAGTCCAGAAGGTTTCACTATTGAGTATGCACTTCGCTTTGGATTTCAAGCCTCAAATAACGAAGCAGAATATGGGGCTCTTCTCGCGGGGAAAAGGCTAGCACTTGCTTTAAAGGTAGATTCGCTATCAGTTCATAGTGATTCCCAACTGGTGGTAAATTATGTCTTAGGAGATTATGAGGCCAGAGACGAAAGAATGACTCAATATCTCTAATTAGTCAAAACATTAGCTGCGAAGTTTGAAAACTTCAACATTCAACAAATCTCTCGAGATCAGAATACTCGGGCAGATACATTATCAAGACTTGCTTCCACCGAAACAACAGATGCCCGTCGCTCGGTTTACCATGAATTCCTCAAGGATCGCAGTATCAGTCCTCAAGCTGAGATTGAAATGATAGACCAAGAACCCTGTTGGATGGACATGATCATCAAATATTTGTCCACGGGCGAATTACCAAGTGAAAGACATGAGGCGAGGAACCTTCGTGTCAAAGCTGCTCGATATGCATTAGTGGAAGGAATTCTATACAAAAAATCCTTCAGCCTTCCTTACCTCAGATGCTTATGCCCATCAGAATCCTTATACGCATTACAAGAAGTACATGAAGGGATATGTGGCTAACATCTTGGAGGGAGGACATTGGCTCAGAAAATCTTAAGACAAGGATATTATTGGCCTATGCTACAGAATGACACCATCGAATTCACACGAAGATGCGATAAGTGTCAGAAGTTTGCTCCAGTCTCACATACACTAGTCACTCCTTTAACTTTGATTTTTTCTCCGATTCCCTTTGCTATATGGGGAATGGATCTGCTAGGCCCTTTTCCCATGGCATCTGGACAACAACGATTTGTGATCGTGGCAATAGACTACTTCACCAAATGGACTGAAGAAGAATCTCTAGCAACCATTACTTCTACCAAATGTGAGGACTTCTTTTGGAAAAATGTGGTCTGCCGTTTTGGAGTACCAAGAGCACTGGTCGTTGATAATGGAAAGCAGTTTGACAACAGCAACTTCCGAACCTTTTGCACAAATCTTTCGATCAATTTGAGGTTCACTTATGTAGCTTACCCATAATCCAATGGTCAGACTGAACACATGAACCGAAGCATCCTTCAAGGTTTAAAAAAGAAGCTGGACGAGGCTAAAGGAGCATGGGTGGATGAACTCTCCAAGGTATTGTGGGCCTATCGAATAACTCCACATTCGGTCACAGGGGAAACACCTTTCTTACTCTGCTATGGAATGGAAACAATGCTACCAGTTGAGATAAGAGTTCCAACGATACGGACCTTACACTTCAATGAAGGAAACAACGAAGTTAGACTCCGAGCAAATCTTGATTTGGTAGAAGAAACTCAAACTCAAGCCCATAAACGATCCGTTGTTATAAAACAACGAGTCGCGCGGTATTACAATTAAAGAGTTCGTTCCAAGCAGTTCAACGAGGGAGATCTGGTCCTCCGCAAGTTAGAAGTCTCTGATCCAAAAGCAGCAACGGGAAAATTATCTCCAAATTGGGAAGGACCTTACCGTGTTATAAAGGTGCTCAAACCGGGTGCCTACACACTGGGAACACTCTCTGGAGAATCCATCCCTCGTACTTGGAATGCTGAGAACTTGCACAGATACTACCAGTAGCGTCATGCCCTGAGGCAAGAAACTTCTTTTTTTTAGGATAAGGGGCCCAGACCTTATCAAAACCTCAATCTCTTAGAAATTGTCTTTAGAAGATTTTTTTTGAATAAATGGGTTGTTAAGCAATCCAGTGTAAACTTTATCTTTGCTCGAGCAATAAAGTTATTATTCTAAGTATTGTTGTAAACTCAGCCAATTATTCTGCCCGAGCAGAATATCTGCCGAACAGAGTGCTGAACTTAGACAAAATATTTTGTCCGAACAGAATGATGGCCGAACACTCTGCCCGAGCAGAGTGTATAACTCTTGGTTTTTATAAAAATACAAGAATAAGCCAAACAGATTAGCTACAGATCTAAATCCGTGAAGAAATAAAAGTTTATGGGGACATCGTCACTCCACCAAAGCTTTTGCTTCTTCGAAGTTTAGGCAAAGCGAGAGTGCTCGACTTCTTTGCCAACTCTTTAAGTGACGAATAAAGGGTTTGAGTCAAAGTAAAAATAAATAATACTGTGTGAATGGTAAACATAAACCATGAGAAACACATAGTAAAACAAAGTATCATGAAATAAAAGAGATGGAGTTTTACAAAAGCCCTCGAAGGGGCATCGAAATAACTCAGTCCAAGAACAAAATAGCCTTGATACTAAAGACTAAGTCTAAGGCTCAGGGGCGCGGCCAGAAGGACCCTCCTCTGGGGGGTGAGAAGCAGCAGCGTCTCCTTCCTCCGAAGGCATAGATGTCTCCCCAGATGGAGACACAACTCCAAGCATAACAAAGTCGTCCAATGGGATGTCTGGGAAGCGCTCAGCAAACATCTCCTTGGCCTTCGTGAAGCCCATCTCGTACATCTCCAAGCCATCATCCATTCGCCTTTTCAGCCATTCTTCCCCAGCATTTCCATCAAAGAAGTCGCGGATGCCTTGGTCTCGAGCCTTCTTCACCTCGTCTGCCACCTTCTTCTTTGCCCGCTCCAGTCTCTTCTCCAAAGTCTCAATCTGAGCAAGGTAATCTGCTTCTTGCTTGCTCAGCTCTTTAGCGCGACGGGTGGCTTCCTCTACCACCTTAATGGCATCCCTCTTCTGCTGAGCCTCCTCGGCTGCCACCTGCCTCGCTATCTCAAAACGAGACAGCATTTCAGACCTTCTCGCGTACATCTGGAATAAATATTGAGAAGATCAGCGAAAGGAAGCTTGAAAATAAGAACAAAAAACTAGTTGGGAGAAAGGATATTACCGTATACGCGGCCTGGGCGAATGAGCATGCAAAAGTCTCATGAGTCTGATTCTGGAAAACCTCATTGTCTCGAGGAAGAATTCCATGAAGAAGATGCTGCTCAGAGATCTGGCTATCTGGCATCCCAAGGTCATCACGCTTAAGTGTCCATCTCGGTCGGAAGATGTGATCATCATCGATGGACACTCGCTCAAGGATTTGTGGAGAACGTTCAGGAGGAGTGACTCTTGTCTTCTTTGGAACCGGGGGCAACTCCACACTCGGCTGCTTCTTTTTCGGCTTCCCCTTGGCTTTCTGTTGAACACCAAGAAAGCCTCATTGCGGTGATTTTCCACTTCCGCTAGCCATTTCTGCAATGAAGAAAGGAATCAACACAGGAATAAACATTGAAACCAAATTGAAATCAATGACTTATTTGAAGCACACCTAGAGGAACAGTCTCGGCGGATGACATGTTAGGAATAGTGGGAGAAGGACGAGGAATCGAAAGACCAGTTGGAATGGGCTTTTGAGGAATGATCTTCACCCACTCTAATTGCTCCTCCGAAAGAGGCTCATCAATGGAAAGACCGCCTCAAAGTTTAATGTGACTAAGAATGTGCTTAGTGAGATTGTTGGGAGTATGCTTGCCAGGGTTCTCGAAATCCTTACAGTAAGGATTCCACTTTCTATCAAACGGAAGCTCCCCCTTGTCCAGGCGGCCAACGAAGAAGTATCTGGAATGCCAGCCTTTATTTGACTTCGGACCTCCCTTCAGAAGTCGTTGCCTACTATGAATGTAATACCATCCCGGGCAGTTGGTGACTCCTTTGACGAAATAGATTTCGAAGAACACTCTCGTAAAATCTGTTGCATCTGGTTTATAGCCTGAAGTCTGAACCAAATATATAAAACCAGCAAGCTTCCTCCAACCATTTGGAACAAGCTGCCATGCGATAATGCTCGAAGAAACGTAGAGCAAAAGGGTAAAGATGAAGCCTATACCCAGACTTCACCTGTTCTTCGTAGATCCCAGTTTCAAACTTTGTGCCGTGATTAGCTGGTTCTTGCAAACCAGGAAGACGAGCATACCAACCTTCGGGAAGAGGATATTCCTGAATTAACTCCAATAAATCTTCAGTGGACATCTTACTTGACTTCTCATCAGCAGTATACCAAGGCTTGGGATTAGCCTTATCCTCGGCTAGATCCTTCATATCTCATAAGGCATTTTTGGCAGACAAAGAATGCGAAGGCTGAGAAGTGGAGGGTTGTGGAGGTTGAGAGGATGAAGGTGGTAATGGTTTGGAAGACGAAGGTGGTGGAAGTTATGGATTTGAAGTTCCAACTTCACTCCCTGAAGTTGGAACTCGTTCCGAACTTGAAGATGAACTACAACATATATATATATATATATATTCTTTTCAGAAGAAGAAACAGACGCTGAAGTTTTGGACATGTTTTCTATTAAACTAGGAAATTACGAAAAACTTGAAGTACTGAACAGAAAGAGGAAAAGGAAAAGAGACTTACTTGAAGAGAAGTATGCTTCCAAATGATTCGAGTGAAGAAAAAATGAAGTGAAAGACTCCTATTATAGAGAAACTCCAAGTAACCGTCACTTGGGGAACCCAACAGTTTGTCTCCCCCCTACGTATCAGAAGCCAAGAGAAGAAAAGTTTGAAAATTTCAACATTTCCCGCTCAAAAGCATTAATGGAGAATGAGACACGTGGAATATACCAAGACTTTGGCCGAACAGAATTCTGCCAGAGCAGAATCCCGTCCGAACACTCTGCCTGAGCAGAGTGACTTTGGTCCAACAGAATTCTGCCCGAGCAGAATCTCGTCCGAACACTCTGCCCGAGTAGAATCCCGTCCGGAAACTCTGCCCGAGCAGAGTGATTTTGGCCGAACAGAATTCCGTCCGAACACTCTGCCCGAGCAGAATGCGTTGGCCGAACAGAATTTTGCCCGAGCAGAATCCCGTCCGAACACTCTGCCCGAGCAGAGTGACTTAGGCCGAACATAATTCTGCCCGAGCAGAATCCCGTCCGAACACTCTGCCCTAGCAGAGTAACTTTGGCCAAACAGAATCCTGCCCGTGCAGAATTCCGTCCCAACACTCTGCCCGAACAGAGTGACCTTGGCCGAACAGAATCCTGCCCGTGCAGAATTCTGTCCCAACACTCTGCCCGAACAGAGTGACCTTGGCCGAACAGAATTCTGCCCGAGCAGAATCCCGTCCGAACACTCTACCCGAGCAGAGTGACTTTGGCTGAACAGAATCCTGCCTGAGCAGAATTCGTCCGAACACTCTGCCCGAACAGAGTCACCTTGGTCGAACAGAATTTTGCCCGAGCAGAATCCCGTCCGAACACTCTGCGCGAGCAGAGTGACCTTGGCCGAACAGAATTCTGTCCGAACAGAATTCGGTCTGAACACTCTGCCCGAGCAGAGTGACCTTGGCCGAACAGAATTCTGCCCGAGCAGAATCCCGTCCGAACACTCTGCCCGAGCAGAGTGACCTTGGCCGAACAGAATTCTGTCCGAACAGAATCCCGTCCGAACACTCTGCCCGAGCAGAGTGACCTTGGCCGAACAGAATTCTGTCCGAACAGAATTCTGCCCGAGCAGAATCCCGTCCGAACACTCTGCCCGAGCAGAGTGACCTTGGTCGAACAGAATTCTGCCCGAATAGAATCATGCCGGAGCAGAACCTTGTCCGAGCAGAGCATTCTTTGGATATTTGAAATGTCAGACAAACGGATTCGATTTTGTTTTTGGCATATTTTGCTATCACCAGTGGAAAAAATGTGCTTTCACCCGCTTTATTAACGCTGGTAAAAGTAGAGAGCATATGATATAGCTAAAAATACCCCTCCAATCTACGGATGACACGTGGCAGTTATGACATGTAGTCCATGCTGACTTATTACTGATTTGGCACTTGCCATATCAATCACCAGGCAGAATCCTAAAGGGGCTCTAACTCTATCAGCTAAGATTGACATGAGATCATCTAGGATCCTAATTAGATTATGATTAGAGCTGGTCAAAGCCCAATCCAACTAGGATTCCTCCTTCTACCACTATATAATGGGGTCAAGCCCCCTCAAGTATGGACAAGCTCACACACATATACACTGTGTATTACTGCTTTTTCAGAGTTCTACTTAGTTCGCCATCTCTGACTTAAGCATCAGAGTGTTTCCCCGCCAGAATCCCACCCGGCGGTCACTCCGTGTTCTCTTTTGCAGGCCTATTTTTTGGTGTGGTTTCCGATCCAGTTTTTAGCTGCAACAATATACCCATCCGCCCATCTCTCTCCACATAAATGACAACTACTAGCCATTTGGAATAGCAGTACCAGATAAAAAATGGTTTCTAAAAGTTATTTAACTGGTAACAAAACATGTTTACAACATTTAATTTGAACATACGTAGAAGTACTCATCATATACATAAGCTGCCTTCTCTAGAAAGGTTAATATTAGGTTGATATGAACGCATCTGGTGTTTTACTTTTTTGGTGCACCCCAAACAGATACTCCAACCACATAAATTTTTCTGAATAAATTAAGCAAAAGGATGCATAAACCTTTAGTGCATCCTAATATAAGACTAAAAATGGTATAAACCTAATCACATATGACCAAAATCATTAGAGTACCTCTCGAAACTCGTAGAAAGCTCAACATTACACCATAAGCATAAGCAGAAGCTCATGTATGAGATTCTTGCCCTTTAAGTATCTTTACTTCTGGAATTCGTACGTAATGTTAACTTGTATGACGTCACCATTCCGAAGATCAACATCTCATCTCAATACAACATCACATTCCAACACAATAATACATTTCAACCTCCAAATTTTAAAACTAAATAACCAAACAAGTGCATGAATATCTTGAAAAGTATGCAATTAAGAATTGCTTATGCAGCAAATTAGGAATTATGAATTAGGAAAGCAAATTAGAAAAGCAATTAGGAAAGCAAATCAATTAGGAGGGAGCAAATGCATATCTCAAATTCAAAAGGCAGATGACTCGTTATAGATTTAAGCCGTTAAATCAAAATCGGCTGCCACAAGAGATAAATAACTACGTATGGGGCTTTTATCATTTGTTAGAAATCATAAGCCAATCAGAACAATTGAACAAGTGCATGTAATTACGGTAAGTGTAACCCTAAATCTATAACAATCAACGTATTAAACAACATTAAATCAGTATGCCTACCAGAGTCTAATGATGTGAAGTGTATCGTCGTCGTCGTCGTCGTCGCTGGCAGAGGGATGTTGGCCGCCAGTCGTCGTTGCCGGTCACTTGCCCCGTCGCACGTCTCACCGTCATCGTTTTCTGTCAGATTTGGAACAAGAAGGCCAGTCTTCTCTCCCATCTCTCGGCTGTCTTGATTCGAGGGATAGAAAGACAGAGTCTGAGCTGTGTCATCGTCCGGTCGTTGCCCGTCGGTGAGTGGGTGTTTGGGTGAGAGTCTAAGATAGTAGGGCAGAGAGTGAGACGATGGAGGTTGGAGAGAGAGTCATGCAGAGAGAAAGAGCAGGTGAAAAGAAATTTTTTTTTTAAAGTTCAGGGGGTACATTAGCCCGCCTCGTTACCACGTGGTTCAGCCACCGTTCCTTGTTATTTTTTCTTCCATCTCACATGCAAAGAACACAATACCTTATTCTAGGTTCAAACCGTTTTTTTTTTCCTTAGCACCTCTCAAATGAATGTCTGTGGCGAGCCCTTGCGCACAGAGGTTGCAAAGGAAAAGAATACTGATACAGAATGAGACAAAAAATTGAATCTTGTACATTGTTAAGTTACCATATCTATTCTAAAAGGTTAAGCTGTTAGAGAGTGGACCCAACAATGTTATCATGTTTAACACTCCCCCTCATGTGCAAGCTCTCAATTGCACGTGGAGAGACAAATCAAGTCAGAAATAAACTGAGTGCAAATAACACTGTCATAAAAAGAACCAGATATGCGAGAAGAATCGAACTCAAGATCTTGCTAAAATGTTAAGTTATCTTCTTGATGACTGAGGCCGACTGAATCTAGAGGCAACACAAAGTGTATTGTCATTGGACTGTTCGGAAAAAGCTTTCGAACCTAGGCTTATATAGATGAAGCGTGCTTCCCCGTGACATGGCAGCTTGTGCTCGTGCGTACGCGCAGGCAGCCCACTCTGGGCTTGTGCACGCCATGCATGGTACACGCACTTTACAACTCCCCAGCCTCTGCGTGTCTTTCGGTCTCTAGATCTGTGTGTGTGTGTGTGTGCAAGTAAGAAAAATATAACACACTGACGTTGGAGATCCATATAGAATGCATTTCCACCTTCCAAGTTGAGAAGTGGGATCTGATGGTATCAGTACTTTGGTTCAGTCGTTTATCTCTTTTTTTTTCTCAAGTCTCCTTTGTTTCTACTTCTTTCCATTCATAGCAACCACCCAGGTTTAGTTACATAGGTTAGCAATCACCCAGATTCTATAATCTATATATAGCACAAACTTCAAGTATATTTTACGCAACATAGGAGAAAAGTTTGTTACAGGCTTGATTGAGAAGGATAACATGTAAACTCTATCTTCCCCAAAGTAAGTAATGGATGGCATGTAAATAAATGTAAGCTCTTCCACATACATGCGCGTGCGCGAGCAACATATTATGTCTCAACTTAAAATCCATATGCAGTAAGTAAACAAACTCAATATAAGCTTAATTTGTTCGCGTTAGAACATGCATCCTCGCTGTGGCATACTCTCGTTCATTAGTTTGCCGAGCACATGAATATATTGAGCTCCGTCACGGTTCCCTTTTGCTAATTAGATCGATCTGCTTTGATAGACTACATTCAGAGTTCCTACATATGAGAGTACGTTATAAATTAAAGCGTTCAATCTAATCATATCTCTATGAGTTATACACCGATCGAGTTACACAGAGATAACATTTGCCTTGATAGGTAAAATGTCATTTTCGTGTGCGAATAAGAAACTAGTTTAAACTGTCAGCTGCATGAATATTTCTAGAGAAGACCTGAATTTATTTACCCATCCGAGGTAGTTGATAGACCAGCTTGTATAAATACATATCATGAGCATCTCATTTTCTTCTCAAACTAAGTTCCAGCACTTACGATGCTAGCATCATGGCCTCCTACGTTTTCAACCTTTGGTTGGTCCTTAGAGGATTCCATAAGCCATGAACAGAACATCATCTACAGAGAAGCGGAAACATCAGGCTCTCTTTTTCCTTTTCTTCCATCATGGCCACAAGTTGAAAACAGCGATTCAGCACTTTTGGGTGCAATTGGTGGCGGCGATTCCTCAATGGTGAGAAAACTTCATCATAATGCTAGCGAACGTGATCGTCGTAAGAGGGTTAACAACTCGTATTCTTCACTTCGTTCGCTGCTTCCAGCATCCGATCAAATGGTATGAACAATCTTAAAATAGAATGCGACTTCTCGGTTATTTGATTAGTATGACTATGTACTACCACTTTGGTCTCAAAGATTCAAGTAGCACATGATTTTGTATGTCGTAATTTAAATTAAACCGCAATTTGTATCTCTTCTTTACTCGGTTCTCTTAAATAATTCATCCAAAACATAAATAATATAGGATGTTCCTTAATTTCTAATGTCATACATTATTGCTAATTGATCTGATGTCCACTGCATCTTCTAAGGCATAACTTGATCCAGAAGGGAGTTCGATGGAGTGAATTATTAGATGAATCACTGCATGCCCCCATTTTGAACCTAAGCAAGAATAAGAAAAGAAAGAAATTGTTTGTAGTTACTGAAGTAGATTTACAATTTCTTAAGCTATGTATGCAAAATATTTGTGTAATAAATTACGTGTTGTGAGCTTACAGAAGAGATTAAGCATTCCAGCCACCGTGTCGCGCGTGCTAAAATATATCCCAGAGCTACGGAAAGAAGTGGATGAACTGGTTCAGAAAAAGGAAGAGCTTATATCAAGGATTTCTACACAACCAGAGTTAGTTCAGCCTGAAAAGCAAAGAACACGCGCAACTGAAGGCTCGTTATATGCTGTCTCAGCAATTCCACTGGGTGATGGCGAATTTGCGGTTCAGATATCCACAATCAAGGCCAATAAGGCTATGTCATCCATGGCTATAGAGATTGTAGAGGAGGATGGGCTTCTGCTGCTAAATTCATCTTCATTTGAATCTTTTGGGGGCAGAATCTTCTACCATCTGCATCTTCAGGTTCTATTTCTTTAGAGACAACATTTTAGTACATGGAGAATGGGAAAAGTAACATTCACACTCCACTTTCTTCACTGACATTCTACTTTTTGCCTCTAAAGATTGTTAGCAACAGTTCTTTATGAATCTTGCTGACGCTTTGCAGTTTTGTCAATTCCTTAAAAGCAAAGTTGGCTTCGAGGGGAAACTTATACATTCAGTGCTGGATTTGGTTTCAACAGGTACAAGGAAGTAGGGATGTGGATATAGAGATCCTGAGGGAGAAGCTCTTACTATTCTATGAGAAGTTCCCTTGATTTCTTGGCTCAAGAAGCTAACAGCAGGCTTTTTCTAACATCGTATTCAGCGAAGAACATGCACATACAAGTGTCACTGCAGATAAAAGCATATGTGGACTCAGATGTTGTACTCCGTAGTATATATGCGAGACATGTTGATAATTTTTCTTTCCTCTTTTACTGGGACGACTTGGCGATGGCTCTTAGGATAATCCATGGTCAGGTGAAAGGACTGAGAATATACTGAAAAAAGTATTTACTAATTGGAGGTAGAAAGACACATGTTAGTCGATCATAGAAAGACGCGTGTTAGTTGATCCAAATAATCTCAATCTAATTTTTGAATTTACTCACTTTTGTAATTTTAATTTGAATTCTTTTTTACTACTTGAAATGGAACTAACTACATAGATCTTTTACATTTCTCCTTCTTCCATGATAACATGCCCTACTTAAAATTTTTATTAATCTATTTACGATTCTGTTACAAAACTAATCATCAATATATTTCTTTTAATCTTAAGCATTTCCTATTGTTTAGAGAAGGCCAATATTCTCCATCATTTTTTCTTTCTTAATAACATAATCTTGCTCCTTTTATTTCATTATAACTTCATATATATAGTTTTCTCTCCCATTTTATTTTCAATCATTTGTTATATATTGATTCTTTTCTTAGTGGCCTTTAGAGTGTGTTTGGATGAAAATTTTCAAATATCCTGTATTTCAAAATCCATTCATTTTGAAATTCGTTGATTTACAAATTTATGGAATTGCAAATATTATGTTTGGGTAATTTGTAGATTGAGTATTTTATATGTAGATTTACATTTGAAAATTTGAACCTAAATAATTTAATGGTGTATAGGTACAAACTAATGAGAGAGAGCATCTCCGTTTTTTATGGAAGAAGTTACCTAAAATAATGGAGGCTCTTTCTGTGGAAGGGATTTGACAAATAACTAGTCTGAACTAGTTATTTCCAAAATATGCCACACTTGTCATCACTGACCGTGAAACCAGGTTAAAAAATTAAGATCGTTATCTCTAACTCATCTCGTGAGCTAGCACGTTTCAATCCACGTGGCTAAGTCAGAAACGGACAAGTTACATATGTTGTGACATGGCTCACCACAGCATAAAAATATATCCAACAAGTCTAATAAAAACCAAAAGTTTGAAGTCAACCAAGTCATTCTCGTATGCATGATTCTACACAAAATCGTTCTATTTGAAGGCAACTTCAATAAAGAGATGTATGGATTCTATTGTATAAAAGTCGAAGAAGACTTGTTACAGTTTTCGTAATGTCGAATATCATAGAAAACTGATAGGCCAAGAATACGATAGAGCAAGTAAAGGTCGGCTGATTTGCAATGTCTGGACAACAACTTCTGCATTGACCAATAACTTTCAAAGTCTATTTTGAACAGGAAACAAAAGAATTTTGATAAAACTACCTCAAAGTTAAAGGACTCTTTAAAGATCCCAAAGCTAGAATCATGGTAAATCTATGAGAAATAAGAACAACATAACAAATCGAAGTGGGCCAATTTACGGTGTCAAAAACAAAAAAGTATGCACTGACTAATAACTTTCAAACTCAATTTGGGCCAAGAACCAGGCGGATTCTAATAAAACCTAAAATTACAAAATTAAAGAAGACACTTCAAGACCGAATGTCAAAGATCATTAATAACAAACGAGAAAGATTAATCGAAGTTGACTGACTTGAATTGCTAGAATCATAAGCGTAAAATATGTTTAGGTCTTTTTTCAATTATTAGTCATTTGGCTTCGGGAAAACTCAAAAGTACAAAGTCGCAGAAGGCTGTTTCGGGTTTTCACAAAGTGTAAAACACATAAATTGGATAAAGAACGAATTACAAACTAGCTCTTAAAGTTACTACAAAAGTTAGTAACAAAAAGATGGCGGATCAAAGTCAATAATCAAAAGCACGAAAAATTAAATAACGATCAAGAATTTATTAGAGTTCTAGAGCATTAATTAATGCATCCATTCTAAGCATTAAATCAATTGCGGTGAAAGTAATTCAGATGTGATAATTAAACCCTTGCCAATCCTAATATAGAGCAGAACAATACAATTGTAAAAAAATTGGAATTCTAATTCTCGAATGGATCAATAAATCAGATTTTTGATGAGTAATTTTGTGCAGAAAAACCTTACCTCAATATAGTGAATTTACTTAGATCGATCACAATGTTATCCTTAAGTTTTTCATTAAGATCAAGAGTAGCGGATCACAATCTTATCCTCAAAACTTTCAAAAGTCTTTAATTAACTATTTTTCTTGCTGCAAGATTGTCATGATAGTTGAAAATGTAACGGTAATACAACTTAAAGTCCTTGTCCAAGTCAAATTCTATTTTAATATCTGATATAATTAAATTGCAACTAAATAATATCAAACCCTAAATCGTCACTAAAACTTTGCAAATAGTTTTTTTATGACGCACCATTTAATTCACTGTTATCGTATATCATTGCAATTAGTATTGTCACAAGCAACCCCACAAAACAAAATCTTGGGTGTTACGGGGAGTGTCTTGGTAAAGTACCTAGCCTTTGTTATCGGCTAAATTAAGCCTACTCTCTTCGAGCATTAAAGTCCTCCCAACTCTCAACAAACTATGGATTTGGTGTACGAGTTGCAATCCTAGGCCACACGACTACATGAAGCCCATTAGTATAAAAGTTTCTGCGCCTTTCTTTGTTGGTAAAATTAAGTAGCAAAGGATGGTAAAAGAAGGAAGGGAAAAAAGGAAAGAAAAAAAAAAGACAGCAGTGGTATCTACTTTGCAGGAATAACCTATAACCCTTCACATAAATGCCATCAATTGCCGCTAAATCTTATTAGTGGCATTTCTGTAGATATCTATAGCAAAAGTTCTTAAAGGAAAAAATTTGGCTGCTACCCTGGTCGGAGGAATCTTCCTTATACCCCTTATATAGCGACAATCAATCGTCTCTAAATGTTTCTAGTGACTTTTATTTAGTGACGCTAAAAAAATGCTACCAATAATTGTCCCTGAAAATGTTAAAAGAAAAGCCACTAGAAATATGTAGTAACTATTAATTGTCACTATACATGGGGTTGGAGGAAGATTCCTACAACCCGGGTAGAAGCCAAAGTTTGTTCGTTCTTAAAAGTACTTGTTTAGCATCAGTAACTAAAAGTCACTAACTATATATAGCGATTCTCATTTGTCACTTTATAGGAGATTGTATACAACTTGCTTTGCCGCCAAACTTTTTTGTTGTTATTTCCTCTTTCATCTTACACATTAAGAACATAGTACCTTAATCCTAGGTTAAACTTTTTTTCTTCCCCTTGCCCCCTCTCAAATGAATGTCCGTGGTGAGCCCTTGCGCACAGAGATTGCAACAAGAAAGAATAATTCTGATGAGGAAGAGAAAAAACAGAGCTTGTACATTTATAAGAGCTTGTTGCATAGCTCTTGCAGGATAACTCAAGTCAAACACTGTCGATAATTGACTCAAAAGGTAAAAGTAGCCTTCACAGATTGAGGACAAAGTTATGCATGTGCATTTTATCATTTCCAAACCACAATAGCGCATGTGCATTTTATCAATTTACCAAAACCCACAATAGCAAAAGTTTTGTGCACTTTACTAGGCTCTGCGTTTTTCTTTTGCGTGTAGCCGGTTCGTAGTACCTATATCGCTTGATTAATGTTGTTTGTGCGAACAATAAATGGTTGCAAAAGTATAGTCGATCTTTAGCATCTCAAACACCATAAGGTTCTCCCCCTTTATAAGCAACATATTAACTTGTTACATGAATTTCTTGATGAAAAGCAAACCGAATCTAGAAGCATATCAAAGTGTATTGTCAATGGGTTGTCTGGCAGAAGCTTTGGAACCTAGGCTTATATACATAAAGCGTGCTTCCACGTGACATGGCAGCTTGTGCCTGTGTGAAAACGCAGCCAGCCCACTCTGGGCTTGTGCACGCCATGCATGGCACATGCACTTTACACTCCCCAGCCTCTGCATGTCTTTCGTTCTCTAGATCTGTGTGAGCGCTTGTGTGTGTGTGTGCAAGTAAGAAAAATATGACACACTGACGTTGCAGATCCATACAGTATGCATTTGAACCTTCCAACTTGAGAAAAGAATTCTGATGGTATCAGTTTGTGTGCGTGTGCGTGTGTGTGTGCAAGTAAGAAAAATATGACACTGACGTTGGATATCCATATAGAATGCATTTCAACCTTCCAAGTTGAGAAGTAGGATCTGATGGTATCAGTCCTTTGTTTCAGTTGTTTATCTCTTTTTTCTTAAGTCTTCTTTGTGTCTCCTTCTTTCCATTCATACCAACCGACCAGGTTAGTTACACAGGTGAGCAATCACCTAGATTTTATAACTATATATAGCACAACCTTTAAGTTAATTTTGTGCAAGTGAGAATGAATGCATTATGATATTATCTCCTAACTTGTAAACTCTATTTTCTTCTCCCGGTTAATAATGGCAACTAAATGTAAGCTTTTCGCATAATACACGCAGGCACACATACAAAGACTTACTATGTTTCAACTTGAAATCTGTTGGAATTGTTGCAAGAAATTGGCAAGAACAACTCCAAAAATTAGTGTAAAAATAGCTGGCTGAGACGCCAACTAAGTCGCTCTCTTAAGACGATTCGCACCCTTTCGGATTACCACCGGTGCAGCAAGGTTATCGACGCGTCGCCTTCGGGATGCAACAGCCTAGCTTTCACTGTTGCTTCACTCGTAATTATGCACAAACGAATGAAGCAGAAGCTTCACTCGATATCTTACCAAAATTGCCCACAAGTCTAAGTGTATCAGAATATAGAAAGCAAGATAGAGAACTTGAGTTGTGTGTAGAAAAAAGTGAGGAATAAAGGTCTCCTTTTATAGTTGAAGAAAAAGAGCTGTTGGAAATCTATTACAGAGAAATAAATCTGAAATTCATTTCAGAATAAAATGCTGTAATAAAAATATGACTGTTGTGTAATAAAAGAAATGTGACTGTTGCCCAACAACTATATTTTCTAGTACTCCTTAAGGTTCTTTACGATAGCCAATGTGGGACAAAAACTTTCCAAAAGTTTAAGTATGTAAGAAAATTTTCACTTGCCATTTTCAAGCAATGTGGGACTAAAGCACTTTATGGTTTTACTCAAAACTTCAATGTTTTCTCCAAAACCAATCTTGAAAAGAAAAGAGATTTTTTTGTTAAAATACTCCAACGTTAATCCCCCACTTATTTTAATAAAAAAATTCACAACCTAGACAGTGGGCAAAGGTAAGAGTCTCATGCATTGTGAAAGTGACTCTACCTTGAAACATTCACTTAGTGTTTCAGTCTTCCTGTATTAGAGCCAAAGTAGACTCAGTCTTGAAACGATGGCTACTTGAGGATACATAGAAGACATCACACACATAAGACTCAAGGTATCCTATACCAAGCTTCATAAGACAGCACGTTATGGCCATGTGCTTTATCCCAGTTTTCATGAGTGCTCTAGAGAATAAGCCTGATTCTCATAGGAAGCAGCCTTACTTACACACTCGTATAGGTAAGTCTATCAAGGATGCTCTCGTAACTAATACATCCCACCCGTATGGGCTATATAACTCATTAAGAGATCACAATGAATCTCAACCTCCAATATCGTTACGAGAAACATGTACTTACACCATAGGGAGAGATATTGTGATAAGACAAAATAATACATGTATAAAACCAGTCACTCTATAATTCGTTGGTCTCCTTACCTAGTTCTTGGGATCTCTCCGGTCCCTAGGAAGTTGTATCCTTATAGGTGACTTATTCATTTTTGGGCTTAAGTCCCATCCCCCTCGATGTATACCAGATC
This sequence comes from Escallonia rubra, assembly GCA_033065855.1. Taxonomy (NCBI): domain Eukaryota; kingdom Viridiplantae; phylum Streptophyta; class Magnoliopsida; order Escalloniales; family Escalloniaceae; genus Escallonia; species Escallonia rubra. The sequence goes on along the minus strand of JAVXUO010001561.1, from coordinate 117,928 downwards.
TTTTCTCTAGGTAGAGCTTTTGTAAGTGGATCAGCAAGATTATCGCCTAATCTCACATAATCAACATTGATCGTACCTTTGCTAAGGTATGATCTCGCAGTACTGTGTTTTCTTCTAACAGATATGAATTTTCCATTATAATACTTACTTTGCACTCTGCCAATTGCTGCAGTGCTATCACAATAAATTAAGACAGGTGGCACTGGTTTTTCCCACATCGGCATCTCGAACAAGAGATCTCGTAGCCAACCTGTTTCTTCACTTGCCGAAGCCAAGGCAATTAGTTCGGCTTCCATGGTGGATTTGGCAATAATTTGTTGCTTCTTAGATCTCCAACATACAGCTCTACCACCTAGTGTAAACACATAGCCTGTTGTTGACATGGAATCTCCAGATTGAGAATTCCAATCTGCATCATTAAAACCTTCAAGAACACCTAGTTGCCTTTGATACATCAAGCCATGGTTAATCGTTCTTTTAAGATAACACATAACATGATACATGGCATTCCAATGTTCAAGAGTAGGTTTACTTGTAAATCTACTAAGAACACCAACATCGTTTGCAATATCAGGCCTTTTGCAATTAATAGCTAGCATATCTAAGACTACCAATTATAATTGCATATTCTTTTTGATTCACAACATCAACGTCAAGCTTAGTTGGATATAAATGATTTTGAGGATCAAAAGGAGTGCATGCAGTTTTGCAATCAAAATATTTGTATTTCCTAAAAAAATTCTTAACATAATGAGCTTGATCAAGAAATATGCCATCACGAGTTCTAGTAATTTTCATGCCTAGAATAATATCTCTTCACCTAAACCTTTCATTTCAAAATTCTTTTTAAACAAAGATTTGGTGAAATCAATAATTTTCAAACTAGTGCCGAAAATTAAAAGATCATCCACATACAAGCAAATGATAACATGCTCACTATTTTCAAATTTATAGTAAATGCATTTATCACTTTCATTTGCTCTAAAACTACTAGCTAGAACACATTGATCAAATTTGTCATGCTATTGCTTGGGAGCCTGTTTTAACCCATATAGGGATTTAATTAACTTACACGCCTTGCTCTCATGCCCTGGTTGTACGTAACCTTCTTGTTGGTTCATATAAATCTCTTCTTCCAATTCTCCATTTAGGAAGGTTGTTTTAACATCCATTTAGGAAGGATGTTTTAACATCCATTTGGTGAATCTCTAAGTTATGGATTATTGCGATAGCAATTAAAAGCCTAATGAATGTTATTCTAGTGACCGGCGAGAAGGTGTCGAAAAAGTCAATATCCTCTCGTTGTTTAAACGCCTTTGTAACCAACCTCGGTTTAAATTTGTCAACTGTACTATCAAGTTTAAGCTTTTTCCTTAAAATCTATTTACAGCCTATGGATTTACATCCTGGAGGTAAGTCAACTAACTTCCATGTTCCATTAGCCATTAAAGACTCTATTTCATCGAATGTTATGAATACCGTACCAGTACCGGGTGTACCGGCCGGTACGTACCGGTTTGAGCTTCTACCGGTAGGGTAGACTATAAAACTTTGTACCAGTCTCAATACCGGCCAATACCCTGATACCAGCCTAGATAGATGTTTCATTCTGAAACAATTTCTTTTGTATCGGGCTATTGCTTTTCTGGAATTGCACAGTTAATGGGCAATTAAGTAATTCAATTGAAAAAGAAGTGAACAGCTTCCATCAGTTGCTCATATTTGCCTTCTCCTGAATTCTTGATTGCTTAACATGTGAGTATGTGATGGCATTTATGGCATAGATTTCCAGTTTCCAGTGACATGTGATTGGTTGCAATGAAGTTTTATCTTGTGAATTAGGGTCTTAAACTCACACACAAGCTGTAACAGGCATGCACACACACACACACACACACAGAGAAGAAAAAGAAATGAGAACCTTGCACCCGTGCTCCTACCCACGCTCGCGCAACTATAATTTGAATCACATACTTTCATTAGAATAAATTCTATGCCTTTACTTGTTTATCCTCACTCTACTGCCGGAAGTATCAAGGCAGATTCAAGCTTTTCTATTCTAAACGTCTCCTAGCAAACGGCATACGATATGTAATACATATTATGTAGCCAGAATACTTTACGGTATTCGTCGTATCACAACATTGGAATATACTATATATGCTGAATATAACTTCATTTTTTTAACAGGTAATGGAATATAACGTGGAATGTATACATATTATGTATGCGGAATATGATATGTATATGGGTCTTGTTTGCAAAAACAAGATCATGAATCAAGAGAGAGACAAAAAAACATGGGGTTTTCAAAGGGCTTTGACGGGTCAGGTACCAGTAGTACAATGGCAAAGAGGGGGAGCTGGACTGCAGAACCAATAATGAATACTGGTATATAACTATATATATCACATATAGTGGTTTGGCTTCATATTGAAGCTTGTGCCTAGCTTAGCTTCATATATATCTGAAGTGTTCATATACTGGCTTCATATATATTCAAAGGATTCTGTATATATAGTAAGGGAAAGACTTTTTGAGCAGCTTGTGCCTACCTTAGCATCAGAATGGTTTGACTTCATATTAAAGAGAGTGAAACTAGCATGAAGTTGTTATCAAAACCCTTCGGATAGTGGATGATTTCTTAAAAGTGTCTTAGAGCAAGGTTTCTGAGTTTGATTGGTAAAAGGTCATGCATGCGATCTAAAGTTTGGTACTGATTATATGCTAGCAAATCGAACCAATAAGTGGGTTGCTATAGTTGCTTTTGATCAGTAACATGGAATTCACATCACCACTATAGAAATTAGGAGTTTTTCTATAACATAGTCCTACGGGTACCATGTTTCTGAAATCAGTTGATGCATCTGGCCTTACTAAGGATACTAATACACTTTACGGTATTTTCAATGAAGTTTTTCAGCTTATAGGTTCCACTTACATTGTTCAGTTTATTATTGATAATGAGGCCGCTTATAAAGCAGCTGGGAAAAGGTTACAAAGAGAGTATGGATTTTTTTGGGCTCCTTGTGTAGCTCATTGCATAAACTTGATGTTAGAGAACCTCGCCGATGTTAGACACTTCCCCGCTGTAGATGCTACCATTGTAAAAGCCAAAAAAATCACCAAGTTTATTTACAATCATGGATTTGTTGTAAACATGATGAGAAAAGAGTTCACCAATGAAATAGAACTGTGTCGGCCAGAAATAACTAGATTTGCAACTAATTTTCTAAGTCTTCAATGCTTGCTCAAGTTTAAGAAAGAGCTTAGACAGACGTTTACTTGTGATAAGTGGCTTAATTCTAAGCTTGCCAAAAGTGTCGTTGGGAAGGAAACAGCGAAATTAGTGCTAGAAGATAGGGATTTTTGGTTACAATGTCAGCATGTTGTGAAGCTTAGTGAACCTTTGGTGAGGGTTCTTCGTCTTACAGACGGTGATGAGAAACCTTCTATGGGGATACTTGTATGAAACCATTGACAAGGCAAAGGAGACAATCGAATCAAACTTAAAGAACCGATTATCCCTTTATGTGCCCGTCCTCAGAGTGATTGATGCAAGGTGGGATAAACAACTTTCAAGCCGACTTCATTCTGCCGGCTATTTTCTTAATCCTTGAATTTTTTTCAAGCCCTCTTTCAAGAAGAAAAAGGAGGTTACTAGAGGCTTAGGCTTACTTAGTATGATTACAACTTGAGTGTCTGATGATTACATGCAAAACTTGATCAGTTCACAACTCGAAGAGTACAAGCAAGCTACGAGTGACTTTGGTATGACTATTGTTGTTCGTCAACGTGAAAAGCTAAATCCGGGTTAGACATTTAACCTTCCATTTATGTTCCTTGTTGAATTGCAAAAGTTTGTCAAGTAGTTGCATTCTTACTGAATATTTGATAAGTATCTTAACTTTCTTACTGCAACAGATTTTGTTTAAAATTCTTAACGTGACAAATTCTTTTGTTTTTTTATATAGTTGCATGGTGGGAGCAATTTGGAAACAATTGTCCAGATTTGCAAAAGTTTGCAATACGTGTACTTAGTCAATGCACTAGTGCAACTGGGTGTGAAAGAAATTGGAGTGTCTTTGAGTTTATCCATTCAAAGAAGCGCATTAGATTGGAGCACAAAAGACTAAATGATCTTGTTTTTGTTCGTTATAACTTGAAACTTCGAGAAAGGTAACATCGTAATAATCATTTTGCATGCTATTAAAATAACGTGACGGGTACATATTTGCAGAGTTTTTTTTTCAATCTATTCTGATCTTGTAAATTTATTACAGGGCTATTGGTCAAACAAAAGAAGCACTTGATCCTGTTAGCCTCGACAATATTGACGTTCTTGATGATTGGGTGTCCGAGAAAGAATCTGTGATTACCCAAGAAGATCTAGACAATGATGGTGGATAGGGTGTCCTTCAACCAGAGCCTGCTGCAGTTAACTTAGAAGATGAAGAAGTACACTACGAGGATGAGGAAGATGCACTTCATGACAAACCTAGCCAATATGATTGGGAATTCGGAGGGGAGAAGGATCATCATCACTATATCGAGTGATCGATCATGAACTTTATTGTTTATAAACTTCGCTATGTCTTATTGAGCTTATTAAAGACTATCATTATGATGTTTTTGGGATGTGAACTTTATTGGACTACAATAAAATGACAGGCAATTTTCTTGTTTTATAACACGTGTGTGTGTGTGTGTGTGTGTCTATATATATATATATATATATATATATATATATATATATATACACACACACACACACACATACTAATATAGAGCACGTGCGTTGCACGTGAATATAATCGAGAGTAATGTTTGAGGTAATATTATTATCTTTTTTGGGATCAAAATGATGTAATTCAATTATGTTCTTATTTCATTTGTGATCTGTTTTAGAAGAAATGTATATTTGATGTTCGCAATTGTAATAAGTCCAATGTTTTGAAATATTCTTTGTAGGCTTCTAGATTGAAGAAATGTTTGATGGTACTGTTGAAAATAAAAGCAAATAGAGAAATTAAAAGAATAAATCTACGACTTCGTTTTTATAATCTATTAAATTGGTTTATGATTAAGATTTATAATTTTCAAGACCAAGTGCTTTGCATAAGAAATGCAAAACACCTGGCCTTTAACTGCAATAACTGAACATATTTTCAGTTCAAATTGACACCATATTTAAGCCTTGTTTTGTGATGCATATTTAACCCTTTTTCATTTTTTTTTTAGTTTTTGTTTTTCTAACAATTTTTTGTTTCTTAATTGATTTTTCACATATTTCAGTTTCTTTATTTTGTTTTTGTTTTTCAGTTTTTCAATTGGTTAATTATTTGCTAAACTAAAAATGTAAGGAAAAAAAAACACAGTTCTCATTAACCAGTTCAATATCTAATGTTTATTTCATTTTAACAAAATTAAAAAGTGAATAATAAAGGAATTTCTTTGTTCTGTTTTTCTTTCTCATCACACTTTTTATTTTTCAATGTATATAATAGATTCATTACCCAATGTTATTTTAATTTCATCAAAATTTAAAAGGGAGTAATAAAAGAAAGGTAATAATGTCATTGACGTAGTTAATGGAAGACATAATCGTTCAAAAATGATTTACAACATTCATACTTTTATAAGTAGCACACACACACACACACACATAAATATATTTTTCGCAACCACATATTTTGTTTCCCAATGTGTAAATGTAAGTTTAGATTAGAGTCTGTTTGAAATCACTTCCAGTTTTGGTTTTCTGTTTTCAAAAAAATAAAAATTAAAACCAGTTTAGTTTTTATTTTTTACAAAAAAAAATGGGTGTTTTATTACCTACTTTTATTTTGAGTTTTTTTTTTTTTTGGTGGTGGTTGCGATGGCGGTGGTGACGCGTGGCGGTGGCCAGCAGGGTGGGGGGAGGGGGTGACGGTAGTGGGCGAGGGTCGCCGGTGGTGGTGGTGGTCTCAAAACAAAAACCAAAACTCCTAAATGGAAGTTTTCAAAAATAGCCTTGTTTTAAAACTTGATTTTCAAAACTAAAGAAAAAAAAAACAAACCAAACGCGTTTTTTTTTTTCCATTTTACAAAACTGGAGAAAAAACAGAAAAAGTAAATGGTTTTCAAACGCTACCTAAATTTGTGACCTAATGTTCCTTAAACGCATTACAAAAAAACTAATTAGGGAAGGGTGGGGTTGTCATTGAAATAACTAACGAAGGACAAAACTGAAAATGATTACAAAATTAGTAATAATTTATAGTATTTATGAAAGGGTATGATAATAATGGAGTAGTATTTATGAAGGGGTATGATTGTTATTGGAGTAATTAATGAAGGGTAAAAATAGAATAAATGATTTACAAGATTCATACTTTTATAAGTAGTATAGATATAGATAATGAATTAATAAAAAACTTAAGACGGTACTGGTACCGGTACTTACCATTTCACATAAAAAATGGTACGTGCTCCGATACGATATTGATACCTATGATTTCATCATTTATGGCTTCTCTCCAAAGGTCAAAGTCTGGTGAAGATAAGGTTTCTACTAGGGTAATAGAACTTCCCTCAACATTATACACAAGGTAGTCAGAGCCAATGTCTTTCTCTACCCTTGCACATTTGTTCCTTCTATGTTCTTAATCTCTTATGTTAAGAGGTTGTGAAGAATTTGCCTCTTGACTAGGTTGGGATGATTCAATGGCTTTGGTTTCCTCACCCCCACTATCTTCGGATTTGTAAGGAAACTTATCTTCATGAAAAATGGCATCCATAGATTCAACCACAATAATGTTTTCAAGATCAAGACACCTATAGGCTTTACTATTGAGAGCATAACCCGCAAAAACACAACGTGATGCTCTAATTCCTAACTTGGGAATTTTGGGTCAGAAATCCTTACATAGGTTAAGCATCCCCAAACTCTAAGATGTTCTAAGTTTGGTTTTCTATTTTTCCACAACTCATAAGGGGTTTTGAAGATTTTCTTTCTAGGTGTTCTATTAAGGGCATAGTTTGCAGTTAAGAGAGCTTCACCCCAAAGATTCTTAGGTGCACTGGAGCTAGCAAGCATGACATTAGTCAAATTGATCAATGTTCTATTTTTCCTTTCAGTCACGCCATTAGAGGCAGGCGAATAAGGAGGGGTAGTTTCATGAACTATCCCTAAAGATTGGATGTATGTGACAAGGCCTAAGGAGTCATAGTTCATGCCTCTATCATTTCTGAATCTTTTAATCTTCCTATCAAAATGATTTTCTACTTCCTTGATAAACACAGTAAGCATTTCAAAGACATCACTTTTATTTTTCATAAGATAAACATAACAATATCTAGAAAAATCATCAATAAAAGTGATAACCACGTGTCAAATGCCTTCAAATTCACATATATCTGAATGAACTAGCTCTAGTAATTCAGAATTTCTTTCAACTTTGTGGCGAGGTTGTTTAGTGAGCTTGGTCATGCTACAAAATTCACATTTCTCAAGTTCATTATGCAACTTAGGCAAAAGTCCTACGTGACTCATATCTTTAAGTTATTTGCCATTTATGCGACGAAGACGAGCATGCCAAGTATTCACACAAGACACAATATACACAGAAGTAGATACTTTATTCATTTCAACATTGAGCTTAAACATACCATCACATGCATAGCCTTTACCAACAAACATACCGTTCTTTGACAGTACAAATTGATCGGACTCAAAAGTTTGCTTGAATCCTGCCTTGTTGAGGAGATAACCAGACACCAAGTTCTTCCTAATATCCAGAGTGTGTAGCACGTCCTTAAGGGTCAAAATTCTGCCCGAGGTAAACTTAAGAACAACATCTCCTATGCTTAAGACTTTTGTGGAATGAGAATCACCAAGCAAAACGTTCTTGTCTTTTTCCACAGGGACATAGTTTTGAAACAAACTTTTGTGATGACAAACAGGTCTTGATGCCCCGGAGTCGGCCCACCATCCTTCTTCACTTCCAACCAGATTTATTTCCGAAATCATAGCAACAAGTGGCTCCTCGGTAACATTAGCTTGTGGAGTTGAACCGAGTTTCCTATGACGAGAATATCTAGCATGGTGACCCTGTTTTCCACAAATAAAACATGCACCATTTGCAAAACCTTCATTTGCAAAATTGTTGTTGCTAGAATTGTTATTTGAGTTTTTATTTTTCTTGTTGCTATTTGCACGGTTGGAAGACTGGCCTTGATTCCACTTCTTCGAGGCAAAAGAAAAGTGTTGATTTTTAAACCTTTGTTTTTCATATGCTTGCCTCTAGCATTCAAAAAATTATTTTGACCCTTAGGAGCGCTATCACTCGACATTAGGAAATTTACCTTAGCACCATTACCATTGGTTTTACCGTTACCTTGGTGGTTTTGGCATGGTTGGCATGTGTGTTGTTGGCAAGAGCTTTATTCTTCTTGTCTTGCTTTCTAGCTTCCTCCTCAATCTGAAGCCGCACCATAAGGTTGACAATTGAGAGTTCCGATTGCTTGTGCCGGAGGCCTTTTTGGAACTCCCTCCACAAATTCGGCAACCTATCTATGATAGCGGCCACTTGCATTTGTTCATCTACTTGGATTCCTTTGGAGATGATTTCGTGCACAATCATCTGGAGGTCATGCGTCTGGGCTATAACCGACACGTTCTCCGACATCTTATAGTTGAAAAAATGGCTACATGTATACTTCTTTTTTTTGGCTTCTTCGGTGTCGTATTTTTGTTGCAACGCTTTCCACGTTCTCTTGGCAGAATTGTAAGTATGAGAATAATAATCATAAAGCTCATCGAAAAGACAATTGAGCAAATAATTATGACAATCTTCTTTATGGTTTTCCCTGCATACTTTTCATGCTCTGCTAATTCCTCCTCACTCATATTTTTTGTGTCTACCTTATTTGGATTTTTGGCAGTTAAAATCCACACTACCTTCATCAACTTAAGATAGAACAATACCTTGCTAGTGCACCTTTTGAAGTTTTGACCACCAAAATGAAATGGCTCGTTCAAGTCATTCGAGTTTGTGGCAGGAACATCATAAGATATGGTGGAATCAGCCATCGCAAAATATCATCTTAAAATGTTGGAATTGTTGCAAGAAACTGGCAAGAATAACTCCAAAAATTAGTGTAAAAATAGCTGGCTGAGGCGCGGACTAGGTCACTTTTTTAAGAGGATTCACGCCCCTTCGGATTACCACCGGTGCAGCAAGGTTATCGAGACGTTGCCTCGGGGATACAACAACCCAGCTTTCACTGTTGCTTCACTCGTAATTCTGCACAAACGAATGAAGCAGAAGCTTCACTCGATACCTTACCAAAATTGCCCACAAGTCTAAGTGTATTAAAATATAAAAAGCAAGATAGACAGCTTGAGTTGTGTGTAGTAAATAGTGAGGAAGAGGTCTCCTTTTATAGTTGAAGAAAAGAGCTGTTGAAAATCTGTTACAGAGAAATAAATCTGAAATTCATTTGTGAATAAAATGATGTAATAAAAATATGACTGTTGTGTAATAAAAGAAAATGTGATTGTTGCCCAACAACTATATTTTCTAGTATAAATAGTCATGCAATAGTCCCATATGAGTTCTGGGGAGAGGCGAAATTTCGCAAATTTTAGAAACTCGTATCTCCCCCACTTGTCCTCCCCCCTTGCGCGTGCGAGTCTTAGACTCAAGAAGATCTTACTCAAAGGCCAAGGAGTGTCACTTTATATACTCCTTAAAGTTTTTTACAATAGCCAACGTGGGACAAGAACTTTCTAAAAGTTTAAGTATATAAGAAATTTTTCACTGGCCATTTTCAAGCAATGTGAGACTAAAGCACTTTATGGTTTTACTCAAACTTCAATGTTTTCTCAAAATCAATCTTAAAAAGAAAAGAGAATTTTTTGTTAAAATACTCCGACAAAATCTATTTGTAAAAGCAAACAAGCCCAATATAAATGTTAACATAATTTGTTCACGTTGGGAATGAATCCTCAGTATGGCATAGTTTCGTTCATTAGTATGCCGAGCACATGAATATATTGAATTTGTTACGAACACACGATAAGCAAACGCAAGAACACAAAAAATCTGAAAAAACTCAAATCCACTTTGCACAAGTCAGGTTTACAATGACTCTCATGTGTTTCTCTCAATTGTCTGCCGTCAGAATATATAAGAGAACACAACGTATTTATAGCTATGTCTAACTCAAGGAAAACCTAATCCTAATCATGTATGGACACACAAAGTATTACTTTGTAATGGGTATCTTTGAACGGGAACTAATGATTTTTATGCATGCATCCGTTTAAAAATTGATAATATATGTAACTATCTTTCCGAAATATCAAATTTTTGGAAAGATGGAATCATTAGGTTAAGATAACCGAAATGATTCACTTTTAGGTTCGTTGACAACGAGTTGTACATAATCCCTTGTCAATGGACTTCACAAAATAACAACGAATATTCCTAATGCAGGAAGCCAACTCACGTTTTTCAGTGGAATATGGAGTTCATTCCCGGAGTTGATATCGTCCCACCTGTGATTATGATGAGGTTTACAGTTTAGTTATGGTTAGGTTGTATTTAGACTTATTATTAAGATTAATTAGGAACGAATCAGGGCTTAATTAGGGTTTAATTAAGTTTTAATTGAGTTCATTATGATTAATAAGGATTATTTAGGGATTATTAGGATCTAGTTAGGGGTTCTCGAGGCTAATTAGGATAATTACGGTTGAATTAGGTTAATTAGAGTTTGTTTAGGGTTTATCAGAGCAATTAGGGCTAAATTAGCCCTAATTCGTGCTATTTAAGGTTAATTAGAGTTAATAACTGTCAAATTAGAGTTTGGTGGCGAGTTAATTTGAGTTAATCAGTGTTGATTACAGTTAATTTGGGCTAATTGAAGCTAATTATGGTTAATTAGAGTTAATTGAGTTTAATTAGTGTTAATTAGAGTTTGAATTATCACTGAATTAGGGTTAATCAGTGTTAATTAAGGCTAATTCGAGCTATTTAGGGTTAATTAAGTTAATTACTGTCAATAATTAGGGTTTAATTAAGAGTTAATTAGGATTAATCAGTGTTGATTAAGAGTAATTAGGGCTAATTCGAGCTATTTAATACTAATTAGAGTTAATCATAGTTAATTACGGTTAATTAGCATTAATTAGATTTAATTAGGGTAAATCAGGGTTAATTAGGGTTAATTTTTTTTCTAACTATCAATACAATATGCATTATAACAATTACAACAACTATAACAATAATAAATAAATAACTCTAACATGTAACAAAAATATAACTGTAAGATGTGATTATAAATATAACAAGTATAATAACATGTAACAACAACTAGAACAATTATAATGGTTAACAACTATAATAACATCTAAAAAAATTATAACTATAACATGTAATTAGAATGATAATTTTTTTTAAATACGTACAAGTGGAGTGGGGGCGGTGGGCGGTGGGCGACAGTAGCAGTGGCGGAACCAGAATTTCATCCCAGGGGGTGCTAAAAATATATCGAAGTCAATAAATTTGTTTATAAGTATCTTGATTTCTACACTCATTCTTATTAGACTGCAATAATTTTTCCACATTTGCTTTCTTTTGAAAGAACCTTTCCATTCTGAAAAAATATATTTTATTTTAAGTATCGATCCATCAATTATCAATCAAATAACCTAGTTAATTACAAATATTTTATTCTTTTACTTTTCCAGTCATGTTTTATTACCGCGTTAACCTAATTTCAACCCACCATTCAACTAAATCACATATCCGACATCTCAATCCAATTGGGTCCCATCCTCCATCAACCATCTCAATTCTCAAATGTTCAATGCACAATTAACAACCTATAATCAACCATTAATAATCTCAATTTTCAAATGCACAATTAACACAACCTAAAATTATCAATCAAATAATCAATGCTCAAATGGGATAAAAATCCAATTGGGTCCTATCCTCCATCAACAATCTCAAATCTTAAGTGCTCAATGCACGATTAACAATCATAAAGCATCGATTAATAATCTAAATTATCAAATACACAACTAACAACCTAAAATTATTAATCAAATAATTAATTCTCAATAGCAAAAGAAATTGTTCAAAATGCACATTGACCTCAGTTCTCACAAAATCAGAACGGCATCGTTGTCGCAATTTCGCTGGCAGTGGGTTCTTTGCCGCCGGTGGAGTGAAGATTGAAGAAGACCGTTCGTCAGTTGAGGTTTCGTCAATTCGTCCGGCTCGTAGGCTCAGAACCTTGATGTTCTGAAAGTGTTGTAGTTACAAACATTAGACTATTAGAGCTTACAAGTTATAGCGTTTAGTATTCTGTTGATTTCTGATAAGAAGAAAGAAACAGATTACAGATTTACAGAAGTCTTAGAGAGTTAGAGTTACTGAGTTAGACTAATTCGAAGTTCGAACCTTAGACGAGGCTAGATCTGGCAGTGGCCGGAGACCGGAGTTGGTGACTGGTGAGTGGTGAGGCCGTGACGGCGAATGCCGTCCGTGACCGGTGACTGAGGCTCAGATCTGCTTGAATTTTAGGCACCGTGACTGCCAATCGGTGAGGTTCATCACTTCATCGGTTCGTTCGTCGGCTCGTAGATCTAGGCTAGATCTGGCCGTAGTTGGGGTGGGGACTGGGGAGGGCCTTCGGGTCTTCAACAGACGTGAGACGACAGTTCGACCACCGTCTGTGACTCCGTGAGAGTTGAGACCTTGACGGCGTGACCGATGACTGGTGGCCGTGGGCGGTGACTGAGAGAGTGAGAGGCGCCGTGCGTCTGTGACCACTGACCGTTGAGCGGTGAGAGGTCAACCGTCGACGGCGACGACGGGAACTGAGAGAGTGACTGAGTAAGAGCCGGGAGGAGAAAGAGAGAGAGAGAGTCGCGAGTGAAAAAAAAACTATATATATATATATATATATATATATATATATATATATTTTTTTTCAAAATCTGAAGGGGTGCATTAGCCCCCCCCCCCCCCCGCCCCCGTACATATGTAGTTTCGCCCCTGGACAGTAGTGGCAGGTGGCAGGAGTGGTGGTGCGGTATTGGAAGGCTGCGACAGTGGTGGTGCGACCGCAGATGGTGGCAACAAGGATAGTGGCGGGGATGGGGACGATGGCGGTGGACGGAGGACGAATGATGTCACCGACAGAAATAGAGAGATAAGAGAGAAAAAATAATTGCGGCAGAGAGAAAAAAAAATTAGGTTTAACTTTAGGACTTTTGGCGACAGACACCGCCCGTCACTAAAAGTCCGTAGCTAAAAGTCCTGTTTAAAAATTTTGAAACGACTTTAGCAATGGAATATTCTGTTGCTAAAAGTCCGTCACATACTTCAATAACTTCATCGACGGCTTTTTAGCGACGGTCATGTTCCGACGCAAAAAGTCATTAAAATATTATACATTCTATTTTTAACAACGAAAAATGTTCAGTGGCTAATAACCAGTAGCTAAAATACTTTTCAAAAAACATTTTAAAAGATCGATCGAAAATAGAAAACTGGGAAAACAAATTTAGCGACGGATGTTCCGTTGGTAAAAGTCCGTCATGAATATTCGTCGATAAATGTTATTACCGACGGGACATTCCGTTGGTAAAAACCTTTACCGATGGGTGATTCCGTCGCTAAATATGCCTTTTAGCGACGGGTTAGTATCTGTCGCTAAAAACTATTTTTGTTGTAGTAATATTAGAGCCGAGTGGCCTACGTACCCAGTTGGATTAGCCGGGAACAAAATAACGTAGTTCTGACCGACCCTACGGAAGGAGACCTAAATCTCGATCTTACTTCATAGAGACCTAAGTAAACTTAAGTTTTCCAATTTAAGTTGGGTTAGCATTCTATTTAACTAACTTCTAATTGTCTTAGAATTCTAAATGAAACAAAATTCTAACTTTTGTAGAATTATAGTGTTGCGAGACTTCTATCTCTATTAAATTTCATTTTTAGAATATATATATTTTTATGCTTTTTAAAACTAAAATCCGATCGCGGGGAGGGGAGAAACCCTCTGATTAGTGGCCTGTACTCGATGGAAACAAGGATTTCCTTTTGGTATTGATAGATCAGGTAGATAGAACCATTAAATCCGACGCATAGAAGTCAATGATGTTGCAGTGGCACGAAAGGATGCAGAAGAATTGGAGAGCATAATCTCAAGGACGATTTAGTGTCAATGCCAAAAGGGAACAAAACAAGATAGGAGGGGTGGGGTGGGGCGACGACTACAAGTGGGTTGGAAATCTCTCTTTCAAGAGGTCTTTGGGTTCCATGTGAATATAAGTGCATGCAGGGATTAGAGTTGAGGACTTAAGTTCCATAAGGATAATATGGTCTACGATGACGAGACTCTTAGATGACCTAATTTATGCTATGCGTTTATTTGACTGGCAAAAGTATTATTTACTTGATGATATTTTCTGCGAGGTGGCCTAATTTCTACGTAGGAACATAGATTGGGTTCACTCTTTTTCTCCTTTCAATTAGAATTCGCATCGCTGGTCTACGATGACGAGACTCTTAGATGACCTAATTTATGCGATGCTTTTATTTGACTAGCAAAAGTATTATTTACTTGATGATATTTTCTGCGAGGTGGCCTAATTTCTATGGGTAGAAACATAGATTGGGTTCACTGTTTTTCTCCTTTTAATTAGAATTCGCATTGCTGGTCTTGTTCTTTCTTAGGCTTGGGCGCCATATTACTACCTCAGTTGACCTTAGAAAACTTCGTAATGTCTTTAGTATTAATGATATTTGCATAATGTGGAGCTCAATTTTCAGGTAAAAACTTATCTCTTTGGTACAACATGCTTGCTACATTGGCATTTCTCGATTCCCTGCATTTTTATCTACATTCTACTATAAATTGATTATTGAACCACCTTTGTCACACGGATACTGAACGACTATCTTTTTAAGTCTCTTGGCATGTCATGAAAAATCAATAGTGGTGACAGGTGGAACTTCAGCTGACCAATCTCCAATAGGATTGTAAATGAACCGAGCTATTCATGACTAGCTCGTTGTTCGTCACCATACATAGCTCGTTTATGTCTGTTTGTATAATATACGAACCGACCATAAATAACTATTCAAAATTCGTTTACTAATCGAGCCAAGAGCGAACATATGAAAGTTCTCGCAAATGTTTTTGCATACGACTCGTCCAGATATGTTTAAAGCTTTACGGCCCTAAACTCAATTAGTAAAAGTTAAAACCCAAGCCCAGCACTAAACCCGAACATTCCTACATGCAGCCCAAGCCCTAGACTCAATGTGCAACCAAACAGCCCAACCTGTGAAGCATTTAAAAAGCCCTAATTATATTCAAGTTAAATACCTAAACCTAAACAATCTCAAGAGCCGTACTGTGTGTGCGTCCCCTCCCTCGTCTCTCTCTCTCTCACTTCTTCATAGACGCACATTCACACACATGTACACCCTCTCTTCCACACACACAAACGCCTTCACGAATCGCCCATACCCTCTCTTTCTTTCTCTCTCTAACGCTCAGATCTGAGATCTTCAATTCGGTTCTAGTGCTTGCAATTACCGTCTGAGAACTTTCCCTAGAAGAAGCTGTTGGTCTTTGTTGGTGTGTGTCTACCCGCTCTTGATGGTTCACGAAGGCTGCATCGATATTGGCGGCGTGTGAATTCTATTGATCATTGATAGAATATCGACAGGAACCCTATTGTCGGAACTTGATCGTCCTCTCAACAAGCCTACTGTGACTGTGAGTACACCCTTCATCCACACCATTCTTGCCCCCAGATGCTAGGTTACCAGGTTCTCTAATCGGGTATTGAATTTTCTCTCCCGGCATGAGAACGAAATGTCTGTATTGACTAAGTCAGTCTCTATAGATGGGCTCATGGCGGTTGGTTCAGACAGACAGGAAAACCATCCAGAAATTTTCTTTCTTTGAAGCACATAAATGAGTTAACTTGTGGCTTCGACGTAGATCATCCGAGCCCGAATAATCCGTTAACGAACTCGAGCCGAGTACAAACAATGAGCACGAGCGAAGTTCAAACAGACATGACAATAGACGAACCGAGCTCGAGCAGGCCACCGTTAGGCTCGAACTCAGTTCGCCTACAGCCCGAGTCTCCATTAATCAAGTTGAAGCGCTGGCAATGGTGGCTATTAGTGGCTATTAATATATTTTTTCTTCTTGCTGGGCAATGTGCTGCTGTTCTCCTTGGGAGATTTTACTATGATCAAGGTGGAAACAGCAAATGGATGGCTACCCTTGTTCAAACCATCGGTTTCCCTATCCTTCTCATCCCACTGTTTGTTATCCCTTCCTCCCAGCAGCATTTTTCTGCATCCACCTCTTCTCCCCTCACTCTTCCTATAATCTACTTTGTTCTTGGTGTAGTAATTGCAGGAGACAATATGCTGTATTCAATTGGACTATTGTACCTCTCTGCGTCTACTTATTCCCTTATATGTGCCACGCAATTGGGCTTCAATGCTATTTACTCTTTCTTCATCAATTCTCAGAAATTTACTGCTCTAATTCTTAATTCTGTGGTTATTCTGTCACTATCTGCTTCTCTGCTTGCTGTGAACGATGATTCTGGTGGGCCTTCAGGACTGTCGAAGGGGAAATACGTCCTTGGATTTTTGAGTACCCTTGGAGCTTCTGCCCTTTACTCTCTTTTGCTTTCCCTTATGCAGCTCACGTTTGAAAAAGTTGTGAAAAGGGAAACGTTTTCTGTGGTTCTGGAAATGCAAATTTATACATCACTTGTAGCCACGTGTGTTTCCACTGTGGGGCTTTTTGCAAGTGGTGAATGGAGGACTTTACAGGGAGAAATGGATGTTTTTGGTGCGGGAAGAGTGTCCTATGTGATGACTTTGGTGTGGACAGCCGTGGCTTGGCAGGTTTGTTCCGTGGGGGTAGTGGGATTGATATTCGTGGTGTCTTCCCTTTTCTCTAATGTTATCAGTACAGCTTCCTTGGCTCTTACTCCCATTGCTGCAGTAATAGTCTTCCATGACAAGATGAATGGCGTAAAGGTAATTTCGTTACTAATGGCTCTTTGGGGTTTTGCCTCTTATATCTACCAGAATTATCTTGACGATTTGAAGGCAAAGAAAACACAAGGTGAAACTTGTAATACTCGGAATGGTCCTTCTTGTTGATAGCTTTTGTTGGGTAGAAGTGTAGAACTGAGAAGAAAGCCAAGCAACTCATTCTTTTGGATTTATTTTGATCGTCTCATTTCTGATTCTTAGTTTCTTCTTGATTGTAATGAATTCTTTTATTTCGATTATGCATATAACTTGTACAGAATGTTTTTCAATCTTCTCATTTATAAGTTACACTAGTGACTTGTGCACAGTGACGTGTGAGATATGGTGCAAACTCCAGTAAAAAAGCCTCTTTATTGAGCCTAGTAAAGTTCTTGAGAGCTAGATGTTCTTCCAACATTTTTGTGTAATTTGCATAGGTCTTTCGTTGTTTTTAGGAACTTTCTTTGTTGAGCTGTGTAGGAATTGATTGTGAGAATCACTCTTTTGAGAAGGAACACTTTGCATGCTATTGATATGATGTAGAGAAAGTTTAATGTCCCAACTGTTTGCGATAGAAGAGAACCCCCCAGGGAATGAAATTCCCTCCCCCTTCTCTATAGTGGTGGTGGGGGGGTTGTTCTTTATTGACGTACTTATTGGATCCATTGGACTGACGGGGCTTGAACACAGTGTAGTTGCTGCTTGGGTTGCACCAGACATGGTGGTTATATCTTAGTTGCACAAAGCGTGGGCAGGGGTGCGTAAGCACCTGGAAGAATCTAAGGTTGGGAGTGACTTGAATAAATAGATGCGTAAAGAGTATACTATTTGTTTAGTATAGTTTACACGAGAGAGAGAGAGAGCGAGAGCAAGCGAGCGAGCACTGATTGACAAGCTTTGTTCTCTCGAGGAGGGTGGCCAGGAACAACATACAAGGAGGCTTTAAGGACTTGAAGGAAGAGAGAAATAAGGAATTGAGTTAAAAATGGCTTGATTTTCAAGTACTCTCTCACTTGTTCCATGCATATCTGTCCAGCTGATGGGATCGAGTTCCCATATTAATTTGGGACGAGATTCCATGGAGCTCTTAACTTGGAATCGCAAAAGCGAGTTTCCGACCAGAGAAGTGTCACCGTATTAGGAGTTTCCTGCTATTAAGGGTTATATCACACTGTCCTTTAGGTTTCATACTAGTTTGTTAAGCCATAGTATTTTGTATTGGATTTTGTTCGAGGGGAAAAGTATAATAATATGAAAAATTAGCATATGGTTACAACGGGAATAACATATATGGTGATGATGGGTAGCTACTAGCTAAGGTAGCCTGGATGGATTCCATCCTTGTACTGAAATATTGCTTTATGAAAATGTTTAGAATTGCTGATAACATTTGAGAGGTTTTAATTCTCTGTAAAGTGATTCTAGGTGGAGTTACTGAAGTTGTAATAAAACGTTCTAGAGTTGAGGTCTTCTCTTGAAATGCTTGGGTAGAATGATTCCTGCTGAGAAAGTATGGAGCTTAATTGTGTTTACTGCTTGTGATAGTAGAAATAGCTGAGATACTCCGTGATTGTCCTGGGCAAAACACATATACAATGCTTTCCATGAGAGTTGCTGGTCTTAGAAATGGTTTGCAGCGAGGATCATCCAGGCATGTGAAGTGCGCGCTTAAGATTTGGCAGTGGACGGGTTGTACTAAAATTTAGCTATGCTGAAGGCTAGGTGGATAGTTGCTAGGGCGTGGCTACGTTTTAAAGCTAGCCAAATAATCGTTCTTGGAAGAACTACGGGCAAAAATGAGGCAGATGAATCAGCGTAGGGTTTATCGTCCTTTATAATTGAACATTGAACGCGGCGTAGGGTTTAGCGTCCTTTATACTTGAACGCGCGGCCGGCCGCGTGGGGGGGGGGGGGGGTTCTCAACACCATCGCTGGCTACGTTCAACAAATCCCAAGAGGTCATAGCACAGAGGAATTGGCTTTTCCAGAGAGAGGTGATTGTCAGTGGTAAGTTTGACAGTTGAATGTGGTCGAGAGGGAAGACAATAGTTGTGGTAGGTTGGTGCTGGAGGAGGAAGCCATATGGTGAAAACAATTTATACATACATGTACATGTACAGAGATAAATCGAGTTATCAGGTTCAACCTCTTATATCTTTTTGTAACTTTGAATTATCAGCACATGGAGTTGACTTCTTGGTTGACTGATGGCATGCTCGAATACAGCCTGTTCTACTGGAGAGGGTTAAGGGGGTGGGGCGGGGGGTGTAACCGTTTTGTTGCCACGGGGGCTATTCCTCGGTTTCTTGTTGCATCATGTATTTCATTGGAAATGCTAATTTTGTCCATCATATGCTTTTTCACCCCTTTTATGCTTTTTCACATCAATTTGTGTCACTAAAAATTGTACTTAGGTGACAAGCCTTTGCCATTTTGCGACACGTAAAGGTGTGGGTTAGAATTTATGTGGTCAATAGAGCCCATTTTTTTTTATATATATAAACATGAGAATTGCATTGATAAAGAAGAGATTACAAGCGTTATCAGTGGCAACCTTTTAAGGCTTTACAAACATTCATGACGGTAGACGTCATGTAAGCAAAAGCATAGAAGTACAAGTGACACCAAATAGATACAGTTGTATGTGTAATACATAATAACCGAAAGATGTATGTGTATGTGTATATATATATATATATATAGAGAGAGAGAGAGAGAGAGAGAGATCTCATTCCAGCAAAACCTTTTGTACCCAATCGTGATATACGGTGATACGGGCATGACAAGCAAAAGTTGCTAGGGATCTGGTCTCTGTTAGTTGCAAGACTGTGGTCCTGTCAATGCTACAAAAGTGCATATCTGCTATGACATAACAGGTATCATATAATATCGGTGTCACTTGATCTGGAATATCTTCAGATTCCATCATTTGAGAGATATAAAATTTGAATTAGTAAGCATTTTGATATGAAAGAAATTTTGTCGTGCGGCCCATGACTACAGTTAAAACCCTTTAGCAAGTGCTGTCATTTAATCGGAGGTAGTTGTGGATATTGCAGCTGAGCCGCACCGTTCGTGTAGATGGTTGACACATGAGATTCCAACTCCAACTTTAAGCAGTTTTGAGTTAATGACGTGTTTGCGCTTGCGGACAATTACACCATTTGAAATTACACTGAAACTCATTCAGGTGCCGACACGTGTCCATTATCATGACAAAAATGTAAAGTATCACTACCCACTCTTCACAAATCTTCAGTTACCTCAGAGAGTCTCCCACTCCCTGCACTTCAAGTAACTGCACTTCTTCATTATCAGCCAATCTTCCTCACATTCTCCCTTCCTTCATCTCCATTGCAGATTGAGTTCTAGCTTATACACTTCGCAATCTCCCCCGACTTTTCGGAGTGTTCATCTCCAACTGATTATCCTTCAAAGTCTGTATGATAATCTTCAGGTGCTCGCTATGCTTTTCCTCTAACTTAGAGTACACCAAAATATCATCAATAAAAACAATGACGAACCGATCCAAATACTGCCTAAACACACAATTCATAAGATCTATAAAAGCAGCAGGGGCATTAATCAACCCGAAAGGCATCACCAAGAACTTGTAGTGACCATAACGATTCATAACGCGGCCTTTCACTACAAGAAAAATACTATTTAGCGACAGACTTTTAGCGACGGAGGAAAATCCGTCGCTAAAAGGCCGTTTCAACGACGGAATCTACCGTCGGTCAAAGTCTATTGGTAAAAACTTTTACCAACGGATTCCACTATCGGTAAATACTTGTACCAACGGGGTTTTAGCGACGGATATTCCGTCGCTAAAAGATTTTAAAAAAATTTCCTATTTTCGGCCACCTTTTAAAAATTTTGTAGAAACTTTTTAGCGACGGATAGAGTCTGTCGCTAAAAATTCCGTCGCTAAAAGTAACCTTTAGCGACGGAATGTACCGTTGCTAAAGGATTCGTCGCTAAAAGTAACCTTTAGCGACGGAATGTACCGTTGCTAAAGGATTCGTCGCTAAAAGTCTTTACTTTAAGTGACAGACTTTTAGGGACGGAATTTTGTTCTTCGCTAAAAGTCCTGATATAACTACTCACTTTCCTTTCTTTTCTCTCTCCCCGTTTTTCTCTCTCTTTCTCTCTCACTCACCGGCAATTTTTCTTCCCCCGGCGATCGCCCCTCCAACGACAACCCTCCCCCCGGGTGACGACGTCCCCCCCCCCCCCCCCCCCCCCCGCTATCCCCCGACAACGCCGTGCCCCTCCATAGCTCTTGTGGCCCTCCACTGCCCCCCACCACCAATGTCGCCGCCGCACCACCTCCGCTGCCGGTATGTCCATCTTACCCTAATTGTTGTTTAATGTATGTGGTTTAATGCATATGAATTTGAATTTAATATAATGTGATTAATTATTTTGAGTTTGAGTTTTAATTTAATTTTACCCTAATTGTGGTTAATTGAAATTAATTATTTTTTTTTGGTAAAAGGTCCCAAGTATTATTTCAAGTAAATCTTATGTACATGATATGAAATTTTGTTCTCCTCGGTACTCCTCATTCCATTCTTCCTCCCCAGTTATTTACTACCATACAAACAAGTACAAACTGATTACAAAAGAATTTGCCTATCTATTTCCCAAGCCTCACACAATGCAATGTTTATCAAACTTGCAGGGACTTTCCTCCAACTGTACACCCTATGCTTGACCCATTGTTGAATCACAAAAAAGTTAAACGAACCAAGTTCGAACACACTCATGTTCGGCTCGAACTCGGTTCGTATACAGCCCTAGGCACGCACATGGAGATTACTCGTCCCAAGGTTAGAAACATAGGCATCCGAAAAGAAAGGCTAAGTTGTTTAGGCACCAAAGCGTAATGCGTAAGCAAGTGGAAATATGAAGCACAGGGTAAACAAGATAATATATGGTGGCCAAACAATGGTCTCCAATCATCAAAAATGCTCATTCTAAGGAAAACGCATGTAAACTTACATTCTTTAGAAGGTCTTTCTTTCTTTTTTACCTTCTTTTTTGGTGCCCTAACTTTTGCCTAAACTGCTCTTTTTAGGATTTTCAGCCTAGCAAGCTTCTCCTGTTTTCTTTTTCTTTTTATTTTTTTTTACTTTTAAGATACGTCATCCATGGTAGAAAAGAGTAAGTGATGTGTCAAAAAGATAGACCACTAGTCTTGAATTCAAAATTCTCTTTTTTACAAGTTCGTGAAGCGATTGGTTAATCATGAATTCAATCAGTATGAAATCGGGCAATTTTTTCTTGTTCTTAAAACATTTAGTATGCTCTCGGCCTTCTAAGGATGGACACTGAAACTTAACATGACATCTATCTGACTCAAACCCTAAAGAAAACTTCTAGGAAATTGGAAAAAAAAATTGCTTTTTCTAAAGATCTTGAATTTTTACTTCTCTTTCTCTTAAAATTAAAAAAAAACATTCCCGAGTTTTATTTTCTTTTTCCCTATGAACTAAAGGGAAACTCAACGAAGAAATTAGAACCACGCAATAAGATTTTTTCTATTTTTTTTCTTTGGATTCTTTTTTCTTATTACCCTAGGAAAATGGGACACAATCGGAGGGTGCAGTTAGGCATACCACGTACACCACATAAAGATCAAACCGAGCGGTTTGATCGCTGCCAAAACATGGTGGCGAAGAAATCATCCAGTAAAACTGTTGGGTTTACTAGCCGGTTGGTCTTTGGCTTGTTTTAACCGTGAGAGACATCTTGCCCATCGGTTTGACTACCTCAAAAGTGTGGTCACGGATGAACTGTCTGGTAATACCCATTAGGGATTACCGGGCACTTGATCTGCAGCCTACATTTTGGATTATCTCTGAGAGGGTAAACCGGTTGGTTTAGTCTTAACAAAATGTGTGCACTAATAAACCGTCCAATTAACTTTATGGGTTGACCGACCGATTGATCAATAGGGACACATTTTCTGTGATTTATCCCTCAGTGAGAATGCCGACCAGTTTATGGTAGACCGTGCAGTTTCCTAGCCAATGTACCATATTACACGCGGGTATTCCCATTAGATGATAGAACTTCAGAAGTGGTCTGGGTATGGTTTTCTTTGACTTTTGGTTATAGGTTATTCCCTCGGCTTAACTTGCACTATATACCTCTCAACGTAACTCAGACAATTAATAATAGGTGGTCATTAGTATGTGTACACAAGTTACTTTCTAAACATCAAAGTGGACTCAACATCTTCTAGCCAAATCGGGTTTAGGATTTTATTTGACTAACGCTTCTAGTTTTCTTGGAATTCTGATTTTTTATTTGTATATTTTTATCCTTTTTCTAACTGAGATCAGGTGGTGGGAATGGGAGACAATTTAAGACTCTTCTAATCTGATCTAGAAATGAAAAATACTTTAAGAATCTTTTAATTTGATCTAAAAAAATATGAAAGCACCAAAAGAAGGGTAAAAAATTATATCTTAATCGGAATTGCCACCCAATTGCATGATCCAAGGATTGTTTTAACGTCGTAAACCAAGAAAGGTAATTGGCCCGATTAGAAAATAATATTTGGGCCTAGAGAAGACCTTTAATGAAGTTAACTTCTTCTGTAAAGTTATAGCTCTTAAAAAGATACACGATTTAGGCTTTTGGATTCCCTAAATAGGGTTTTGTATGAACAAGTTAGGGCTAATGTTTAGAAAGGGAATATGCCCAATTAGAAAAACTATTTTTTGGGCATCAAGACAACCTTAAATGGATTCAATTCCTTCTACAAAGTTGTAACTCTAAAAACAATACATGACTTAGGATTTTGAATTGCCTAATTTGGGTATTGTATGAGCAATTTAGGGCTGGTCAGAGTTCAGGTATGTGCTTGATGATGTTATTGGAATTATATAGTCTATCCACTCTTCTCCTTGGGTTTTTTTCTTTCCTCTTCCTCTCTAATACCCAGGTGGTCTATTTATAAAGGTTTAAGAGCTGATAAAATGGTAGAGTTGAACTTTTTCGTGCATATACTTATAAAAAAGGATAATATCCGAATCAAATCAAAAGATCTAGAATCAAATCAAAAGATCTACAAAGTTAGCTTAATGACCAGAGGTATCAATGGGCTGGGCCAACCGAGAAAACAGGCCGGGGCCGGGCCTTGGGAATGGGAAACTGGGGCCGGGCCGAGCTAGAGGAGAGGGATATTTGGGCCCAGTCCAAGCCCTGGCCCTAGGCCCAACATTTAGGGTCGGGCCCAACAATTTAGTTTTTTTTCAAAAATTCTTCTTATTCAATTTTTACATTGCGGAGGAATTAAATTGAAGACAAATTTGTTCATAGGCCCTCCTCCTTTTATCCAGGCTTGGGACCGACTGCTTGTAAACAAACAGGCGAAGTTACCTATTTTTTTAATATTTAATATATATATATATTAAATACATTTAATCTGTTTAAAAATAATCCACGGTGAAAATGTAAACTATATTTTGTGAAAAAATATATTCTCAAAACTTGAGAAAAGGAAAATAAAAGGAAATTACCTAGTCATCCACAAGTGTTTCGACGTCCGATCGAATCGCTGCTCCTCCTATCATCAATCGGTTTATCTTGCTCGCGATATTTCACATCAAGATAATCCTTCCAACATATACATAGCTCGAGTGACTCGGGGTTAAGACGACTCCTCCTGACATCGAACACCTTCTCGCTCGCTGAAAATGCCACTCTGAAGTAACCATGGAGGCTTGCACTGGCAGTACATCCTGGACAATTTGGGATAAAGTTTTATACATGTTTCGATTTTGTTTGCAAAAAGTTAACAAATTAAAATTAACCTATTCTTGCATTGATAAATCAGAATAATGATTAGTATTAGCATACAAACCAAACTCATTAAAAGAGGAAAAAGTAGATGAACCTGCCGAACTAGAAGTACAGTCCCCTGGTAGTTATCTTGATACTAGATGTTCAAGGCCCTTAAGATATGGCGCATAATACATTTCATCAGTCGACGATGAAGCTTGCTCGCGTACTTCAGCGGAATTATGATATAGGTTGTACAGATCCTCAAATGTCTTGCTTACTTTCGTTGTAAGTGTGGTTGTCTCCTCCTCCGTGTAGCACATTAGTCTTGCTATCTCTTGTATCGAGACGTTCACACCATGCAACTTTAACCTAGGATCCAAACAAGTGGCTACAGCAAAAATAATAGGCAGTTTCTTCCAATATTTATTAAACTTTTTGTCCATCTCTTTTACTATTTCCTAAAAGGGTCCTACATATCTTCATTTTGTTAACATTGTAGCCATTTTGAGAATTTTTACTATAGCGATAGGGGAGGTGGATAGTACGTACCAGACAATACATTGGTAGACGTGTAAAATAACTCCAAAATTTTGGATAGGTGTGTAGCCATCTGTCATTCCGTGGGAGATGGCAAGCCTTCTAGGAACGTGGTTAATAGGAAATGCGTATACACTTCCTTGTATGCCAAAACATATAAAAGCATATGATATGTGGAGTTCCACCTATGGACGACATCTGTTAGTGGTCTCTTGCGAGACAAATTATATTGAACATACAACGCTTTAAATTGTTGTGTTCTCGGACCCGAACTATTAATAAACGATGTCATACCCCTCATCTTGAAAAGAATATCTCCAGCAGCAGCTAAACCATCTTGAACAATTAAATTAATTATATGACAAATACAAAGAACGTGAAATAATTGACCAACAAGTACAGGTTTAAGGCTTTCCTTTAAAGCTGCAACATCAGCTTTATTGTTACTAGCATTATCAAAACTAATACACATAATCTTATTCTTTAATTTAAACGTGGTACATGCACTAACTATAATAGTAGCGACGTTAATTGCATCATGCGGATAAGGAAAGAGTTCGAAAGCGATGATTCTCTTATTTGTAGTCCAATCAGAATCAATTCAATGGGCCGTCGCACAAACATAACTAACAAAAGTAAAAGGAGATTGCCAAAAATCAGAAGTAAGACTAACTCTACCATCAAAATTATCGAAATAATCAACCAAGCATGCTTTAGCAGCATTATAATGTCTAAGTGCATCAGATCTAGTTGTGTTTCTATGAACTTTTCTGTACAAATGTTACACGTAAGTGTTCATATATCTAGAGTGCTTAGCATTATCGGCAAAACTAAAGGCTTGTTCATCGTGAATAATAAATTCAGCGAGACCGTCTATTTGCTCTCACTGAATATAAATAAATAACTTACCATCAAAAGATAACTATGTTTGGCTAGGTTCGACGTGGCCTTGTTTAGGTGCACAGAGAGGGTAATGCCTATTAAGATGTCCATTACCACTACCACGCGAAAATAATTTATCACAGTACTTACATCGAGCTCTTCGGACGCCATCCACCATAATATCATCAAAATGATTCCAACACTCTGTTTTTTTTTTTTTTTTTGCCTTTTGGGCTTTTGGCGGACTACCGGTAGGATTGGTCGGCCCTTCTCCATGATGACCGCTCATCGGGTTAACATTCTGCCACGAAGTAGTAGCTTCGCCAACCGAGCTACGTCCTTAACTATAATGCGTGGTATCTTGTGTGGGCGTGTATTCAAGATCTAGAATGTTTTGGTTAAACTCCCAATCGGCATATGTATCTATCATACAGCCTGTACTCATTCGTGCCGGAATGAATGGTTGTGGTGGTGCTTGGATTGGTGCTTGTGGTGACCGTGGTCGTGGTGATGCTCGTGATGATGATCCATGTTTGCTCAGTTTTTTTAAAAATAGAGACATATTTGACGCTAAATTTTTTTTACTAGAATGAAAAATAAAACTAGTAAGAGTAACTAAATGCAAATGAATAAGAGCAGTAATTAGCAATTAGAAATAACAATTAACCAATACTTGTAATTTAAAGGGTTAGTAATTAATAAGAACTTAGTAAGAGTATTAATTAGTAAACAAAGAAATTAGAAATAACAAAGAAATAAGAGCAGTAATTAGTAATTAGAATTTAGAAATAATAGTAATTAGTAAACAATTAACTAATACTTGTAATTAAAAATTGGAGAGGGTTAGTAATTAATAAGAAATAATAATGGTAGCAAAGCTTGTAGAAATGTTGAATTTTAGATAAGAGAGAGTAAGAAGATTGGTGTCGAAAAAACGGGCCAGTGGACAGGGCCATAAGCGGGCCGCGGCCGGGCCAAACCCTAAAAAATGGGCAGGTTTCGGGCCTGACCCGGGCCTTTTTAGGGTCGGGCCTGGTCTGATAAATTTTCGAAAAAATTAGGTCGAGCCCAAGGCCCTACGAGTTAGGGCCAGCACTATTCATTTTAGGGCCGGGTTGCCTGGCCTTTTTGACATCTCTATTAACAATCGGTTTTACACAACTTAAAAGCCTTACCGGCCAGTTTTATCGAAAACTAGTTGATATATCCATCAATTAGGTACGCCTTTATCCTAGAAGAGGGGTGGGGGTTATTACCCTAGTTCTATTCAAAATCTCCAAGAATCATTAGGGATTCACCAGATTTTGGGAATTAACTGGAATTAATCCCAGGTCAGCCTTTGGATCAAGGATCAATCCCAATTTTAGAAATCAAATCACAATTTCAAGCAAGCTAAAATCTCTCTATTTTAACTTAAGTTAAGCCCAACTAACTAACTGGTTTAACCGACTGGACTAGAATATTGACTGGACTGACTATGCTGATCTAGGGCCACGACTGGCTTAGACCATTCATGGGATTGGATATAAGTAAATTATGCTCATTATATATTACTAGGCCTAAACTAATAGTAATAATAAATTTAATTAGCAATAAAGCCTAATAATAAATAAAAAAGATAAAATAAAACTATAAAAAAAAAATGACAAAAAGTTTTTAAAGAGCAAAGCTTAATTTTTTTTTTATAAAAACAAGTGGGTGTTTGATAAAGTGTTTGGTAACCCTTTTTATTTTGAGTGCACGTAGGTGGCTGCCGGCAAGGCGGCTGCCGTCTAGGTGGCTGCCGGCAGTCTCCGGCGGTGGTTGCCGGCGGCCGGCGGTGGTCGCCTGAGGTGGCTGCCGGCGGTGGTGGCCGGCGGCCGGAGGTGGCTGCCGGCAGTCGCCGGCGGTGGTCGCCGGCGGCCGGAGGTGGTGGCCGGTGGTGGTGATGGTGGGGGCCGGCGGCCGGAGGTGGCTGCCGGCAAGGTGGCTGCCGGCGGTGGGAGGGTGGTGGTGGTGGTCTAAGAAAAAAAAACCAAAAGTGAAAAAAAAAACCAGTTTCTGGAGCACTCTTCAGTTTAAAAACTGGTTTTTAAACTAATGGTTACCAAACGGTTTTTAAAAATGAAAAAAAAAGAGGAAAAAAATTTTGTCAAACTAGGCCTAAATGTAGCCATTTACTCAAGTCATCTCAAAAGGTGAAAAAGGCGCAAGTGTAAGAGGTATAGAGATGAAATTTTAAGTGTTAATTGTTTGTTCTCTTCGAGATCTCTACATGTCCTCTTCATATATGTGAC
Source organism: Escallonia rubra (assembly GCA_033065855.1). Classification (NCBI taxonomy): domain Eukaryota; kingdom Viridiplantae; phylum Streptophyta; class Magnoliopsida; order Escalloniales; family Escalloniaceae; genus Escallonia; species Escallonia rubra. The sequence continues at coordinate 89,355 of JAVXUO010001561.1, read as the reverse complement.
TCTTAGTGACCATTTGTCTCCAACACTAAGAACCAATTTTGAATTGCTTCCATTTTTCGAAAAATGATTATGGTCAAAATTAGAAATTCCTTTTGAGCAAATTAAAGGCACTCCGTAGGTGTTTTTGTTGAAAAGGTAAAAATTAAAAGGCAAAATTTGTAGCCATATTCGTAAAAGCGTTGTCATTGCGATCTGGAACAACGCTAATATACTATGCTAAAGCATAAAATTCAAAATAATTTTTACGGCAAACGAATAGACTCAAAAGGCTTATATAATTTAACGATGTGACATTGTATTCCCAACAGCATTTTCCCAAAACTCATAGTGCTAATAATCATTTTCTCAATGTGAGACTATCTCCAAAAAGTACTTAAATACCTTGCCATTTTTGGAAGGCTTATTGTGAGTCCATATTGAAATCTTAAATTCCCGGTTTGGTTAAGGCTGAGATTTCCCATGATAAAATTATAGTGGCATCTAGGTATATCACTTTCTCCGACACAGATGCATAAGCATTCCTTACTTCACAAAGACATTGCTTGATGCCGATGAAATGTAATATACTCTTCCCCATTGGCAAGCCTTATAGCAATCTGAATGAAAGGTATGAAAGCACAGTTCTATTGCCATAAACCTCGCCACCAGGATGGGTCAAACACTGAATAAACTGGGTCCTGCAGGTATTGTACATCTCTCTCTCTCTCTCTCTGCGTGAGTGCGGAGACAAGTTTCTTTCTGTTGAAAAGGGGGGGAAATACTGATAACATTTTTCTTTTGTGCAGGAAGTGAGGAAAAGAAGGATAGGGATATCGGTCCCATAATAGATAAATGTTACGAGACATACTTTGCCAAGGCAGATCAAGAGTGGACATCAGCTAAATTCTTCCATGCAATATGCCAGACCGTCGAGTAATTCATTTTCTTCTCATCTGGTGAAATAGTTTGGAAGAGAGTTTGCGTCTGATCGATTTTGTTCATGTTTATCCTCTTGACAGGGAAATCAACAAGAAGATGGGGAGCACGCAGTTCCGGGTGCCAAGTACTGCGACACTGCAGCAATCATACGATGTAGGGATATTCATCTTTTTTATGTGCAGTTTAATTCTCATTCTGCTTATAATAACACCATTCTTGGTGGGTCTTAAGGCGTCCACCGTACTAAGTATTATGGCTAGTTGGAATGAGAAGTATTATAACTCCTAGGGATTGGCCTGTTGGTCAATGAGATTTACTCCATTTCTTGACAAATGTTCAAGCCTTGGGGGCCAGCACTCGGAGGAAAAATACTCTTTTTGAATGCAGTAGGCCGATGTGGGGATTGTGTCCTTAAGATCGGCCGGAATGAGGACTTGGTCTCGGTTAACGTTAAAGTTGAGCCGAGATCATACATGACAAGTGCTCACCACTGTAGGATACAAGCGTGCTACTGAAACGCCATACATTCTATAAGAAAAACTCATTTTCCAAAACCATAGATTGCCCATTGTCACGATTGATTGTGCCGGAACCAATCATGATGAAGGACTCTTGTTACAACCATATGGTAGTAGCAAAGGGGCTATTAATTTTTGTTAAATATGAGTATTTTTGGATAACTTCTGAAAAAAATAAGGAACACTTTAGAAGCGCCATTAAATTTTTGTCACTAAAAATATTAACAACCATCTATTATCACTAAATGGCATCGTAGCCTCATTTTGCTCATTGGAAATGCCTACTCCAGTTAGTGAAAAGCTAATCTTGATGATAATGGATTAGGTCTTCACCAAAAAACAGTCCCCACCCATGGTAACATGGGTGGGGAATGTTTGTAAACATGGTATTTGGCTACCTATCCTAGTTTCTAAACATGATAACATAAAAAAGTTGAAACTTTGGATAGTTTTGGGAGCTTACCCTGATTTCCCGTAATATCACTATTGGCACTATCCACTTCTTGTTTTACCTTATGAAGTTCAAAGACAAGTGGGAGCATAAAAATTATAACTAATACCCCATGCATTAACCCCCAGAATTCAGGCCAACTGACTATCGTTGAGAGACTCATTAGCTGTTTGGAAGAGGGTTTTGATTTGCAGATTAACCACAAAGGCAAAGGCCAACTGAAAAAGGAAGAGTTTCAGAAGATTCTCCAAGATGTGATTCTTGAAACTGGAGTTACCGGCTTCGGAGTCAAGGACATAATTCTCTACCTATTCGGTGTTCCCGTGACAGCACTGTTTATCAAGCAACAGATATTCCCTAAAGCTATTCCTAATGAGGTTTTCATTCCTGGTGTCACGTCTGCCACTGTTTTCGGTCTTGCCAAATTTAACAAGATATAATTAGATGAAAGTTTTCTTTGTAATTCGTCACTGAGTTATCTTAGCCATCTATGCTGCTAACTATGGGATGTGTACATCAGGAGCCAATATGTCATGGTCTTTAATCATTCAGAAGGGATGGTTCGATCCTCTTATCTTTATTTGCCTAACCAAGAAATCCATGAATCGGCATCCTGATGCAAAAGACAAGTGATGCATAACGGGCGGGTATCCTATTGATTCCTCCAACTCGATGAATGAAGGGAGGAATATTCAGAATTGAAAAAAATCTATATGAAGATTCAAACAAAAAGGAAAAGGATTACTGAATAATGTCCGGCAAAAGGGCTTTTACGAGTCGGAACGACGTACAAGAAGCGTCACTGAATATATTCCACGGCAATAATTACTATATCTAAATCGTCAAATTTCTTAGCAAGTTGAGATCTTGGTAAATGACCGGCTTGTATTATTATAGTAGCTAAAGTGTCGCTAGAAAGTTTGATGCTTTAGCCTCAATATTTAGCCTTGAATTTCCGTATAAACATACATGTTTATAACAAGCCAAGGTTCAGACCACTTTGCCAAAGTGAAAAATATCTTAATTTTGTATTTGTTCTTCCACAAAATAGTGCGATTAGCCACAAAAGAAAATGTTGATATAAGTTGAGACTTTCTACAGAATCCAAAATGACAATATATAGAGCCGTTACAATATCCTCTCACCTTAGTTCCGCTCATCCCTCCAAATGTCATGGGGGCCGAATGTCTTGCTGGAGAAAGGAGAAGAGGCAAAATATATTATTTTGACCAGCGTATGCATGAAACTTTCATGGTCTCGATTTGCTGTCAAGTACTATTTACCTATAAATCCACACCTGTATCACATCTTATTTTTATGACCCCAAAAGAATATAATCCAGTTAGATTATCACCCGTTCAGTTGACCATTGCTCACTTACAGTAATGGTGATGACCTTATTATAATGAGCAGAAAGCTTACATTGACATCACCATGATGTTAATGTTCCTTAGATGGGGAATTTTCAAAGAACTGCTGGTAACAGCGGACATGTTATCATCTTGAAATTTCACCAGGAAGAACGGTAGTATAACTAAAATAAAACTAAATGGCGTGTCTTGATTGGTTGCGTTCAATGTCCACACATACTTTTTACTTGCCTCATGTGGCTACTCTTACCACAAATTTGGGGAGCATGGGCAGTTCCCGTCCCAGCAACATAACCCCCAAAAAAAAAAAAAATAATAATAATTCAACAAATGGTATAGACCAAATCTTGGGGCAAAAAAGACAGAAAATGAACGCTTATTCGGGTTGGCTGTCCTTTTGCCATAACAGAAAAATAGGGGAGAGAGAGACAGACGAGGGAGTCCTTTCCAATCATTACATTTTGCATGGCGGAAGAGACGTAAAATTTTGACCATTTTCTTCATCTAGGTTGTGATGTTTCCATAGCATAGTTGTTTTTTGAACTTAATAGAGAGATTGGTCATACAAAGATGGCAGAAATTGTCCTCGAATGATCAGATAAAACCGGCAGGGCGTGATGAAGGCGTGGGAAGCAACCGTGCGCAAAACACAAGCGGTGGCCAGGAAGCGAGCCAACACGATTTTCGGTACAACCTACGCAGCCCATGTCGAAGAGGAGGAAAACGACCAGGACACGAGCGACGCCAACCGTGTGACCGGGGAAGTGTACCATGCAGAGAGATTTCTCTCCAATGGCGATTACTACACCGGCTATTGGTCCGATAACTTCCCACACGGTTATGGAAAATATTGGTGGACCGACGGGTGTATGTACGTAGGAGAGTGGTTTAGAGGCAAGACAATGGGGAAAGGTACGTTTAGTTGGCCTTCGGGGGCAATCTATGAAGGCGATTTCAAGAGCGGATACATGGATGGAGAAGGCACGTATTCGGGGCCTAGTGGTGATACATATAAAGGTGAATGGTTCATGAATTTGAAACAAGGTCGCGGCGTGAAGGAATACAACACTGGGGATTGTTATGATGGAGATTGGTGTCGCGGGTTACAAGAGGGACAAGGGAAATATCAGTGGAAGAATGGGAATTACTACGTAGGTGAATGGAAGAATGGGATGATTTGTGGGAAAGGGAAAATGTTTTGGACAAGGGGGAATGTGTATGATGGGTATTGGGAAGACGGGTTGCCAAAAGGAAATGGAACGCTTAGATGGCCAGATGGGAGTTTTTATGTTGGGAATTGGAGTAAAGATCCCAAGGAGCAAAATGGGAGTTACTATCCTTCTGGTTCTTTGTTGGAAGGAAATCTGGAATGGGATCCTCAAGAAGTGTTTAATGATGATTTGAAGGATTGCAGGATTTGTCCAAATGAGAAGGTGTCGGTTTTGCCATCGCAGAAGAAGCTAGCGGTTTGGAGGTCATCCAAGGGTGTGGATTCGAGTGTTAGGCCGAGGAGAATGTCAGTTGATGGGAGATTGGACGCGGGTGTGGATAATGAATTTAGTAGAATGAGGATGTTGGAGGGGGATGCACGCATTAGTGATGGTACTTTTGATAGGAACGCGAGGGCGGGGAGAGAAGACGATGGTATGGCATGTTTGCAGCTTGAGACAGATGTTAATGCAAGAGGGAGCCCTCTTAGGATTCCTAAGGTTGTGAAGAGACAAGGAGAGACAATCTCTAAAGGGCACAAGAACTATGAACTTATGCTAAATTTGCAATTGGGAATCAGGTAATATTTCTTCCTTCTTTAGAAAGATCCCTATTCTTTGTTCTCTGCTTTTGGTCCAAACATTATCTGCTTCCTATATTCAGGTTTGTAAGGTCTCTTTTAGTTTTCCTTTTCACACCATAGTTTGAAAGTTTTCCATAGTTTCTCAGTTTGCTTCAAATATAACAACTTGGCAGTGTTTGATAGGGACAAAGTGTTAGTGTTCCCTATTCTATTTCGTTAGCAGGGACTATTTTGGGTGCTTTTGCCTTTCTAAAGTGATTTTAGTCAAAAGCACAAAATTGTCTCTCAGAAAAAACACCTCCTTGGATGCCTTTGTTTAAATGCAAAAGACTCCATTAAGCTAGAACCGCTCAAATTTACGCATCTGCAGCTAATAATATCTTGAAATTCTAAACCCAATGGGGTTCCAAACATCGTTTGAAGCTTTCAAAGCAACCATAAACTGGCTTCTTTGGTCAAACCCTCACAACTGGAGTCTGGTAACAAAATGCACTCGGTACTGATTTTCAGTTTGAGAAAGACCGGATTCGGTAATTTCTTTCTTCCAAATGATCGTGACTTTGCTGCTTACATAATGATATCTGGTTTTCTAAATTTGCTTTACGTTGTTTTCTGGCTTGAGTTGGTTTTTATGCTAAATCTAGTAATAGTTAGTTGTGTCGAATATATGTACAGGCACTCTGTAGGAAGACCCGCACCACCTGCATCTCTAGATTTGAAGGCTTCAGCTTTCGATGCAAAGGAAAAAGTATGGACAAGATTCCCACCAGAAGGATCCAAATACACCCCACCGCACCAATCCTGCGAATTTAGATGGAAGGATTATTGCCCATTAGTTTTCAGGTCAGCCATTCTACCGCATTCTTCTTTAAGATTGAGGCTTTTTGTCTAGTAGGGCTACAGTTCCACCCCTGAAGCTTATCATTTGTTGCTCGAGTCATGTCTTTTTCTTTTCTTGACAATTGGAACATTGAAGACTAAAGGGTCCTTCTCTAGAGTAGACATTTTGACTTTCTATGATTCAGGAGCTGCAATTCTCTTGACTTTCTATTACAACATGTATTCAGGACTTTAAGAAAGCTGTTCAAGGTGGATGCAGCCGACTACATGTTATCCATTTGTGGGAACGATGCCCTTCGCGAACTATCTTCTCCAGGGAAAAGTGGAAGCTTCTTTTACTTGACCAACGATGATCGTTACATGATAAAAACCATGAAGAAGGCAGAAGTAAAAGTGAGACTCTAATCTCGCTCAATGTATCTACGCCTGATATCAACACTGACTTTTCAACGAGCATGCTTAATCTCATTTTCTTGTGACATTGTTAGGTGCTTCTAAGGATGCTTTCTGCTTACTACAATCATGTTCGGGCTTTTGAGAACACTCTCGTGACCAAATTTTATGGTTTGCACTGCGTGAAGTTAAATGGACCTGCGCAGAAGAAGGTAAGGTTTTTGCAAGAGGACTATGTACTGCTCCATTGGTGTCAAGAGAAGAGTCCCTTTCACTTTTGCTTTGACCAGTCTGTTGTGAATATGTATCAAAGTTAAAGAAGTTGATGATATTAGGTACGCTTCATCATCATGGGGAACCTCTTCTGCTCTGAATATGCCATTCATAGACGATTCGACTTGAAAGGTTCTTCCCTTGGCCGCATGACAGATAAGCCTTTGTCTGAGATTGATGCAACCACCATTCTCAAGGACCTAGACCTCAACTTCTTGTTCCGACTACAGAAAAATTGGTTCCAAGAATTTCGGAGGTGGGAAGTTTTTTTTTTTTTTTTTTCCCTTTTTGGTTTCTTTTCTGGCCCTTTTGCCTAGGCTAATACCAAAAACTAGGTTCTTGCACTAACTAATAGTCTAAACTTTTACTTTTATAGGCAAATCGATAGGGATTGTGAATTTCTCGAACAAGAGAGAATAATGGACTACAGCCTTTTGGTTGGTCTTCACTTCAGAGAACCAACCGATGCTGGTGATCTTATTCCACCTACCGGTGAGTGCTTATCCAATATCAGAAATTTTATGACGGTCGTTCAAATTGGCCTTTCAGCAACGCCTAAGATGATTTTATGTTCTTCATTTAATTTTTTTTACATATTTTGACGTTTTTTTTTTTTTTTTCTTTGTCGAACGTCTTTTGAAATTTAACCATTTCGACATGCCAAAACGGAATGGTACGTCTTTCAGAAGGATGGAGGGAGTATCATTCCTTAGTGTTCAATCTACTGAAATTATAAGCTTTTGTCCAAGTACCAAAAAAAGGATAAGGTGTCTGGTTTCATGGTGAAGTTCATGATCATTTCAAAATGTACCATACGTCTTTGGAGACTAATCTCCCTGAACTTTGCTAACAAGAAGTTGTCATGTTCTTTGAGAGTGATCTCCCTGAACTTTGCCAACAAGAAGTTGGCAGCATGTTCTTTTTCTATCACACTCTCCCCAACCCATCCCCACACACCAACATGAGTATCTCAAAACTATGGCGCAATCGAAAGCTTTGATCGTTTCCTCTGCAAATAAATGTATGATAGACTGTGCCCTCTTTCTTGCAGATAATGGTGGCTCGGATGCTGATTCAGCTCCCCGGCTTTCCAGAGCAGACATGGATCAGCTTCTCTTAGATCCCGCAGGGTAAAACATCCACACAGGAGAACTTTTGTGACTCACTTGCACAACTTGAACGAGTATTATGGAAGGTCATTTGAAATTGAGTAATGCTACCCACAAATAATTTCCTAATACCGTAATTAATTTGTTATTGTCACCTTAAAACATTATATACACCATCTCAGATCCATATTAGTTACAATAAACTCATGGTCGCACCATTGTCACGTCATTCTTTTAAGTAATTTTTTATGTGATTGTGGAGCTCTAGGCATTTTCATCGATGGTATCATGATTTCCTAGCTACATAGATCACTAAAATCAACGAATAATTGGCCACTCAACTTGCTTGAAGATAAAAGCGCATGCATATAGAGGCACTTGCGAGCACACATACACACGCACACAAACACACATCACACAATCGATTGTAAGTAAACATGCTCAGTACGTTTTGTCATACCTTCCCTAAAGTTGATGTTGCATCATTCTTCGAGTATCAGTGTGCAACAGAAAAGGCCATGCAGTCCTGCTTTATACTTAAAAGGGCAACGTAATTTTCATCATCAATCTCGTGACAGGTTTTATTGAACAAACGAGCAACCCACAAAAATACATTCTGTCAAAGATCATTTGGAAAATAGAGTACCCTAAACATATTGTTTCTTCTTTGGAGTATATTTTGCAGGTGGGCTAGTATTCGGTTGGGAGTGAACATGCCAGCCCGAGTCGAACTAACCGAAAGGAAGAACGACTGCGAGTTTCAGCTTCTGGGAGAACCAACTGGGGAGTACTATGATGTTGTGATGTTCTTTGGAATCATAGACATACTCCAAGACTACGATATTACAAAGAAACTTGAACATGCGTATAAGTCCATCCAATATGATCCCACCTCAATATCAGCTGTTGATCCAAGACAGTACTCAAGGCGGTTTCGTGATTTCATACTAAACGCTTTTGCAGAAGATACTTGAAAAGAGACATTGTTGGAGACAAGTAGTGTACAGGAAAGGTGCACCATTGTGGTCAATGGTTTGCCTTGACAACAGGATTTTTCTTCTCCTCTATATTCTTTTGCCTTTTTATATCACAGTATTCATCAAAGAGCATGTTTATACAGAATGGGTGCTAAAGGCTAGAAAAAATGTAATAGTTGGTGTTGCCTACCAAAAGATGGACTTGCAGCAGCATTTTGTCGATTTGTGATCAATTATTTTGTTTGACATAGAAGTTTTCCGGAAGCATTTCGCTACAGAAGTGAATTCGGTAAAATATAATGACAGTACGTACCTCAACTAGTTCATGTGTTTGGTGTTGCAGCAAGTTCTACTAAAGAGATCTGTTAGTATATACGTCGGTTGCTTCTAAATTTGAGCTTTTGCGAGACGTATATGGTAGCACCAAAATGTGTAGATGCCAACTTGTTTGTTGATTATGAGTGGAATAACAGTCTTCCTACTCAAATATTGTTTCTTTCAGGACACTCTTACGAATATGGTAGAATCCCTTTGCATAGCCCTAAAATCTTGGTTAAGGGGCAGAGAGGTCATTTTGTATAAATGGACTGTGCTACTTGGGCAAGCCTCTTACATGGATAGATTCCTTGTTCTATAAGCATCAAAGACTCCTCTTTGTCCGACTCCTGAAAATAGCTAAAAGTGGTAAAACAGTCTAGTCAAAGAGTTAACCAGAACTTCAACCGCAATTTGGATGGCCTTCCCGACAGATTTCACTACTCTGGAACTACCATTACGTTATTAGCTCGTATAGGAAGTAATGCTTCTTGTTAACTTTAGAACGGCGTGTAGATTACCACAATCCGATTCTATATTGTTGATAAATTGAGTCAGTGGATCTATTATTCGCCCACGAACAGATAATGTTTATTTATTAGTCAAGATTATTACATTTAATAAGAGGATATTGATCTCCTAAGTATTTGAGATAAATACGGACTTTATCTCCTAAGTGTTTGAGATAAAGTCAGTCTCTAATACTACCTCTATATAAAGGTTAGAGATATCCCAAAAGAAAAAATAAGTCACAAGACATAAGTCTTCCCTGCGTTGCACTCTCTCTAGGGTATGACCAGACTCTACGATTTGGTTCGTGAGAGAGTGACTCTACGATTTGGTTCGTGAGAGAGTACGATTTGGTTCGTGAGAGAGTACGATTTGCGATTTGGTTCGTGAGAGAGTACGATTTGGTTCGTGAGAGGGGGAGAGTCTCTTCCCTCTCTCTCTTCCCCCTCTCTCACAGAAATGGGTACAGCACCCCTCATGGGTTACAGCAGGGGATCTGGATCCCTCCATTGCCTCTCTCTCTGCTCTACGCTCTCACTCTCACCTAGACACCCACTTAGCAACGGGCAATGGCCGGACAGTGACGCAGGCAAGGGCTCCACCAGCCAGACGACAACGCACGCAGAGAAGACTGGCCTTCTTGGTCCAGATCTCACAGAAGACCAAGACTGGCCTTCTTGTTCCAGATCTCACAGAAGACCAGCGACGGCGAGGCGGGCGAGTGACCATCGACGACGACGAGTCCACTGGCCAACATCCCTCTGGCGGCGACGACGACGACGAGGACTCTGGACTCTACCGGTGACCTGCGACCGGTCAACGGTCAACTCCTTTCAGATTTCATTGAATTTGAAGTACGCATTTGCTGAAGAGGATCTTGATTTCGTACAACAATTAGTTGCAGTTGCGTATAAGAATTAGTTTTATGCGATTATCGTTACAAGGATTTTGGATTTTGCTTCAAGAATGTGGGAAGTTGCGCCTATGTTTTAAAAGAAATTTGGAACGATGTCTTCTATCTAGTGCCTGAATTTTGGGAATGTTCAGTCACGGGTAATGGAATGTCGTCCACCCGACATTTTGGAATCTAAAGTTAGCTAGAATTGGTTTTCTGCGTATATGGTGTTTTTCTACTCCCAGATTGAAAGTCTGAAGTGTCTGTGAAGCAGCTATATGTGTGATTATCGAAGGAGTATATATTTGGGGGGTAATCTAGACTATTCAGAGTCACAAACTTCACTGAAAGTGGCTGCTTAACAAGAGAGTCAGGGTAAAAGAGGCATGTGGTGTGCCTGATAATGTAAGATAATCACAAGTTATATTAATGTTTCCTTTTTTAGGGTAAATATCTATTCTGCTTGATACATTTGGTCACCATCTTTCCATATCCTTGTATAGTGGGTAGCAGAACTGTGTGTGGCAGTTCATGCCAAAACAAACATGTTTTGTAAATGATTTTTGTTCTCAAGTTCGATCCAGTGTCTCGTTATTTGCAACTTCGATACTTGGAGATTTGGATTACCAAGCAATTTCAATAAGCATAATTTGGAGTGAGCATGACATGAATTTGATTAATATCCCATTAGGCCATTGGAGGGGCGTTTGCTGTTGAGGTTGAAAATGCTGTTGTGGATACTTCCAATGTTGAGATAAGCACGACGGAACATATTTTCCCGGATAAGTTGGAAGGAGGAAATAAGAAGAGTATGATGGTGGAGGTTAAAGGGCTGGAATTGCCTGTAGGGAAGAAGTTTGAGATGTCATGGAAAATGGGAATCAAGGTTAAGGATATAAAGAGGTTCTCTCATGTTTCAACATCTGTCTCTACATTTTATTTCTTTCAAGAAATCATCATCCTTCCAAATTGTTTGGTCTTTTTGATGTGAGGAGATAGGCTAAATCTATATCCATCCTTTTTTCATAAGAGGTCAAGAGAATTTAGGAGGTAGTCTAAAAAAAATGAACCAATCTGAGATCCAAAGGCTCTACCCCCCAAGATTGCCTTGACAAAATGAAAAGTAAAAATGTAGGTGTCAGCTCGTTCAGCTCGTCTACCATAGACCAAATAAAATAGGAAACATTCGTAACCAACTCAACCCTCGGCCACACCCAAGAACTGAAAAACATAACCAATCACCAGTAAAAATGTATTTTGCTTTTTTTGTGTTGTAAAGAGTTTTTAGCGACTCTCTTGAAACCTTTTGGATGCTTTTTAGTACTTTTTGTGTATTATCGAAAAGTGCACTCAGTTTTTGTGTATTATTTTACTTATAAAAAAATTTAGTGACTTCGATATTTTTTTGCACCCCCTGGAATGAAATCCTGGTTTCGCCACTGGTAGAAAATGTGAACTTTTACCCAATCCAACTCACTTAATTACAAAATGAGTTAGGGTGGGTTGAGCTCATAATAAAGTGGGTTATCTTGAGGTAGGGTTTTAGAACTCATTTGCGTAAAAACTCGTATTTTGTTGGTAACTTTCACAAAAAAAAAAAAAAAAAAACCACTACCACCGCCTGCTATCGCACCATCATCCGCCATTTGACCAGTTGATAGCCACTGCCGCCAGCTGCCACCACAACAGCTGGCAGCCTCCACCGCCGCCAATGATGCTCACCTTAAGGCGTTCCTTTTAAAACAGTGGTAGTGTATAAATGTCCTTTGCATAAGTAGGGTGGTCCATTTGTTGGTCCATTAAACATCTCTAGTTGGCATGTAGATTCTCGGAATCATAGACCAGTAAACTATTGCAGTAGATTCTCTTAATGATATTTCCCTTTTAGACTGAGATTCATCAAGCACTGCACTTCTATTAGACAATCTTCATTTACACGAATAAACAATAATACCTCATTGATGAACTCGTCAGTGTTGACAAACTTGAAATTAAGCGCCTTGTTTGTCAATCATAAATTGTCCCCTTGCAACTATGGTTTATCTGGTTTGTCTTGAGAAAGGGTCATGAGTGTCAACTTCCAATAGCTTCTTGCAACTTTGGTAACTCCTCCACTTTGAAGGCATTTAGTGTTGCTTTCTTCCATTTATCTTCCTTTTTAAAATTTCCGGAGAACTTCTATATGCAGAACCCAGCTTTGTGTGACCCTTTGGCTCATACTTTTCATTCATTATATACAATGTTCACCTAATTCTTGTTTTGTTTCCCTTGCTTACGGTTATTACGAACTTTGGTTTGTCTTTGGACCTATCACTCCTAGTTTTATCGTTCTTATCGTTGTCGGTTTCACATTAGGCTCGTCAATATTACTGATGGGATAAAGTTGCAGCTCCTCCCGAATAGGCTCTTACAACCCATGAATACACTTCATAAGGACCTATTAAACATTAATAGATATCCCCAGATGGCCTACTTATGGAGATCAGTTGTGTAATTTTGGATCGGTTGTTCAAACATTGTCTCAGATACTGCCCCTTCTACCAACGATCTCCTCATACCCAATTAGATAGAATTATTTCTTAAGGTTGTTTCAAATTAAGTCTAGTTTACTCTGAAAACATCACTTTTTCTGATCAACGAATTCCACCACATAAGGGCGTGACTAGACAATTTCATAAAATCAAAATATGACTTTTTGATATTCATAAAACCTATATATGGAAAAACAAATACGTTCTTTTGTGACTTATCCAACAATCCAGGTTCCCAGTCGTACCGGCACCATCAAGCACTGAGATCCCAATAGTGCCTAAAGTTTATAGGAGTTGCAATTTGGATAGTTGAAGAGGAATAAGATTTTTCATCTATCTTTTTTTGTCACACTGGTCTTGTTTTTTTCTGTCCGTTTCTGGATTTTTAGGGCTTTCAAATTTGCGTTTAGGGCTTTCAAATTTGCGTTTCGGTCCTTCGGAAAATCCTTATGTCGAGAGTTTGTCCGAGAACAAGGTCATTTCTTCTATATTATCGACGCGTCTACCATCTACAGTCTATCTTAAGAGCGAGCTCGGACCATAAACAAGAATTTCCAAAGCAAAAACACCTGTTGTAATTACCATTCCTGACTACTATGTGCTCTAAAAACTAGCAAAGGGCCTACGCTGAAAAAGATATAGAAACATGGAAGCAAATTGTGTAAAGAAAGCACAACCACTGTAGCCTTGATCCAGTTGCTCAGTCTGGTCACCAGTGGTATCTCAAGATTTCGATGTCACGGGTGCATCTCGCCTTTCAATAAGTTCAACTTCCTTTTAAGTTTGTATGTTTAGGTTGTGTTCTCTTACAATCCAAAAAGAGGTCGTGTGTAATTCATAGTTGCAGATTAGAATTTCATACATCATAGAACCCTGACCATTCTTCGCATTAAATAAAGTAATAACTTTCATTTTCTTGTGTAACGCCCATGGTACACAGACCTCTCAAAAAATGTAATGATGTCTCAACGTGACAAGCACAGTGTGATGTCTGGTTTCAACAAAAAAAAATCCACTAAGACAAGGCAAAAATTTCCGAAGAACGCTTATGTCCAAAATGCTATGACCAAATTTATGATGTTGATCCATTTTGGTTTCTAATTGTATTTTTTGTAGCGCTCAACAATAAATGCGATACTAGGGTTAGTTTGTTAGTAAAATGCAATATAATGCTTTTTATCAAATTATATCATATGATTGTTTGCGTTGGTCTTGTTTTAGATCATGGGTTAATAATATATCTCCTAAAAACAAAACAAAAGTACAAGAGTGAATTTTGTATTACTAGGGCTTTATAAAATCCCTTTAATAAAGAAAATGGTTTTATCCGCAAGGAAAAACTATTGCCTAACCTCCCAAGGGTCTATATTAAAGGCATAAAAAATGCATCTGGAGAAGAAACAAATATTACCAACCAAAACCATAAATAATATCCAAAGTACAAACCATTGGCTAAAGCCGATTGAGTAAAGTCTTGCTGATGTAGCTTGGACAAAGAAGAAGTCTAAAGCAATTATAGGATTCATAGAGCTGCAAGCTCAATTTGTTGCGATCAAAGAATTGTACTCGAATTGATATTCCTTTAATATCCTTCCTCCTAAACTCTGGTAATTGTGGCTGCTAAGGACAATTTATCCTAGCTGATGTACCTAGGCAAAGTCACACATAGCTACCGAAGTGTAAATTTGTACCACCACTATGGAAGAGCTGCACGTACATAAATAGTGATAGGATTACTAAAGTACCTAAAATCGGCTCAAAGAAACAAATGACAATCACCCAGTTGGAATCCCATGGTTTGATACATCCACGAAACTTACAATGAAAAAAAGAACTTTTTCCAAAGCCTTTTATATTTCAAATAGGGCGATCACGGGCGGTTGATGACTTAACGTGTGAGAAGATTAGATTTAGTGACCCAAAAACAGGATCTCGTTGTAAATACCATAGCAAATGGATCATTTGTAGTGCTGCGGATGAGTGCCGAGCTTATCTTGAAAAAAGTACTAAATTCGAACTGCTTAATTGACAAGGCAATGTGAGCACCATGCTTTTATTAGGAATGGCCATGGATCTAAACGGCTCGTGTCCTAACAATTCCTTCCCGGCTCAAAACTCTCTGCCCTCATGAGCACCAAAACAGTGGGGACATTGAATCTACTTTTTTTTTTTTTGTCAAAACAGAAATTGCGTTAACCTAGAACACCAAGTACAACCTAAAGAGCACAAACAAATGTTTGGCTCTAGAAACAAAGTACCCAAAAGTACAAACAAAAAGAGTACAAGCATAATCTTGACCCTGGAACATAAACCGGCCAACATGGCCTTGACAGAAATTGAAAAAGATAAGTATTATCATTGTTGGATTTACAAAATCCAGATCAAATGATAACATAGTGGAAGAGTTGCAGCGAGGCATCAATTTCAAGGGCCGCTTGAAGTGGCAATTTAGATTACTGCCGCGATTTTTCTTCGGATCCAAGGGAGGTGGATCGAGCTCCCAAGGCCGAATCAGAATGATCTGAAGGTCGAAGGGAGACGATGCTCTCCATCTCGTCTAGATCCGTCATCTTCCCTCCATATCAGACCCGCGTCAGAGGAGTCAACCCAAACTAACCGAATCAGAAGTCCTGCGACCATAAAGGATCTGAAAACACCTTTTAGATCGGAGGGTAGCGAGTGGGAGGGAGTAAGATTGTGGCTGAAGGGCTCCCGGTCTGTGGGTGGGGGGAGATCGGTGGGTAGGGGAAGGTGGTGGCAAATGGCGGCACAGGTGGGTTACCAAGGTTGGGGGAACAAAAGACGTGTGAAAAAGAATAGAAGGAGAAGGAGGACCGGTTTGAGGGCCTCCCCTTCCATCCTCACAGCCATGGAAGCCAAAGGAGGAAGGGGCAGTGGCTGGTCTTCAAAAGAGAAAAGATGGAGAAGGGACCTTCCGCATGACCGAGGGGTGCCATGGCCACCCCCAGATTTTGGTACCTTCCTGCATGAGTGCTAACAAGAGAGAGCTCACAAGTGACAACTGGATGTGTAAACAATCAAATTATATATGCTGTGAAAACATTTTTCAAATTTGTATATTCTCCCAAAAAAAGGTTAATTTTTTACATGTATCTGTATGTACATTGCTTTGTCCTTGCCATTTTTTTTTTTTTTTTGACTTTTAAAAAGATAAACCAAGTCACGAAAGAGTATACCATTGTACGTAATGTCCTTGTCCTCGCTACATGGTTCTCGTCTTGACTGTTCTTTTTATTCTTATATTTTTACCCAGCCGTTAATTCATCCATAAAGTAGCAAATTTTATTATAGGCAATTAATTTTTTTTTATCATTTTTTTGCCCCCCTCGATCAAACTTTCTGGATCCGCCTCTGTTATATGCCAAAATAGTGGGAGGGTGTCAAAGCGTGTTAACCCCTTCTCTCTCTTAAAAAGAAAAACCCCTTCTTTCTCCACTTTCTTTACCAAAAAAAAAACCCATCTCATTTATGCCACCACTGACACTCTCCACCCGTGCGTGTTGGAGTGATAATCCTTTATAGCTTTCTTAGGATTGCTTTATTTTTATTTTTTTCATGGATGGCTTCCTCGTTCACTGCCCCGGTGATACCTTCTTGATTCGATCCACTTGGTCGGTGGCAGACAGGGAGGTTAGATACGTTCCTCGTTATCTCAAGGTAGATCACAATGTGGGTAATGGATTTGGGGTATGGTAGGTGGGCGTGGTGGCGGAGATTGGTGGTGGTTGTTGGTTGTTGGTTGTGGAGGTCCTTCTTCCCCACTGTATATTATGGATGTGGTAAGTGAGCATGGCAGTGGTGAGTGAGGGCGTTTGGTGCTTTTTGAGGCCGTAAGGAAAGGGTGTAGTTTCAGGCTAGGGTTTCCCCCTCCACCTTCCCCCTAACTTGATGCCCTCTCTATTTTTTGGGTTGTATTGTGTGGGTTGTTTTGATGTAAGGGGATGGTGTATTTTCAGCCTAGGGTTGTCCTTCCTCCCTCCACCTAGCTCGATGCTCTTTTCCTTTTTCTTTTCTTTTTTTCCTTCTTTTTTGATTTTCAGTTGGTGATAGGCCGGTTGTGTTAATGTTGCACACTTGTAGTTTCAGGTCTTGTGTGTTGTGGCCTCAATCTAGTGGTGATCAAATGGGTGGTCGTGGTCTCGTGTGAGAAGTCCAGTTGAGGAGTATATTTATTTTGGTGTGATACTTTGCATCAATTTAGACTGTGGTCCTTATCCTTTAGTCCCTGTAAGCCCAAGGGGGTTGGGTGTGGGGGTGAACTATTTGATCTATTTATTATATTGTTTATGTATTTCAGTTTCTTTTTCAATTTCCTAGATAAAATTACCCCTATGGTTTGTACTATTTTATCACTTAAAACCTTTTGAGTTTAATCATATCACGTAACACCCTAAAGTTTTAAATTTTGTTGCAATTAGACCCAAAATCATCCCCCATTAAAAAAAAGGTGGACGGTCGTTCCCATGTGCCCCTCATGTGATGGTTTTGGAGGGGCAAACCTGTCAACCCATAATCTTCTTTCTCCACCAGCGTAATTCTAGACAACCACCCAATTCGTTGGCAGCCATACCTCCACGACCAAGCCACCACCGCCATCATTTTGAGTCAACACCAGATGTTGCCACCGATCTAAACCATAACCATCGTGCCACCGATATTAGCCACCTCGGTTATGCCACGCTAATTGAGGCTAGAACTAGCGATGCTCCTGATTTAAATCAGACACCATTGCGTCGTTGATGTTAGCCACCGGCATAATGCAACCATCAATTCAAGCTACAACCCCCACTACCACCAAATTCACACCCTAACCTAGGTCGCCGCCATACACACACCCCTTAAATCCATAAGGTTCATATGGTGATGGGTGATGGAATATGTGGAGGAAGGTGGGGCGAGCAACCTTGTGGGGATGTGTGTGTATGCGAAGACAATGTGTGTTGCAGGGTGTGTGTGCACTGCTAGTGTTGATGGGGGGATGAGGGTTGGAAACTGTGGTGTGCGACTCTAGTGTCCACTAGTGATGATGATGGGGAACGGGGGTAGGGGACCGTGATGTTGTGGTGTGTGGTTATGGGGATGGGGATGAGGGGTAGGAAACCGTGGTGCGAGTGGTGGTTCGGTTATTGGGATGGGGGGCAGTGTTGCGTATGGTGGTTGGGTTATGGGGATGTAATTTGGGGGGAGGGGGCAATGTTTGTATGAGGGAAAGGTTGGGTGTTGGGGTGTAACGATCGTGGGGTGTGGGTGGGTGGGTGTGTTGTGGGGTGCGTGTTAGACATGCTTGCTCTTTTATGTAGACAGTCTCCATGTAGACAATCGTCCACCTTTTTTTTAACGAAGAGACAATTTTAGGTCAATTGCAACAAAGTTAAAATGTTATGATGTTATGTGGTACAATTAAAATCACAAGGCTTTAAAAGTGAGAAAATGATACAAACTTCAAGAGGTTATTTGCAATCTACACATTGTCTTATTTAGATAAGGAGTTAATTACATCTGAAACCCTGTGGTTATGATAAATTATGGTCAAAGACATGAAGTTTGAAAAAATATAACAGTACATGACCAAAAACATGAAATTTATCTTAGTAGTGTCCATTGGTCATTGATCCATCAAAAAGATATATTTTTTAGATGATGTCACCAATTTGGAGTTTTAAAATGGCAATATAACCTTAACAGTATATGGTTTTCAAACCCTAATTTCCAAATTAGGGTTTGTACCCTTCATCTCTCCTATTTCTCTTCGAGAACCAGCCATCACCGACGTTGCCATCCAAATCCGCCGCCTCCAATTAGAGACCACTTGCCCATGGCACCAGCACAGCCGTAACACCCCAACACCACCAGCGACCATAAAGCATATCCTCCATGACTAACCACCACGACACCACCCAACACCACCAACTACTCATGTGATCACCCAACTTCTATTAATGCGACAACCTAAGCCTCTGCCACATCTAATATTGATCAAAAGGAAATGAACGAGCACCCCGTCACTGCCACTGCCACCTCTGCACGTTATCACCACCAACTCAAACCCAATATGCCATTGCCTCTACACAGCTGCTCTTACCCAAACCCCAATCATAACCACTTCTTACCTCTATCTGCTAACCACCCACCACCCATCTTCTTCAAATCATAGCACAGTCGGCGCCAAAATCAGCCACCTCTCTTATAGTGGCCAAGTCGTTCTAGTTCACAGCTATCGCCACCAAGACTTCCACCGTCGCCACTAGTTCACGCTGCCGCCACCAAGATCTTCTATTGTCGCCGCTGCAACCCATGGTCATTTTTACTTACCTCGCTATCACAAAGCTTAGTATCAACCACCACAGTCAAATATGACAATCTCCAACCTACGACAAGTTGCATCAACCACAATTAAGGGTGGGCACGGTTCGGTTTGGGGGTCAAACCGCAAACCAAACCATTACCCCTCGGTTTGAAATTTTGTGAACCGAACCAAACCAAACATCATCAGTTTGGACGGTTCGGTTTGGTTGGTTTAAACAGTTCGATTTGGTCGGTTTGGATCGGTTTGCCCACTCAAAGTCGTCGTTACTTTGCACACTACTAATTGAAGTTATATATTTTCTAAATTGCATATAATCTTGTTTCATTCGATATTTAAGTTCTCATTGATGAATGAGAAAGAATGAGTAAATATAAACTAGATATTGGTCACAAATTTTTTGTGTTCTAAGTGGTGTTAATATTTTCATTTCTTTTAACTTTCGAGATTTGTTTATTTTGGAGTTGCTTAGTACCTTATATGTGTAATTATCAATAGAATGTTACTAAAAATACATTAACATATCATAGGTCGGTTCGGTTCGGTTTGGAATCGGTTTCAAAAATGTGAACCATGAACCAAACTGAACCAAGGTCGGTTTGGAAAATGTGAAACCAAACCGTTAAGATCTTTGGACGGTTCAGATTGGATTGGTTCGGTTTGAGCGGTTCGAATCGGTTTAAACGATTTGATGCTCACCCCTAACCACAATCACATACGACAATCCTCCACCTACGGTTTGTGGTCTTTGATGTTGAGGCAACAATCTTGGATGGCGACGCCAATGGTGGTCGATTCACGAAGAGCAAGATGAGAGAGAAAAGAGATTTCAACAATATATTCCAAGGGCAATATAGTCATTTGGTTAAAACCGTTATGTAGTTCAAGATTATATTTGGTCAACAAAAATTACTACTCCCTACGTTCCACATAATTTGATCAACTTTCCTTTTTATGTTGTCCTACTAAAATTGCTCATTTCCAAATTAAGAAAAATTTTGTAAGTACTTTTACATATTTACCTTTTTTGCACTTTTTTTATTCTATTTCTCTCTTCACATTTACAACTCTATCAACTTATTTTTTTTCTCCTAACCCACTTCCATACACTTTTTTATTCATTTCTCTCTCCACATTTAACACTTCACTAAATCATTTTCTTGATTCACTTTCTTCCCTCGTCTCTCTAAAGGGTCGAATGCGAAATACACAGTATATTACTTAAATCATTAATTTACGTGCAAACTCTTCACATTTAACATTTCACTCACCCATTTTCCTGATTCACTTTCTTCTCTCATCTCTCTAAAGGGTCGAATGAAAAATACACAATATATTACTTAAATTCTTAATCTACGTGCAAAAAAAAATTGATCAAATTATGTAAAACGGTAGAAGTACTACTTATCCAAACTAACAGACACAAGTTTAATATCACCCCAACATCAGCGTTTAATTAACCCTTAATAAAAGCCAACCCAATCAACAGCAAAATTACCCGCTGGTATTTAGTCAACCTGCCATCCCCAACTGTTCTGCCAGCGCAGCAACTTAAATCTGCTCCCAATCTGTTTTTATCTAGTTCTAGGCTTTACTTATTCTGTTTTCATTAATATCTTCCTGTGTAACTGTAAAGAAAATCAATCATCGCTTTTAGTGGGAATGTCATCCCGAGTGCTATCTTCAATCTTAATGGTAGGGTTCTTATTCCTATTCAAAAAAATCTGCTCCCAAAATGGTACTATCTAGAGCTTTTAACGCCAATTTTCAGTACTGCTCCTGTGCAATTCCTGCAAGTCCAAGCATATGCAGAAACCAGGACACCTCGAGGGGGGCCAGATTAGTTTTTAACAGTAGAGTTTAGCCCTGATAACATGTAGTCACATGCTGACTGGACCAAACAGACCACAAGAAAACGTCTTGGATCTGTGACCGGAGAAATCTTAAGGAACTACATAACCCACGTACAATAGAAACTTGAAACAGTTAAGAAAAATTATTGATCTGTCTCGAACCATTTCGACCTCGATGTCGGGGACTTCACCACTTAGAAAATATGAAGCGCACTAAAAAATGAACAAACGTTGGACAACATCATAGATCTGTTCGCAAAAGAGAGATGCAGAAATGGAAGGTCACCATTACAGGTTCAACTGAAAATATAACAGCAGAATAGTGTCAATAATAACATCAACCAATGAAAGTTGACACCCAAATGCATCTGCAGACGCAAACTTATTTCTGTTCAACACAGACATTCTGACCTCAGGCTTGCCAAAGACTTGTGCACTTATTTTCTGGATCAACGTTGAAAGGCAGCTCACAGACACCGGCAAGATATCTACCATATATATTTGACTGCCAGAAACTGCTAGTCATGGCAAGTATGGCAGTTATTGCTGGTACGCCCTCGAACAGTCTTAACTGCAACTGTCAACTAGGATACTAGTACTTCGTGACTCATCCAACTTCAGGTAATTGACCACCTCAACCCAGTATCTCGTTACATCTAAGTCCAACCCTCCAAACCATCCAAGCATGGCACTTGACCTCAACAAAGCTCCCAATTCCTGCACCTATTGACTTCATATCTCCATTCATCCGATCAGGAGAGCTTGGCACAAGCTGTGTAAATTGCAAAAGAAAAAAATTAGCACAATGATGCAGTGTGTGCATGTAAGTATTACAAAAGAAATATGCCAAACAAGAAGAATTACTTGCATCAAACTGCAAGGGCCAAAAATCCACCAAAGAAACTCAAAAGTACCATGGCAAAATACAAAAAAACACATGTTTCTGCATCCCCTCGATAGAGTTGCGAGAATTGGTGATGGTATTAACAAAAATTAACTGTGACATCTACAAATACTTTGAAACCGACTCATTGCAGCAGCTTAAACTGTACATTCCCAAGTGATTATGAAAAAACACATCAACGACATGCCACATTCCTATCAAGAGAATCATAGTAAATCACAGATGAGACTCCGTTTAACCAAAGTGTAATGTCACATAATAGAAGGTCAAGCTCAAGCACTAATCCCTAAGGCATGGATATTATCACTCCCATAAATTACCAGCAAAGTACAAAACAAATCAGAACCCATGTGCAGCGACATTTAAGTGCAAGTATTATTTCCTAAGGCTCGTCCAGAATGTTTTGAGGAAATAGATTGTCTATATTCTCTGTGCAATAATGATTGCTCTTAGCCTCCAAATTCACACATGTATTTGTATGAAGGTTACCAACAAAAGAATATGGAAAGGTGAAAAAATACCTTCTGGAAAATAGTGGAGGCCAAAAAAGTTAGCAACACAAACTAATACATCTTTTGGATTTCCAATATGTTTAAAACCTTATGATAACTGCTATTTCCCGCATAAATTCCCAAGAGCACAAGAACTAGAAGTGGACCTAATAGCTCAGAAGATCCAACTGTATTCCAAATGCTTACCTCCCACAAACTAGCTTCATAAGAATTACCGAATTGCAACACGTCAAATAATACTAAATGACACAAAAGGGGTGTGTGTGTGTGTGTGTGTGTGTGAGAGAGAGAGAGAGACCTCCTCAGCAGCATGCGCCTGCAACACTCCAAGACCATTCAAGTTCCAACAAAAACTTAATAACATTGGCCACACTGCTACGCGATGGCTAAACTGGAGCATCAGGCTACTGGACATCCGCCAAGTAGATTGTTCATAACCTTGATAAAGATGGATAGCAAAATCTTACGTAAGAAAATTAGTAATTTGCCAAAAGTTAAAACAAATCACTAGAAAGTAATGCAACAAAGGAGCTATTACAAAAAAAAAAAACTAGCTTACCATCTATGCGCCCGTATTCACCTCACACAAAGAAACGACCTTCCCAGAGAGACTGTCCCTGATAGTGCTGTGGCAGTCCAAGAGACGGTTGATTTCCTTTAGAAGGTGGTTGCTGCTGATGCTCCTGGTAAAATTTCAAATTTTCAGGAAACTGATACTCCTGCCATCCATTCTGGTTGCCCAATGAGACCGGTGCTGGGGGAACTTGCTTCCCAGGAAAAGGAAAGCTTGAAATACCCATTGAGTCGGTGTTTTTGCTCGCAGGGTGGTATGCCTGCGCTTGGTGGTTAACAGGATTATTGAAGCCAAAGCTTGGAGATGTAGATGGTAACTGATACCCATCTAGCCAGCGATAATCATCTGTCACTTGAGTTTCATTCTTCAAGGTAAATGGCTCATCCACAGGTTTGAGCGGAACAGTATTAAAACCAGGTGGAGGACCAGAGCGCCTAGTAGGTCGGCTCACTGGATTCTTTTTTAAGCCTGCTGAAATGAAAGATGATGGCTTCATGGATGGGCTGTCAGCACCGATTTTTGAGGACACGGGTGAATCAAACTTAGACGGTATTCCACTTTCTGGGACCTGAGAAGGGTATCTATTGCTGAGACCAATAGAGTGAGGAAAGGGAACTGCAACAGTAGCAGGCTGCAAATCTCTTAAATGATCTGGCAAATCAGTATTTGAAGAAAATCCATTCTCAAGCATATTCACATTAGCTAATCCATTTGCAAGAAAAGCATGCTCTCCTTCCAGCCAACTTGAAGTAGTTGATTGGGTTGGTTGCAGGTAATGGGGAGTACCGTTGACATAAGATGACGAAATGCTTGAAATCGTATTCAAAGAATTCTGCAAGGGAAACCCACCATGTGAGACAGCAACAGATCCAACATTATTTCCCATATCGACCTGCGATACAGTAAGACCAGTCACAAGGACCTCAGAAGTCGGGAACTTCAAATCAACATGCTTTTCAGTTGCTGATGGCTTGAAGACAATCACCTCATCCTCTTCTTCTCCTTCAACATGAAACTGTGCTTTCTGCTGCAAAAGGCTAAAAGTCGTTTGACTCTTCTCTGGAGACTCTTGCACCAAATCATTAGATACCGAGATCTCTAAAGAACTGGCTAGTGAATAATCATCAGAGCTTTGAGGCTCAACACCGATGGAAAATCTCTTTGACTTTGCATTAAAGTATATTCCCTGCTGTCCATCCGGAACTAAATTAGTAAGAGCCTTTCCAGCTGCTATAATCCGCTGAATACGGGCTTTCTTCTCCTTGTTGCCACCATCACTTTCAAAATTATGCTTCCTTGAAAAATCAAGGATAAGTTGTGCAGGAAGAAGAGGAAGAAATCCTCTCAGTTCAAAGTCCTCAGTCAATGCAAGCCGGTTTGCAGTTTCGCCTTCATCATATTTACTCATATTAAAAAAGCATGTCCGATCTTCGTCTTCATCCACAGCCACGGCATCATTCACCAAGAGTTTGTTCAAAAAGGAAACACAATGGTTCCAGAAAAAGGATCTAGCACTAGCCTGTCTCTCCTCCAGTTCACTGCCAACTGCTATGTCTTGACGACAGGCTAACCACTCCACAAAAATCATGATACCAGGTAATAAGTAGCTTGCTGAAGGATCCTTCAATTGTATACATATCTCGAGAATGTGTCCCATAACCTCAAAGACAGCTGTAAAGGCATTCTGAAGAAGAACCGATCGTTGTAAAATTTCAGCATATGACTGATTCTCAGTTTCCTTGTGCACATTGTGGACAGTGAATATCAATATGGCTATGACCCTAGTGATCAAAAGTCGACACTCAGCAGAATCTGAACCAAAATTATATTCCTCTTCTAGTCCAGAAGATAGAAGCTCAAGCAAATCACTTTTGACCAAAGAGAAAACTTCGCCAAAAGTCTCCAAGCTGGCAAACGATGACAATAGAGAAGTTAACGAGCTTTAATTTCTCCATAGAAACAGTTTAATAACCAAGTATTTAGCGAAAAAATGTACCTTGTGCGTGTGAATAGGATGCCATTCAGTCGAACAAATCTTATGCTGAAGGCTCTAAAAGTTTCAGGTAAGCTGGATGCTCTTCCCTTAACAACAATTGCTTCTACTTTATTATCTTTCACTGGAAGCCTTGTCTCGCCTTTCCCTCTTCCCTTTCCAGTGATCCGCACAGGTGTGGTCCTGACAGTAGAAGCTCTTACATTCCCAGGCAGCTGAGAGTAACTCTGGCGGTTCTGCCAAAAGTTAACAATTGGAAATGTTAATATTATTGATTCTAGGTGCTACATACACAGATCCAACAAAAGTTTGTGGTTAGTTCATCAGGATCAATAAAAACAATAAACCAGATAGGGCTACAGGCAATAAAAGGGGGTGATAGATGGGAGGGAAAGCTTCTTTGTACCTAGAACTTTTGATAAGTTCATAGAATATTTTGTTTTCACAGGTTTATACATAAGTAATGTGGATAGAATGAAGGATAACAATTTATTGACCCAACATATAAAAGACATGTGCACTTTAATGCTAACTCCCATGTAGAATTTTCGACTTGGAGCTTTATCAACATTCTTTTATTATTCGCCAACTCACGGCTAACGAGACGACCCACGGTACAACTAAACCTGGTGTACCATGATGCTCAGCCTGTGCAATCCATATTTCACTTGCAAAAAGTAATGCGGAGCAATTTACCACCATTTAATAACCCCTCTACTGCCCACCCTCCTCTTTCCTTCCCAACCAACCCCCACCCCCCAAATCAAATTAAAGAAGGTAAAAGCAAGACAATAACACAGGTATGGCAGACAAATACTAGTTGCAATATCTACACCATATGAGGTTTGAAGTAACACTTGACATTAAACAGAATATTTCTCTCTATTCTTGGGTCACAGAATGAACCTCAAGGTTCTTCACTTCACAATCCACAGAGCAAACCTCAAAATTTTTCACTTCTTACTCACCATGATGAAAACAGTACTTGATGAAAAAAGATGATAATACTTCAATAGCTAACCTTCTCAAATGCAATGATCAAGTTATCCCTCGCGGTGGAAAAGGGGTTTTCTGCCGCCAGACTTCGAAAATATCGGTAAACAGCCACCAGTTCATCCCCAGAGTAGTTGGCCACTATCGCAAGCTGGATAAACGCAGATTTTTTGTCCGTTATTCATAAAAAACGAGTAGGGACTTTCTAACTGGTCACGCTTTTCTTGCCTATACTTTATTCATCAACACATTCCCTTGGCAACAAAAAAATATAAGAGAAATGACGTAAATAATGATCTGTGGCAGCAAAAAGAGATACCTGATGATGAGGGTTCCCACTTGAAGGCCAAAGGGAAGAAGCTTGCATATAGTAACTTGATGCAGCAGCAAAATCTCGAGCTTTCGAATCACCCTCGCCATACAGCCCTTTATAACGAGCAAGGTCCCCCAGGTAAATCAAACAACGGTGGCAGGATAGCAGACCTTTCTTAATCTCCATAGCTCTAGTTCCATCTTTCACAAAAGAAGCCTGATTCTCTGGATCATCTGAGAAGTAACCCAATTGCAGGCCATATTTTGCCCTAATCTTTATCATCAAATCATGATAAAATCCAGTTGCTTCTGAAAGAAAGGTCTTAAACTGCGATCGTATTTTTGTGACCCGGTCTGGTCCAGGTCGTGTGGGCACTTTCCCATTCTGAGATGCAGATGCTAGAGCAGCATTATAGTGTGCGCGCAACTCTTCGATTCGCCTGTAATGCAACTGCCATAAAGCATACTCTACTTCATGCTGTTCAGAGAAAGCATGATCTTCAAGGACAATAACTTCATAGTTCTCACGAATCTGTTGCCATGCGTTTGGATCCGACGGAATTCTGGCTTGTGCTGCTTTCCGACGTCTATTCTCCAATTCAACATTCTGTAAATGAAAGTCAAAGCAAGCCTTTCAAAGATGAGAAATGATGATTATCCATATGATCAAGCAGAAATAAGCTGCTCAAAACCAAAGAATGCCTCCATCCTTTCATTGTTTTTGAGATTCATTCGTCATAATAATCAAATTGGAAAAGAAGACATATATTAATATAGTAGATAGCTTGTGATGCTGTTTCTTTTGGATGAGTTGTAAACCTTGGAGAATTTCTCTCCTCAACTAAAATCTCCCAACCTCTTTTTAACTTACAGAAGTTGCGAAAAGTATGAGAAACATACAATCAGATCAACTACTGAAGGTCAATGATGAATCTATGTCAACTTCTTGTTCTTCATCTTCTTCATTCTCAAATACCTTATCTTGGAGAGGTTTTAATAATGCACTGAAGTTTAAGAAACTATCACTTAGGAACCTCAAGCGACAAAAAAAAAGGTTTTGAATATAAGCAAAAAGAAGAATTTGAAATTAAGTTCCAAAGCAAAATATTGGGGTTTTTCAAGATTACTCAATGTAGGTATAGAAATTGTTTTAAATTTCCGTGTACCAAATACCTTTAACTTTTTGAGATGCAAAACAATTTTTTACGCTACTATACAGTAAGTTATTAGCTTTGCTTTACAACCTATGCTATATGGACTCTTCATAAGCAAAAAGTACCCCTATCGAACACTCAACACTTGGACTGTGGTATCAGACACTTTCCACCAGACATTCCAATAAGAACATTTTCGAGTAGAGAAATGTACATAACACGATTTTCCCGGGAAGAACACACAACTAAAAACAGTTACCCACATCTACCGCATCTAAGTGTCTAGGAGGTATGATGAATCAGACTTTTAGATACCACCCATGTACAAGGTCATGTAACAATACAACCTCCTCAACTGCAGTTATAGGGAGCTGATAATCCCACTCCAAGGCTTTCAGCAGCATCTATATTTGACAAAGATGGAGTGGGCTAGTTCATTTTAGCAGTGGGAATAACAACTCCTTATATATAATAGATTTGAAGCACAATAAAGTATATCTACCTTTCATCATCTTGGGTTTGTGCAGCTATATCAAAGTTTTACGCTATTAAGATGATGTGAATATTTATTTACCCATTATCATGGTATTAATGCTCAAAAGGACTGACGCTAACCTTCCCTTCCTGTGGAACTAACAACGATAATCATATTCATTCAACCAATCAGTACCTTAAGAGACCACTAATCAAGGTATCTTTTTCGCCGTGTTTCACATAAAAACCTCAGTACATGCACTTGAAGAGTAATCATACAAGGAAAAACAGTACCTTCTTGTAAAGACGCTGGACACGGTCTCTGGACGAATGATCTGAAGTATTATCCATCGGAATAATCATTATCCATCAAACAAGTTCTACAACACTCAAATCCAAAAGGGGTGGCTTCAACAGCAACATACAACATTTAATTTGCAAAGAAACCACCTGCAGCATACAACCTTATTCAGAGACAGTGAACGGAACTTAAAGGGACAGGCTCACAACAGAGAGCACACAACAGCTGAACTAAGCAAGACATATTGATCAAATGAAACTTCAAGAAGGGATACGCACTACTGCAGATAGAAAATTGACCTAACTAAACAACCAGACCCCTTCTAGAGCAACCCAAACTTTGTTGATCATGTGGACCACACTAGTAAGCCGAACCTTCCTGGGTTTGTCTGAAGTCCTAGCTCTGATATAGAGCTCATAAAAGAGAGAGAGAGAGAGAGAGAGGAGAGGAGAGATCTATTATTGTAACAGAATTACTCCCTACGTTCCATAATTGTTTGTCCCCTTCACGCAAATCGCCAAAACAGCATTTGAGCATATCAAAATTGACTTTGTTAATTGCTTCTACCCTCTTTGACTTGTCAGCTACTTGCATAAGTAACAATTACAATACAAGATCAATTTGAGGTTTCAATCCAAGGAATTCTCAAGTAGTAATTATGAAAAAGACCCTCTATACCACTACCCTCCAAGATCTTACCCATCAAAATAAGGCCCACTTACAATAGCTATCTCGTACAGTCAAAGAATCCCACAAAACCCTATGGAGGACTTGCTAAATCCAAACCCAAAATCGTTCATATGCACCAGTTTCACAATATCTTGTACGTACTGATAAGCCAAAAAATTCACGTTATTCTTAAGTGCAAACGAGATAAATTCCCTCTACCCCAAAATTATAAACATTAAATAATCAAAAAGTCCCAAAAAATCAGCAACACGGCAAGCCAATTTATATATAGCCAAGAAATTCACACTATCTTGAATTCAAACTGAGAAAACAACTACGAAATAAAAGAAGAGCCACAAATACAATCACCGACGAATAGATCGGACCCAATAAAGATTAGTACCGAAGGTTAAGAAAAAAAAGATGAGAACTGGAACGTTGAAGGTAAGATAGTTACCTAATTGGCATCAGATCTGCAGAGATCCCGTCCCCTCTTGCGTGCTCGACGAATTGACGGTTGCGATTCGAAGAGAGACGAGGAACCTGCAAGAGAGAGAGAGATCTTCTAGGGTTTGGTTTGGATGTGATTTGTGTGTTCTAAGGAAGTTGGTGTTGAATGGAGAGGAAGAAGCAAGAGGACATCAATATCATCGCGGTCTTGTTTGGTGTTTTCTCGGTTTGGTCTTTAGGCGGCCAATGAGTCTTTTTTTTTTTTTTTTGTTGAAAGATAAAAATATATATACCAAGAGCGGAGCAAAGATTCGTATAAAGTAGGAGAATAAAGTCCGTTAAAAGATTACAAGATAGCTACAGGAAAGAAAAAAAAAACCACCAGGGAGGCATAAGCCCATATCAACTCAACGTAAGGATCCCACCGAACCCTGTACAGTAGCAAACCAAGGGTTCGTTTGACAAAATTTTTTTTTTGGTTTTCAGTTTTTAAAGAGCAGTTTTTTAAAGAGCAGCTTAATTTTTTTTTTTTATAAAAACAAGTGGGTGTTTGATAACCCCTTTTTTTTTTAGGTTTTTTTTTTTTGGTGTTTGGTAACCCTTTTTATTTTGACTTTTTTTTTTTTGGTGGTTTGCGGTGGCGGTGGTGGGGTGCAGCGGTGGTGGCCGGTGGTGGCCGGCGGCCGGAGGCGGCTGCCGGCAGGCTCCGGCGGTGGTCGCAGCGGCCGGAGGTGGCTGCCGGCAGTCTCCGGCGGTGGTTGCCGGCAGTCTGCGGCGGTGGTGGCCTGATGTGGCTGCCGGCGGTGGTCGCCGGCGGCCGGAGGTGGCTGCCGGCAGTCGCCGGCGGTGGTCGCCGGCGGCCGGAGGTGGTGGCCGGTGGTGGTGGTGGTGGCCGGCGGCCGGAGGTGGCTGCCGGCAGTCTCCGGCGGGGGTCGCCGGCGTCCGGCGGTGGTCGCCGGCGGCCGGCGGTAGGAGGGTGGTGGTGGTGGTCTAAGAAAAAAAAACCAAAAGTGAAAAAAAAAACCAGTTTCTAGAGTTTTTTTTTCACTTTTTTACTCTTCAGTTTAAAAACTGGTTTTTAAACTGAAAAAAAAAATGGTTACCAAACGCTCCTTTTTTTTTCATTTTTTAAAAACTGAAAAAAAAATAGGAAAAAAATTTTGTCAAACTAGGCCTAAGTCTGCTGAGAGCGAAGTAGCAAACCAAGTCTGCTGAGAGCGAACGTTTGTAGTTGATGCAAAAGAAGCAAGTGCTGATGCGAGGTCCAAAATGCATTCATTTCCCCGGGCAATATGTACATAATGGAACTTCCTGCAGCTATCAAGCAAAACTAACAGTGTGCCCGAACTAGACGGGACCGGGAGGCAGTGCGTCATCATCTGCGAGAGTAAGACAGAATGAGGAATGAGAAAAACCACATGCAAATAATGCAGAGATGCCAGCCAAGTAAGAGCAAGCAGTAAGGTCTCCACAATAGCAGAAGGCAAGTTGTCTGACATAAGGAGATCTGTAAGTGCATGCATCGGTGTCCAATAAACATTAAAAAGCACTAAACCAATTCCATAGCGAGCGGCACCCTCAGCAGCAGTCACAAAGACTGCACAAAACACCGGAGTGGAAGGAATGGGACAAGAACATGTATCAGAGTGAGAGGAGATAAAGAGGAGGAAAGAAGTGCAAAAAACCAGAATGAAGCATCCCCTCTTCCTATCGATTAGCAACCCGGAGTTTCCTAAGCGCGCCCCGCATAAGACACGTCCCTCGTATCATATTAAAATCATGACGAATCCTGGCTCAAAGTCCTGGTAACGAATAAGGGGTGTTGTGGAAGACTTGATCGTTACGCACTTTCCAAATATTCCAGAGAGTAAGAGAAACCCAAACAACACTGAGAAGGGCATGTAGTTTTCAGAAAACTGGCTGGGCAAACCAATACTGCAGCCAATCCAGTAGCGAGGTGGAAGTACAAGGCGGAAATTTTCGTAACAGGGGCATGGACCAGACCTTATGAATACAGGGGCAAAGTAAAAAAAGATGGTGAGAGGTTTCAGGCCCACTCAAACAGAACGGGCATACATCAGTAATGGGACAGTGCCGACGTAGTAATGCAGAGGTAAGGGGGAGCCTTTCGTGGAATAGTTGCCATAAGAAGATCCTAATTTTCTCAGGAATCGGCAGTTGCCACAAAAGTGGCCAAACACTGAGAAGGGAAGGAGATATGGACTGAGTGGGTCTAGTGATGGAACCTCGAATGTACCGATAGGTCCTCCCGAAGGAAAAGCCGTTAGTACTACCATGCGGCCAGAATTGCTCATCAACCATCCCTAAAGGAAGCAATTGCAGACGAAGTATTTGGGAAGCCACCACAGCAGGAAAAGTAGCAAGGATGCAAGGTAAGTTCCAAAGGCGAGTGCCCGAGAGAAATAAGTCACTAACACGCCAATGACTATTAGCCTCCGAAAGTAGTCCTGCTAGTCGAGAAGGAGGCTCGTTCGGCAACCACCAGTCCATCCATACAGAAATAGACCGCCCATCAGCTACATGCCACTGAAGGCCTTGTTTCAAAATTCTCTGTCCAACAAGCAGACTTCGCCATGTCCAAGAACTGGTCCGGGGACAACTAGCCTGAAGGAAAGAATGACTTTTGTAATATTTCCCCTGAAAAACTTGAGCAACAAGCGAGTGAGGCATGGACCAAAGTTTCCAAGCCTGTTTCGTAAGCAAGGCTTCATTAAAGGAACGAAAATCACGAAATCCCAAGCCTCCAACATTCTTAGGTAGACATAACGTAGGCCAAGCAATCCAATGAATAGAACGATGAGAAGTATCCCCAGACCACCAGAACCTAGCAAGGATTTGATCAAGCTGCTTACATGCCCAAACCGGGAACTTGTACACCGACATGTAATGGATAAGAAGAGAAGAGAGAACAGAATTAATAAGAGTCGCACGAGCAGCCTTGTTCAGTAGCAGGCCGAGCCAATGACTGCACCGATCTTGAACCCGGAGGATAACCCCCCGGAAGATATCTTTACGAGCAGTCGAAACATCCAGCTGCACCCCAAGGTACTTACCAAAACTAGTTTGGCTACTAAAATTTAAACGTTGCTCAATCTGTGTACGAATACACGGGGAAGCATTAGGACTGATCGAGAGACAGGATTTAGCCCAATTAATCTGTTGTCCAGACACCTGGCAGTAGAAAGCTAAAATCTGAAGCAGAGCAGTCAGGATCTGATCAATATTATCTTTAAAAGAGAGGAACAAGTAAACATCATCGGCATACAACAGATGCGAAATTGGTGGCGAGGCTGAACCCGCACAGATACCCGAAATGTGCCCAGAGGCTTCCGCATGAAGCAAGGCTGCAGACAAAACTTCAGAACCAAGAATAAACAAAAAAGGCGAAAGAGGGTCGCCTTGCCGGATACCACAAGAAGGGAAAAAGTGAGGAGTGGGAGAGCCATTGACCAAAACGGAGCAGGACACAGTAGTGATACATTGCATGACCAAGTGGACCCACTTACGAGGGAAGCCCATACAAAGCAGCACGTCCTCAAGAAAGTCCCAACGCATTCGATCAAAGGCCTTACTCATGTCTAATTTGAGACTAAGGAGCATGGTCTTCCCCTTAGACCGACGCCGTACACAGTCAGTGAGTTCTTGAGTAAGCAAAATATTGTCGGCCAAGCAGTGCCCCGCAACAAATGCGTTTTGGTAAGGAGAAATGAGGGACTCTAAAAGGGGCTTCAAACGATTAACAAGGACCTTAGAGATAATTTTGTAAATGACCGTGCATAAACTGATGGGCCGAAAATCTGAGGCTGAGAGAGGCAAGGGAATTTTAGGAACTAGGGAAATGAAAGAGCGATTAACCTCCCGAAGCATGTGACCGGAATTAAGAAAGGAAAGAACCGCACGGGTAACCAAGGGGCCCATAATATGCCAGCAACGTTGAAAAACAATAGCTGGGAAACCGTCCGGCCCCGGAGCCTTGAACCTCCCAAGTTGAAAAAGTGCAGCCTTAATTTCCTCTCGCGAATGAGGCTGTTCAAGTAGTTGAATCTGAGAAGGTGACAGCGATTTCAAGGGAAAATGAAGGGTCCCGGTCCAAACAAACGCAAACTAACAAGCTGGGGTGGCAAGGTAAACAGGCGTTGAAAGTAGGTACTAATAGAGGCACGGATATCCAGGCTGTCAGTAAGAAGCTGGCCCTCCTCATCCCGAAGAGAGACGATCTGATTGTGACGTCGCCTGATGACCGTAGAAGTATGAAAGAATTTAGTGTTACGATCACCAAGATCCAACCACTGGATCTTAGAACGCTGAGCCCAAAAGATCTCTTCACATTGTAGGAGGAAGTCCAAGCGGTGTCGAAGTCCAAAGTCAATCAAGCGCGCACTATCAGAAGAATGGACTTCAGATTGGGAAACCTGAAGGAGCTGTTGAACATGCAAAATTTGGAGGCTCAAGTGACCAAAGTGAGCCTTACTCCAATTAAAAAGGGAGGCTAGCAAAAAGTTGAGCGAGCGCATTAATTGAAATAAGGGGGACCCGCCCACAAAGGGGTGCCAGAGAGAAATGATCCGTAAACAACTAGGATTAGAAAGCCACATGGCCTCAAATCGACAGGGCTTGGGAAAGCACTGATGCAAAGGCACCGTGTCACAGAAGATTGGGGCATGATCAGATCGTTGTATGGCCAGATTAGTAGCCAAGGCATCCGGGAATAAAGTTATCCAATCTGGGCTGGCCATCACCCGATCTAGTTTTTCATAAAAAAAACCTAATGTCGGTGACCCACAAACCCAAGTGAAAAGAGGACCAACCCAGTGAACATCAGAAAGTCCAAAGGACTCCAAAAAGTCATGTAAATATTGCGACCCAAAAATATTAGCAAAGTGAGGGCCAGACTTCTCAAAGGGGCTAAGAACTTGGTTAAAATCGCCGGATAAGCAGAGAGGGCCACGACATCTCGCTAAAACAGAGGCTAAATGAATCCAAGTTTCGTGGCGAAACTTGACTTGCGGATGTCCATATAAAAAAACAAAGAACACAACCCCCCCGGCCAAATCCGGACAGGAAGTTAGAATAAGATGCTTATCAGTAAATCTCACAGATAAGGATACCGAAGCACGCCAGCCAAGCCAAAGGCCTCCACTAACCCCCACAACATTAACACCAACACTATTAATAAAACCCAAACGAAGGAAAAGCACACTGACAGAATCACTGGCCAGCTTAGTTTCCATGAGGAAAACTAAATCCGGGGAGTGCGCACAGATCAGGCGACGAGCTGTACGAACCGTGGCGGGTTGACCCAGCCCACCACAATTCCAGCTCAAAAATTTCATTGAGGAAACCGTGGTTGGTGAAGCCCAACCACCAAGGCATCAGAGTTATGCACCACAGGTGCAGGGTTGACCAACAGGGGGTCACAGCTGTAGAAGCCGAGTCCAACAGGGGGACACACAAATAACCCCATCTCTTTACCATGAAGGCTCACCAAATTAGAATGCGAATAACAGGAAGAATAAGCAGATTGAACAGGTAATTCCACATTATAGACGGAATTAGGAAGAACTGGATGAGAGGTAAAATTGTGGGAACCTGGAAGTGGAACGTGATCCCATGGAGGCACAAGCTTGAGTCGTTTAGAGTCCAAATCTGCATCACCATCCTGTCCATGGACTTGACAACCCCTCTTACGCGAACTCGACGAAGAAAACGCTGAAGAAGAGGAGGATGCAGGGATCACAGCCTTAGCACAATCCACCAGAGAAGAAACCAAGGATGCAGGAGCAAGCACTTGAGCAACTTGAATAGGGTCAGCAGGTGCCGGGGGCTCCAACAGCAAATCAACCACACTCCCAAGACCAGTTGTAGTGTCCACAATCATCGAGGCTTCACCAGAGGACACATTGTCAACAAGACCCACTAAGGCATCCGGGACGTCATAGAGAAGATCCACCATAGGAAGGTCAACTGTAGTAACATGCTCTTCCAAATCCATCTCTTTCGAAAAGGAATCGACCAGAATGTAGAAAACATGGGAGAAATGAACTGGAGCATCCACCGGCGGCGAGGGAACCTGCAGAGGAGCTGCCTGTGGAGAAGAAACGGGGGGCCCCACTGACTCAGGCCATAAATTGGATGGGCCAGCTTCATGATCATGTGAGGCAGGCCCAAAAGAAAGAACATTGAACCCGTACTGATCCATAATCCCAAAGTCCAATTCGTTAACTAGAGGGCAGGCAACAGTAGTGGCAGGAGACTCAACCGGAGTGGAAGC
The DNA here is from genome assembly GCA_033065855.1 of Escallonia rubra. Classification (NCBI taxonomy): domain Eukaryota; kingdom Viridiplantae; phylum Streptophyta; class Magnoliopsida; order Escalloniales; family Escalloniaceae; genus Escallonia; species Escallonia rubra. The sequence goes on along the minus strand of JAVXUO010001561.1, from coordinate 53,657 downwards.
AGCTAAGTGGGCTTTGCCCTTTCCTTTAATATCAACATGAGCGTCCAACGGAAAGGGAAAAGGTCCAGACAGAGAAAGTCCAATTTTTTTGGCTGTAAATATGCACGTCAGCCATAAGTACGTTTGAAGCATCGATAATCATTTTTTGAGTTATCTTCTCCCATATACTGACTTAGAAATCAGGGAATCCGTGTTGGATCCTCGTTCGGCGACTCATCATTGTCTTGTTTCTGTTCGTGAGCTAGTCAGGGATTCCTTAGATTTTGTCCACGACATGAATGATTAGCCTAAGAACTGAAAAAAAATTCTCCTTCGGGACTAAATAGCTATAGTCGATGGACTAGAATGGTTAAACTGAAAGAACTTAAATGGCATGGTAGGCGAATGAGCGAAACAAACGGAATTAATGATCTAGATGGATCACATGCAGCGAAGCTCCGACAATCCAACTAATTATATTCATTCTATGTGACTCCTACTATACACAACACTAATTATGATTAATCCAGGGGTCACTAAATAGCTTTAGTCTGTGGACTAGGTCAACCACCAATTTATACTCTCCTGTCAAGTGCAAAAATTAGTTTGATACTTGAAAAGCAGGTAGTGGGAGCTTTAAAAAATCAAGAAATTTAGGCTACAAGAATATTGACGTTCACCAAACAACTATTGAGGTTTAGTAAGAATTTGCAACACTTCAAATAAGAACTTTGAATCTTTTATGCTTAGTAGCAGTAGCAGAGAAAGGACGACATGGCCACCGCAACCACCACTTTAGTGATGAGACCCTCTTCAACATATTTATTTTATGGCAATAGAGCTATTATTACATAACTATAACTATTATGCCTAAAAATGCAAGATAAACAAAAAAGAGCATGTGTTTAGCTTATTGATTGATTTGTAACGGAGATTAAAAAACTTAACCAATAACTTCCATTTTCCAAAAATGAATTATTAAACTTTGTGCTTATACTTTTTGATTGTTATACTTTGAGCACGTCGCTCTTTGCGAAGAGCCCAAGTGTTCTCCCATTGACCGACACCTACTTCATGTTACGCCTATTAGATTAGATTATTTGAAGTGTATAATAAGTGTAACTTACTTGATTAACATTTTTGGAGTTTTTTCTACAATACAAGATTTGTTAATGATCTTTTTTTTAGGAATAAAAGATGATGCTATATATTTGAATAATTTGAAATACAATAACGTGACGCATTAATGAAAATGTTTTGAACTTGTAAGACGGGTTGTAGTGCTACATTTAAACGTTACACTAACGACATATGGGTGAGACTTAGATTTACATCATCTTTGGAGAACATTGAGAGATTTCAAAATCTCTCTTTTAATATCTTGAAATTAATAAGAGATCATGAATGAATGACCATATTCATTTCTCTTAGAAAGTTTATGTCATTCATAAATGAGCAACACTTGATATCATTGTTACATCTTATTGTCATCTAACCCATTAATCCTATGAAACTTTCAATTTAAAGGTTCTTGTTTTGGTAAACATGAAATAACTTGCATTCTTGAATATAGAAACTTAATTCTTTGCAGGCCCTCTTATGGACCATTTTACTCGAACATAATTGCATTCCAAAATTTTTTTTAATCAAGCATGGTCTAGATAATAGGTTCTGCCTTTAGCATACCAGCTACTACTACGCAATTCTTGCTATTCTTTTTCGAAGCTTCCTTGTACGTAAATCGAGAAATCCCATTTTGCTAAATAACTTTCTTTATTTTAAGATACATTAAATTGTGGCCTAGAAAATGCATTAAAGATATTAAGTTCGCATTAATTCAGTTGAGTTGCAATAATCTTACGGTTCAGCTTCTTTGGGTGAAGATAGTATCTAATGGCAATTTATCAAAAGTGGCTAGTATCTCTGTTTTTCTCTGCCTCCTCAACGAGTTGGCAATATAAAACGCTTTATCTCATACAGAATATACGCTCTCGCATGCCTGTTTACAACATCCTTCGTAGCCTATTCCAAAACTAACTCAAAGGTATTATTCAACCAATTGAAATGTATATGTATGCCAAAAACCCTATTTACAGTACCCAAATACTTCTTTGCTGACTCAGTGGCATTTTTATGGCTATCCTCCACACCCGTGACTGGTTTGCCATTAATCAATAAAAAAGGTAAATACACATAACATCTTCCAACCATCGTTAGGGATGACAACGGTGCAAATCAAATGTGAGTTTTTAAAGATTTGTACCCTTCCCATAAACCCCAAACCCATGAAGCGAACTCTGATCCATCCCACCATGGGTTGTACCATCCCCGAACCATTAGACTATGACAATACTAGACTTCGTCCCGCCATGACTTGTCTTGCCTTGTAGTGTTCAACGTGACCCTATAAATAGAGTTTCAAACACGTAATACGCAATCAAAACTACAATTTTAGATTGGTGCAAAATAAAAAGAAAAACATGGATTGGTTTGCAAGATGACAACTAGCGTGGATGGGTCGGGGAGATGGGCGACTGCCATGAATGGGTCTATGTAGATAGACTGGGAAGATTGCGACTAGCATGAACGGGTCAGTGTACGTCTATTAAGGAGATAACGACTGTCGTGGATGGATGGATCGGATAACAGTCTCGTCATTAGTTGTGGCCCCCTGCTCATGTATGGATCACAACCGCCACCGGTGGATGGCTTGATGGTGGTATGCGTCTAGGTTAAAAATGACAGGAGAAATGAATTGAGAGGTGTGAAGAAGATAAAAGAGAAGTTTGGCTGGGGTGTTTTAGTATATACTATGGATGGCTGAGATCTAGTCTAAGATTCTAATTAGGGCTTAAATGTGAGGCGAGTACGGGGCATCGGGCCAGTTCAGATATCAGGTTTAACACATTTAAAATTGTTCGCAACCTACATCTGCTTCCATTTATAAATTAGATACCAAACACGCCCCATAGCCTAGTCAGAGTTATAAAATAAAATAAAAACCTACTCCTATAAGAGCATGGCGAGGAGAATATCCACTGGATACTGTCAAATTGCCATCTCAACCATCATCTGAATTTGGCATCTATCATGTATTCTGATTACAAAAAATTATTCTCCTTAAAAAGCGGAATTACGGCCTTTATGGTCGTCATATACTTTGACATCAAATATATCAAATAAACCAACAAATCATGTTTTTTGGAAGCTCTTTTACATGAGTCACTTTCATTTTTTGGTACTTTCCATTTCAATATAGTTCTAGAAGTTGTGGATGGCGGTAACCCTTTTAAACCCTCTAAACCCTTGTTCTTTACAATTGGTGCAATAAAATTAAATATTGTTGTAAGAAAATTATGTTAATGTGACAGTTAAAGACTTGCTTTGAGACAAGGGAGAAGCCATGCTACGAGTATATATTTCTTAGCCTTTGATGCAAGACAATTCTAAAGGTTGTGAAATATAAATTTTCTTATCGGAAAAAAACAATTCTCTTTTGTTGAAGGGGCTAGACCAATCAGGTTCAATAGTTAAATCTAGTTTGCTTTAGCTTGCACACCTGTTTCAATTTGCAATAATATAGCCATCATCGCCACAATGAAAGCCTTTGTCCCTAGCCAACTAGCTGGGTCGAACACTTAATTTTATCGTCTATTTTTCATTGAACTAAACACTCATTGATATATTCATAACAATTAAGTCTTCTTCACATGTTATTCCTACTGTTATTGTCCTTGACCCTTACCTTGCCTTACCCTATCAATTTGATGTAGATCATTTTGTTTTTATTAGGCACCTAAAAAAATCAAGGATTGTTTCCTCGTTTTGTCACATTTTCCTAAAAAATTGCTTCACTTGCCTTCTTGTGAAAACACTATATACCAAAAAAATCTATGTCCTAAACTCACTCAGAAATCGATGTCATGCCGCTCCTTTAAGCCCTTCCTCTTGCAAATGTAAAATGAGCTCTACCACCTGAAATCCAGACTCCAACGCATCAAATGTGACATCATCCTAATTCAAACTGATTCAAGAAGGCCCCCTATAGCGCATCGCCTTCGAAAAAATTTCAGGCTCGGGAAGGCCTAAGAAAAGTGTTGAGTCGCTATCTTGTTTTATTCTTGAAAACGAACAAAGGAAAAATAAGAAAAAAAAACCCTAGATGACTCTTAATTGCCAACTAAGGCTTCTAATCTTTGAAAACAGAGATTATGGGTTCAGGGACTAAGTTATACAACGGAAATGTGTTAGACACCCATTATCCTAGATGCCTCTTCTTTATTTTCATGATTTAATTATTTGGCCTTTAAAACATTTAATACAAATATGCATAAAATATACCGTAATCTATCATGTAATTTCGGCCTGAACCGAACATGGGGGGTCGAATGGCCCATGTATCTGGTCAGACAAACCGGAATCAAACCACGTATTTCTGACCTAACTCTGCTGGAGACGGCCTAAATCTCATTCTTAGACACGACTTCTTCTAGTTGAACAAAAATCAAACTTGAAACCTTTGTTGTACTTTAGATTTTTGACCGAGATATGGTCGCAAGGAAGGGAAACAATCTAGACTCTCCTAATGTAATCTAGAAAAGCAATGTAAAAGTTACCTCGAGATCAAGCTTGCTTAGACAACTCGGGATCACGTTAGAGGACATGGCAATTATCTTCACCATTGTTACAGAATTCTCGCTAGAAATAGTGCACCAATTCTAGGGAAGAAAGGTCTCAAATTTCTAGAGAAAAGCTTGCAGTTTTATTTTCTTACATTATGGAGTTCATGTAGGTTAAACTACCTCCAATTAGAGATGTCAAATGGGCCGGGCGACCTGCGACCCGGCCCAGCCCGGCCCGAAAAAAGCCCGGGCAAGCCCGGCCCTCTTATGAATAGTGCAGGCCCAAAAATAAAGGGCCTTGGACCAAGCCAAGGTTTCACCACAAATGGCCCGGGCCAGGCCAGGCCCGACCCAGAAAAGCCCGAAATTGGCCCTAAATTGGGCACTTTTCTGGCCCTAAATCGGCCTTTTTTCTGGGTTGGCCCACTTTTTTTCAAATTTTGTTTTCCTTCGTTTTTTCCCCCAACGGCTATATTCCCCAATAATTCCAAAAATTTCACTTTCCCCCCCCCCCTAACAACTATATAACGGCTAGTTTGGGGGTATTTTTGTCCAAGTTAATTTTTTCAAATCTTTTAAGGTTTTTTTACACTTTTACCCTCCCCAACAACTATAAACGGCTAGTATTACTTCAATAAGAAATTTGAAGCATTCCTTATTAGAAAAGGTTAAAATGCATTTGGTTTGCTTTGGTACTGTGGCTTGCACGTGACGGCAATTATTGAGGACAAGAATATTATTCTTTGATAGCTTAAGTTTTTTAAATAGCTGTTCAAAAACAAGAAAATTGTGCATCTTCATCTCCGCATAATCACATTTTTTGGTTGGTATCACACACATCTAAGGAGCAATAATCCTTATAGCAAAACAAAGTCTCTACATATGAGAGTTATTAACCATCCTATATACATATGAGAGTCATATATATAGAATAAAATTTTGTATATGAGACCAAGTAGAGAGAAAAACTGTTAGTCAAAATCTATACTTATTGCTTAAGATCATCTAGGGAATTAATAACTATACTCCAAATTTAAATTCTTGTAAATTCCAACTAGTTTTTAGTGGTACATTATAATAAAAAAAAATCAACTTTAGTGAAAAAAGTAAAGCTTAATAGTATAAATTTGAAATAAACTGATTAGGATTTCAAAATATATGCTAAAACTTTACACCAAATTAAACTAATAGTATAAATTTGAAATAAACTAATTATAATTGAAACTTCCAAAAAAATGCTACTTATAAATTATAATGTTAGTAGGCCAAAAAAGGCTTGTCAAAATTATACCAAATTAACATGTATCAACCTGAACCAATTAATTTGATGTATTCTTGTTGGCCATCGACGCAAATAAATAACAAATAGTTGGGAACCAAAAAAAAATATTGGGCCCGGGCCCGGTCTTAAAATATTGGGCCTAGGGCCAGGGCTTGGACTGGCCCATATATCCAGATTTCAGGCCCGGCCAGGCCCGTTTTTAGTCATAGGGCCCGGCCCCAGCCCATTTTTGTTGGAGGCCCGTTAGGCTTGGGCTGGGCCGGCCCAAGCCCGGCCCATTGACATCTCTACCTCCAATCACAATGCAAGGACCCCCAATTTTAAGCAAGCACCTCCAGCAGTGAGGAAGGAAATGAGGTCAAGATCAACGAAGGTTGCTTAATATAGTTGGAAAGGAGAAGCATGTACAATCACCTCATCCTTGTAAGCTGTTACAGTTCAAAAAAGAAGTTTCAATCAAAGTAAGGGAAATGGAATGACATTGCTAATGGAAAGAAAGCATTCAAAGGCAAGGGTAAAAGGGATAGGAAAGGGAGAAAGGCATGGAAGTGATGTAGGTTGGTAAGTTAGTAGTTTAGTAATTTGCATATATGAGTATTTATAGGTTGGCTTTTGTCTATGGAGTTTGGGTTATATGGCTAGTTGTAAAGGGCCATTTTTTGTAAAGAAAATTTGGGGATGCATTGGAAACATAAGGCTAGTTTAAAGGTTCATTTTTAGTGCGGATGCAGTATGGTGAATGGTATGCTTGGGCAGTTTAGAGGGCCATTTTTGTGCACATACAGTGGGGTACATGGTGAACATTTGGCCAGTTTTAAAAGGGTCAAATTTTGTGCAGATATTGGGGTATATGGTGAACAAATGGGCAAATAGAGGGCCACTTTTTTGTTGTTGTTGTTGTATATAGTACCATTTAGCCAGGTCTTTAGGGCCATTGTCTATGTAAATGTTTACAATTTCTTCTTCACCATTGGTGTAACTTGGATACTTTTATACCAAATGGATGATTAAGTTTTAATATTAATGACTCTTTTGTCATATGTGTTGGATGCTTAGTGTTTAAACATATATTGTTACATTTGATTAATGGATGTAGAGTTGTCAAGAAATAGATGTTTAGGTCAAGAAACAGATGTTATATTGCCAATATTTAGGGCAAATACACTAGGTTGCATACAACTAGGGCAAATAGAATAACTTGCCGGCCTTTACACAGCTGTTTTACCCAAACCTAAACCCTACTAATAGAACTACAGCTACACACAAGACCACAATCCATTTCTTTAAGATTGAGTTCTTTATGAGCAGCTTCACGCTCCTCCTCTCCAACTCAGACTTCCTCATCTCCAATTCTTTGTTCCTCAACTACAATTTGTATTCCTCTTATACAGTTCATCATGTTGTACATGCCCCTCTTCTAATTTCTTCAATGCCAACCTCCCGAACACCATTCCGTAATTGCAAACAAAAGGATCAAACTGCTTAAAGAACTTACACTTTTTTCATCCTACATCCATATAAAAAACCCTATACTAGTTAGATCAAAATTCCATATGATTATCAAATTAGGAGTGTAGGTAGTTACCTTGTAATGAGCACATCCTAAAAATCTTCTACCCATATTATTCTTGTCCACGACATGGTCAAAGGGGCAGTTTCTCCACAATAGCAGGTGGTGGGCATGGATGAATTAGTGGAGTAGTTTGATTTCCCATTATTGCTACTTTTAGCCATGAATAGGATTTGAGCCAATGGGTTTTAGGTCAAAGGCTGTGAGAATCTATGTGTATGAGTGTGAGTCTATTGTGTGTGTGTGTGTGTGTGTGTGCACGTGTTTTGAATTTGGGGGTTTTTGCAAAATTATCTCCTAACATTTTGTTAAGATTGCATTTTTATACGCTGGCAAAAAGCGACCTGACCGTAATACCCTTTCACTTAATAAAAAAAAACTAACAGGGTGTGGGCACCAGAATTATGCCATAGTTTGGAGGATAAAAATGATATTTTGGAAGGTCAGAGACATAATTTGCAAACGTGCCATATGTGAGGATATATTCTCTGTATTAACCCAAAATCATGCTCATTATATGTTACTAGGCATAGACTTGTAACAATGAACTTAATTCATAATAAAACTCAATACCCAATAAATAAAAAGAATAACATAAGGCTATAAAATTGGGGTGTCTACACCCCCTCAGTATGATTAAATTTTATCTATCCTATGTCCTAAGTCACGAAATCCTTCTAAAGTGGGCAACTTTCCCACTCTCAATCCTCTCACTCCTATGTGGTTTCACTCTGTAGCCCCACGCTTTTATTGGGAAATGTAGTGTATTAATGGTCCTTGTATGCTCTATAATCAAATTGATCATGCTTAGATAGCTTTACACCTGAAAGAAAAATAAACTTTATCGCATGGTAACATTGATCTCTTTAAAACACAACTAAAACAACAAAAATGTATCAAAACAGAGCATAAACAAAGAAACCCTCTTGAAACAATGAGTACAAATGAAACTCTAGTATAATAGAGAGATGAGAGAATTGATGACTTGAAGAATGATCCTCTAAGTCAAAGAATTGCTCACAAAAAATGCTCTCCTTAATGGTGTTAAATCATGAAGATAGAGAGAGAGAAGTTTAATCTATGAGCCTAGCGTTTCTCTAAAGAATAGAGGCTTAAAATGTGGCTTCTATGGTATATGATGAGGTCTCAAATCGTTTTATAGGGTATATAGCCGTTATAGGAAGATTTGACATGATTTTTAGCAACACTACCCGTTATTTTTAACTCAAAGGTCAACGCAGTCAACTCTATTCCCAACGAGTCGACTGCATTAGTCAACTGCATTAGTCAACTGCCTCACAATACCCACTTTCTTGTTTTGGGCATAAGAAAATCGGATTAAATTCATTTTTTTTTGTTGGAAAGGTAACGGAAATTTTTATCTAAATATGAAAAGATTAGCTCCAAAAACATTTTTGAAAAACATCTGAGTAAGCTCTAAAGTTCACTCATTTCCAAGAAACACACTTGTTTGAAAGGTTATGAACTCACGTGCAATGCACAACATGCCCTAAGGTCATTTTAGGTCATAATTATCAAAATAAGAATAGTTACATAATAATAAGAATCAATCAAAACTCGGAGGTACAGGAACGAGATGTCACTCTCCAGTCAATCACGAAAAACAAAGAAGGAGATAATTAACCCTAAATCCAAAACCCAAAATTCTAAATCCTAAATTAAATTAGCCTATGCATTCTTTATTGCTTATTAACGTTGGACTTGATAAAGCTTTCATATCATGTTCACTATAACTTTAAGCTCCTCTAACTTTAACTAACAAATACAAACTTCTCAAAATATGTCTTCATGAGTGTGTATGTAATACCTACTAAGGATTCACTCAGAGCTTACATTAGAACATAATTAATATATTGTAATCATCAAAAGAAGATGTAAGCTTAGATTATCCAACCATACAGCTAATGAAGTTTACATGTTTCGAGCACTTGATACGGTTACTTCATTGCAAGCACAACCACTTTCTCGTAACTGCAATGAAGTTTCTCTGCTTACAAGAGGGATTTTACTTTAAATTTCCAGAGCTTAGCTTGTATCTTGGCCTTTCAGATGTTTGGTACGCAACTGGCTTGTGAACTGAATCAGATGTTTGGTACGTAACTGGCTTGTGAACTGAATGCAAACCCATCACAGGAGAGAAAACAATCCAATCACAACCTGCAAAAACATTTTAGTTCATAAGAAGTTTAAGAGATCTACTTCCTACCAGAGTGGACAAAAAAATCATTTAACTTCAATAAAGGTTGCTCCACATCTTCAAAGCTTATTTATTTATCTTTAAATACGCCAAAACAGGCAAAACGGAATCAATTCCTAAAAAATTTCACCCTTCCATGCTTCATAATAGCAACTCAACCACTAACCTTAACATCCCCTAAGTTGTATAAAATGCTAAAAATCAAGTCGCAGACATCCTTAAGAACAAAATAGTGCATTATTAAGTGATCTGTTGACTTCCCATCAACTTGTGCATCTATTCACATACATCGTCATCCTCTTGCATAAGTTGTCATTTGTAAGCACCCGACATCGAGTTGCCTCTAAAGGAGAACACAAAAAATCACGAGAGGCGCCAAGGATTTACAAATCATCTTACAAGGAAAACGATCACCAGCCTCTCTAATTAATTTTTTTAATAAAGAACGAAAAGATCTCACCATATATAACATGTCACTAAAAGAAATAAGTGGATCTTGTGCACAAATGTGACTTGCACTATTAATTAAAAGTCCCTACCAATATTAAGTTATTATTTGATAGTTCAAAATTTTGTAACATGATTCATTGACTCATCTAGGTAGGCTTAATTGGTGACATTCACCTCAAAATTTTAGCCCCAAGGGCATATTTAGTAGAACAACTGAAGGTTAGGAGGGGGGGGGGGGAGGCAACAAGCATAAAAACAATCTCCAGATTTTTACTCTTTTTACATTCTTGAAGTTCGATCTCATTTCGTCGTCCTTCTATCGAAAACATCGATTTTTGTCTCCCTTTCTCTGTATACATCTGTGTCCACCATGGCACAAAGGATGCGAAATTTGTGTAACCATGGCTCTGCAAACTCAATAGCTCATCCCAATTGCCCATGGTTCAACATTGTCAATGTGGACTAACAGCTACTTTAACGAGATCATGGACATATGACAACCCCAGTAAAAGGTTTTTGGGATGTTCCAAGTGAAAGATACAATTTTATGTCATTAATCGTGCATTTATGAAGATTTATATTGTTTTCTTGTTTCAAAACTTTAATTGAGGTTTCATTCTTCCTTTTACATTTTATGTAGCAGGATAAAAATGGTCGCTTCTTCGTGTGGTTTGATCCCATGGTCTACTTATATGGAGTGTTTGTTGGTAAAATGATGCTAAATTTATTAAAAAGTTTACTGGACAAATATAGGGTTGAGTGTGGAATGAATCTTTCCAGCATAGGGTAGAATAGTTGACTGATGAGCTGGAGATGGTTAACATGGAGCTCGTTGTGAAGAAAGACAAGCTAGATATGCTTAATAGCGAATCGGTTTGGAAGAAGAATGAAATAGAGGTGACACCAGTTCAAACTTCATTAGGAGAACATGATGTTGTTGTTGGTTCACAATGGTCTTGGGTGCAATGCATCTTTTTTACATACGTGTTAATGTTGGCAATGTAAAAATTGGCAACACGCTTGGTTCGCCTTTGGCGTAGAGCATATTTGTTAGTTGGTTCTCCTATAAAAGACAATGTAAGCAACCTTCTAATGTGGAATGACATAACATGCAAATTTATTTTATGAAAATTGTACATAATTGATCTTTGTAAAAGGGTTATGATCAAGACTTAGGTTTGTCAAGTCTTGGATGAGCTTTGCTATTTCAAGGCTTATGCTTGGTGTGGGAATATCAACAAGTGTTTGTGTGTGTTTTGATCTTGACCCGGAAGAAGATTGTTGCTAGTATTGTGGTGCTCTTGTAAGGGACTTCCTTGAAGAGGTGGATATAGGCTTGAAAATAGTTCATGCCGAACCATTTAAATCTTTGTTCACAACCTATTCTGGACCGCACCCTGGGGCCCACTAAGAGATCCCAGTGGCATGACACGTCACCCATTTGGCGGTCAACATCGCTCAACATCATTGCTCGGTCAAAGTGCTCCGCGCTTCGAGCATCCGGACGGCGATCAAAAAGTGTGCTCCCCCCCAATAGGGTCGACCACCTTAAGGGGGTCGGCCACCCCAAGGGGGTCGGCCTCCATTGCCCCGCGAAGGGGGGAACCTGCTGCCGACACTGGATTCTCACTCCAACACTCACCTGCTATCTCCAGTAGCGCGACGCTCATCATCCCCGTCTTAATCAAAGCGACAGGGCTCCGGCCCTCGCGGCGGGACGGGCTCGCAACCCTTAAGCCCTCGCCGGCTCAATCAGCTGACGGGCTTTGGCCTTTGTCCGCTCAATCAACCAGGGTCTCCAGCCCTCGCCCGCGCGACCAACCGACAGGCTTCTGGGGGCTCCGCTCGTAGTGCTCCAGCACGAGGACCCCCCACCACGGACTCTGAGTATCGAGCTGTGAGCATGTGCGCTCATATCACCATTGATCATCGACATCGTCAGGGCAATGAACCGCGGGTCACTCCGGGACGGGAGCAGGTCCTCGGAGGGCATCGCGTCCGGCATGCCTGGCAGTTGGCTGCAGGGGCAACCTTCACCGCTGCCAGGATCTCTGCGCGTCTCATGACGCATCTCGTGGGATTCAGTAAGGGCTTGGACTGGAGGCTGGGGCAACGGGCTGCTCTGACCATGCTACCGCGGTGTGGTCAGTCTCCTCAGACAGGCAGAGGGACGCTGCAAGGGCAGGGCGGCATGAACTCGGGGACCGGCATATCCGACGGACAATCAATACTGTGGGACCCCTCCGGCGACGTGTCACTCCCGGAGGACGACACGTGTCGGCTGATGACACGCGCATATTTGGGCCTATATATAGTGGATTCTGGAGCTTATTCAAGGACTTCTCTCTCATTTCGACATTTCACTTTCTCTCTCTAAAGCTCATTCTCTCTGGATTTCTAGTGAGAGAAAGACATTTGGACTCCTGTCATCGGACTCTTGACGCTGCACCCTTGACGCGGACTGTCGGCTGTTGACTGTCGCCCCTGCTCGTCGTCTCCCTGCTTACGCGGCGCTGCCAGCCCTCGTGACCTGCCTGGGGAGCCTTGCTCTCAGCCCTTACTCCATCCTTGCTGTCTCCCACTTTGTCTACTTGGAAGCCAATGCAGACTGCATCCTTTGTGGCACCTCACGTGGCACGCGAACCATCTTTCCTCAGCAACAATCTTATTGTCAAGCAACTAAATCTCTTTACTTATTGCTATATAATTGTTTGAGATTGTGCACCTAGCCTCTTGATTGAAATGTTCATTGGTTTGATCGAGATTCATTATTAAATTCTCCATTAATCTACAAAAACCCTATTCACCCCCTCTAAGGTTGTTTTCTTGGTTTCACTATTTTCTTGAATGCTTGGTTCTAAACACCAAGCTATCAGGTTCTTCAGGTGCTCATTCACTTTAACCTAATTCACATTTGTCTTCCTGAAATTGAAGCAACCATAAAAAAGAATAAAAGTTTTTGAGATAGAGCTAAAACATGCATAGGTTTCCTATAGCGTCAAAATAACATCGACAAAAGCGAATATTTTTTGTACGAGGAATGCTTAAACAAAGACTAATTGATTGAATTCCTAATAGGGATCTAACACACTCAAGCCATGGATGAGCTAACTATTTTTCCTTATCATTTTTATTTATTCAACATATGATATGAAGGACATTAACAAGGCCATATCAATGGCAGTGGCATTGTTAGAGTATGCAAGAAGTAGAATTATCATAGGAAACAATGATGAGACATTACCAAACATTATCGTTAGGGAAACAACAACCACGCTGCCATGAGGAAGTTTAAGGGCCATATCAAGTTGTAAAAAAAAATTGTCAATCTCAAGCGCAATACGGATACCTCCTTTGTGAAGGAACGTCTTGAGCTAGAGATTGCCCAATGCAAGGCAAGTTTTGTAACACCTGAAAATCCGGAGCATTAACACCCCGAACTTCCTCAACTTTAAAACACTCAGTCGCTCAATCAATCACTTAGTGACATAAAAACCTCGATTCTATAAATAAAATTTCAATAAAGGTCAGAGCTTCTAATCAATGCAATACCTCAATTTAATTAAAATAAAAACTCATAAATAAGAAGACCAAATTGAACAATGTCTTCCCACCCAAGGGTTCTACTACTCAAAATAGTGATAAACAACTCCAATTTCTCAATCAGGCTCTAACTCATCCCCAAGCAATCTAGTGGTGAACATTACCTGCAGACATGAAGTCAAACGTGAGTGAGCTTTTGAGAGCCCATTAATGTTGATCAAGAGTTTAAACAGTGCGATTCGAACGGTTTTTCACATGCAGTCAAATATGATGAATTGTATTTCGAATAGAAATTCTTTACCTCGATCCCAGCTACGCGAAACTAAACAACCTCGATCAACAGTCCTCTGAGTTAACCTAGATCAGAAAAATAATATATTAGAACACAATCCACGCTACTATGCTGTAAATCTAATATTAACCACCCAAACAGTGCGCACCCCTAATCCCGAAATAACGTAACCCAAAGCGGGTCCACACACGACCAACCTACCTCGAAAACCGGCACACTCCTCAAGGCTTAATAACAACCCAAAATTGATAATAAATTCTCATAAAATATTTTTATGCCTTAAAGCGGCATATAAAATAAAATACATTTTTTCTCAATTTTTTTAATATTTTCGAGTTAACAACAATTTCTTTAAATGTGATAAAAGCCCATAAATAAACATAATGTTTCTAGCTAAAAATAAAATCCCATAATTCTGCAACAACTTTAAAAAATATATAAAAGTTATAGCAACCGAAATCAGAATTTAAAAGATATTAAAACTATTTTATAATTATTCATTTTACTAAATCTAATGCGATACGGTAATGATACCGAATCAACTCTAAAAGTCATCAACTCTAAGAATCCTTTTATTTCTTGATCAAAATTGAGTTTGAAAGTTTTTTATCAGTATAAAAGTTGTTGCTTTGACACTTCAAATAAGCTTACTTTGACTTGCTCTGTCTTATTAGTTTTTTCTCATTTTCTATTGATCGTAGACATTATTGAAACTGTAACTAGTACCCTTCAACTTTTATGTTTTAAGTTAGTATTGAGCCTTGAGGAGTGTGTCGGGTATTCTGGCTAGGTTTGACAGTATGTGAGACCCGCCTTGGGTTACGTTATTTCGGGATTGGACGCGAGCATTGTTCGGGTAGTTGATATGAGGTTAATGATATAGTAGCAAAGATTGTGTTCTAATAAATATTTGCCCAATTTAGGTTAATTCAAAGAATTTTTTTATCAAGGATGTTTAACTTCGCATAACTTGGATCCAGGTAAGGGATTTCTATCCAAAACCTATTTTCTCGAATTTAATTTCGTGAAACTTTATTCTGAATTATTATCGAAATTATTTGAACTCTTTTATGTTTGAGACGAACATGTAATTTTGCCTTGGGAAAATTGCAAAAAACACCCTCGTGGTTTGGGCCATTTGCAAAAAGCCACCTGGGGTTACAAAAGTTGCATAAAAGCACATGAAATTACAAAGGTGTTGCATCAAATGATTTCCGTAACAGAATAGTAAAAATGTCTAAATTACCCCTCTATATAAATCGAAAAAAGTTGAAACCCAACCCCATTTCCATTGGAATTTCCATCAGAAATTATTATTTTAAAAATCCAACCCTTTTAATCACAATTAAATCAGATTAAATCAATCACAGAAGTTATTCATAAGATTTCCTTTTCATTGCTCTGGTTAATCAATTCGCGACTTCCAAATTGTAGATCTAGGGTTTTTTCATTTGAATGGTGGACATGGATAGGATCGGGGTGATTGGGGCTGGTGGCGGTGGTGCAAGTGTCTGGGCTGGATGAGGGGTTTGACGACGGAGCAAGTCAGGATTGATGGGGGTGGCAGAGCACTGTAATGGCGCAAGTGGAGGTTGGTGGGCTGGCGGCGCACGGTAACGGCACAAGTGGAGGTCGGTGGGCTGGCGACGTAAGTTTGTTCTGGCGTTGAAGGGACTTTCACCGGCGGTGCACGGTAACGGGGCTGGCGGTAGCATAGGTGGTTGATGGGGCTGGTGGCACAAGTAGTGGTTGATGGGGCTGGTGGCACAAATGTATTTCGGCGACGGTGCACGGTGATGGGGCTGATGGCACCGGAGGTGACGAGCTAGGTGGTTGCAGACGGGTGGTGGTGGCAGACAGGCGAGGGTGATGAGTGTAGCAGCTAGAGCTTTGGTTGGCAAGTGTGGCGGCTAGGGTTAGGTTTTGGTGGTATTTGAGAAGAAATTAGGCCTTTTGTGGGAGAGATGCAAAGGGAGGGTACTTTAGTCTTTCTGATGTTTTAATTTTTATTAAATACATTTTTTAAGAGATTGAATTACACGCGCCGTTAATTTAGATGATTTTTCTAATAGTTGCAACAAAAGAAGCACTTTGGGGGGCTTTTTGCAACTTTTGTAACCCCAAGTGGCTTTTTGCAAATGGCCCAAACCATGAGGGTGTTTTTTGCAATTTTCCCTTTTGCCTTTAAAACCCTGCTTTTAGTTACCCTGTACTCATGTTCAATATTATCTGATTTTGTTACATTGTATCTGAAAGTAATTTCTGGTTATATCTGATCGAAAGGGTTAAGTTGATACTCTTCCCCATATTGTCATTATTAAACTATCTGAATTCATTTTGAAATTCCCTCGGAAGTTTGTCATCGAACTAAGTATGTGAATCGTTTTGTAATTCATTTCTTCTGGTCCTTAAACGACCTTACTGAGCTCTCAAAAGCTCACTCTTGTTTGATTCCTCTCTGCAGGTAATGACCACTAGTAGATTGCTTCAAGGAAGGGTTTAGAGCCTGAGTGAGAAGCTGGATTATCAATTGTTATTTTATTTAGTAGGACCATTAAATGCCTAAACACTGTTTAGCTCTTTCTATAATGAGCTTAAGACTTTTTGTTTATGACCATTTATATTAAAGAAATTGAGATATTGCACGGATTGGAAGCTCTGACATATATTCGAAGTTGTTTGTTGAATCAAGGTTTTTATGTCATTAAGCGATTGATCGAGTGGGTGAGTATTTTAACACTCCGGAAGTCCGAGGTGTTAACGCTCCGAATTTTCGGTTCGTTACAGTTTTTAATTGTGATATCCCATATCAGATATGATATGATTTGTGATTGGCCTTATAAAACTCTGTCCATGAACTCATAAGTATCTACTTGGCTAGCCCTTTTGAGGGAGGCACTGCCCTGTGGTGGGGTTGTTGACTAGGTTGTTACAGTTGGTATCAGAGCCGACTCTCAAAAGTTCGGCTGGGCCATCCAATCGGGTTACCGATGGTTGGGGGAAACGAAGGTAAGCCTAGGTATATCCCGTACCAAGAGGATGGTTGGGGCAAGGAATGGTGAGCCGGGTATATCCCACATTGGCTAGAGATAAATATTTTGGGTTATGCGTGATCGAGCCTTAGCGAGGACGCTAAGGCATAATGTAAGGAGAGTGTGATATCCGACATTGGATGAAGGATGATTTGTGATTGACCTTAAAAAACCTTGTTCATGAACTCATAAGTATCTACTTGGCTAGCCCTTTTGAGGGAGGCACCACTATGTGGCGGTGTTGTGGACTGGTCGTTACAGTGGGTAACCGAGCTTCTCTTAAAAGTTTGGGCTGGGCTATCCAGTCGAGTTGCCGATGGTTAGGAAACGAAGGCAAACTCGGGTATAGCCCACATCAAGAGGATGGTTGGGGCGACGAATGGTTAGCCAGGTATATCCCACATCGACTAGAGATCAAGATTTTGGGTTATGTGTCATTGACCCTTAGCAAGGACGCTAAGGCATAAGGTGGGGAGATTGTGATATCCGACATCGGATGTGAAATGATTTGTGATTAGTCTTATAAAACCTGCCCATAAACTTATAAGTAACTACTTGGCTAGCCCTTTTGAGGCAGACACCACCCTCTGGTAAAGCTGTGGACCGGATATGTTACAAGTTCAGTGCCCAAGTTGAAAACGCAAAGTATAATCGACAAGCCATACACATAAACTTTCTTCAAAACTTGCATGCACTCCATGCCAAGATCGTGACACAAGTCCTTACGTGAAAAAGGCCTCGTTATGTCAAGGTGCGTCTATATGAGAATCATGTTCAAGTGATGATAGACATCAGGGTAACCCATAACTTCAATATGGAGAGATATGAGGTTGGGCTTCAATATGAATGACAGTGGAAAATGGTTGAATATTAAACACAAATATGCCAAGCCCTTTCAAGGCACAACTCGTGGGTTGAAGCTATGCGCATGTGGGACCATGGATGTCTCAATGGTGCATATAAGGATCACTTCAAGGTCGTGCTTAGTCTTGATTTCTAATCTCAAGTAAACGTCCTTGATTCTTTTTATAGTAATTCAGTGTGCATCATGGAGAAGAGTAATGCTTGTATAGTGCATATGTCAAGGGTGTGTGTGTATGAGATGGTGGGGGAGGTGGGAGGGGTAGCTAATATGAAGAACCTGTCAGTCATGCAGGTTCTCGACGGTGTTAAGAAGGAGAAGTGACAGCTAAAATAACATGTATTGTCATCTATATTGCATTTGCGATTTTATTTTAGCATTATTAATTCCAAGCCTAATTGGCATGTAAATCAAAAGGTAAGTTAGGCTCTACAAAGCAAAATCTTATCTAAATTAGTCCAGTGTAATATTGTCAAAGTCTCTTAATTGTTTTCCATAATAATGATATAGTTACTTTACAGATAAAAGAGAGAGATATGGGGAATTAGAGGGAAGGGAAGGGAGAATGAGAGGTTGCTGGAGATTATAATTTGCCTAGACGTGCACCAGTTAATATATTCGAGGAACCATTATGCTCGGTAAAAGAAGCTTTATGCATTTGATTGACAAGCGATTAGTTGGTACCACACACAACAAATCTATACATATATAAACCGTTATGAATTACATGAAAAGAATATCCTTCAAATGAATTTGGTTTTTTAAGGAAGAGAATCAATATAAAATCACCGGTCACTCCACCACCATTCAAACCAAAAAACTAACTCATGCTAGAAGTAAATAAAGCATATGTTGTTGGCATGAATGCAATAAGAACTTCATACTAGGCTTCAGGGCTGAAAATAACCAAGTAGTGCTTAATTGTTACTATTCCTTTTATGCTTGTAAAACTTTCCCTACTGATATCTTCTTGGCCTCTTTAAGCCAATTTCAAGGAATTAAACTCTTCAGTCATCCGAAACAAAGAAGTTCTTCCATACACATGCAGAGCCTTGATGCTTGATGCCACAAAACAAAACACATTCTGCTAAAACCTGGGTCTGTTTGAAATTACTTACAGTTTTGGTTTTTCAGTTTTCAAAAATAAAAACCAAAACCAGTTTAGTTTAGTTTTTATTTTTTACAAAAACAATTGTTGTTTGATTAACCAGTTTTTATTTTGAGTTTTTTCTTTACCATTTCTTTTCTTAATTTTTTCACCAACCATTTTTTCTCCAACAGATTCCCAGAACTCCCCGAAGCACCACCATTGGTGGGTGGCACCACCACCATTCAATTCGTAGCACCACCACCATAATCAAATGCAATGGTGGTAGGGTGGTGACGGTAGGGCAAATTTTGGGTTGTGCGACGGTGCTGAGGTGGCAACGTTGCTTGAAGTCTCATTGATTGTTTATGGCAGTGGGGTGGAGATGGTGGGTTGAGGTTTGATTCATTATTGAAGCTGTGGGTTGGCGACGGGGGCCCAGATCCGTGGGTGGCAATGAGGGTAGGGTGGCGGTGCTGGGGCAGATTTGTGGGTGGTAGTGGCATGAGTGTGGCGGTGGTGTGGCAAACCCGTGGTTGTCGAAGACGTGGGTTGGTGATGGGGGGCCATATCAGTGGGTGGCGATGATGGTAGGGTGGCGGTGCTGCTGCTAACTAGCTTTTTATTTTGTGATTCTATAAATAAAATTTCAATAAAGGTCAGAGCTTCTAATCAATGCAATACCTCTATTTAATTAAAATAAAAACTCATAAATAAGAAGACCAAATTGAACAATGTCTTCCCACCCAAGGGTTCTACTACTCAAAACAGTGATAAACAACTCCAATTTCTCAATCAGGCTCTAACTCATCCCCAAGCAATCTAGTGGTGAACATTACCTGCAGACATGAAGTCAAACGAGAGTGAGCTTTTAAGAGCCCATTAATGTTGATCAAGAGTTTAAACAGTGCGATTCGAACAGTTTTTCATATGCAGTCAAATATGATGAATTGTATTTCGAATAGAAATTCTTTACCTCGATCCCAGCTACACGAAGCTAAACAACATCGATCAACAGTCCTCTGAATAAACCTAGATCGGAAAAATAATATATTAGAACACAATCCATGCTACTATACTGTAAATCTAATATTAACCACCCAAACAGTGCACACCCCTAATCCCGAAATAACGTAACCCAAAGCGGGTCCACATACAACCAACCTACCTTGAAAACCGGCACACTCCTCAAGGCTTAATAACAACCCATAATTGATAATAAATTCTCATAAAATATTTTTATGCCTTAAAGCGGCATATAAAATAAAATACATTTTTTCTCAATTTTTTAATATTTTCGAGTTAACAACAATTTCTTTAAATCTGATAAAAGCCCATAAATAAACATAATGTTTCTAGCTGAAAATAAAATCCCATAATTTTGCAACAACTTTAAAATATATATAAAAGTTATAGCAACCGAAATCATAATTATAAGATATTAAAACTATTTTATAATTATTCATTTTACTAAATCTAATGCGATACGGTAATGATACTGAATCAACTCTAAAAGTCATCAACTCTAAGAATCCTTTTATTTCTTGATCAAAATTGAGTTTGAAAGTTTTTTATCAGTATAGAAGTTGTTGCTTTGACACTTCAAATAAGCTTACTTTGACTTGCTCTGTCTTATTAGTTTTTTATCAATTTCTATTGATCGTAGACATTATTGAAACTGTAACTAGTACCCTTCAACTTTTATGTTTTAAGTTAGTATTGAGCCTTGAGGAGTGTGTCGGGTATTCTGGCTAGGTTTGACCGTATGTGAGACTTGCCTTGGGTTACGTTATTTCGGGATTGGACGGGAGCATTGTTCGGGTAGTTGATATGAGGTTAATGATATAGTAGCAAAGATTGTGTTCTAATAAATATTTGCCCAATTTAGGTTAATTCAAAGAATTTTTTATCAAGGATGTTTAACTTCGCATAACTTGGATCGAGGTAAGAGATTTCTATCCAAAACCTATTTTCTTGAATTTAATTTCGTGAAACTTTATTCTGAATTATTATCGAAATTATTTGAACTCTTTTATGTTTGAGACGAACATGTAATTTTGCCTTGGGAAAATTGCAAAAAACACCCTCATGGTTTGGGCCATTTGCAAAAAGCCACCTGGGTTACAAAAGTTGCATAAAAGCACATGAAATTACAAAGGTGTTGCATCAAATGATTTCGGTAATAGAATAGTAAAAATGTCTAAATTACCCCTCTATATAAATTGAAAAAATTTGAAGCCCAACCCCATTTCCATTGGAATTTCCATCAGAAATTATTATTTTAAAAATCCAACCCTTTTAATCACAATTAAATCAGATTAAATCAATCACAGAAGTTATTCATAAGATTTCCTTTTCATTGCTCTAGTTAATCAATTTGCGACTTCCAAATTGTAGATCTAGGGTTTTTTTTCATTTGAATGGTGGACAGGGATAAGATCGGGGTGATTGGGGCTGGTGGCGGTGGTGCAAGCGTCTGGGCTGGATTAGGGGTTTCATGACAGAGCAAGTCAAGATTGATGGGGGTGGCAGAGCACTATAATGGCGCAAGTGGAGGTTGGTGGGCTGGCGGCGCGCGGTAACGGCACAAGTGGAGTTCGGTGGGCTGGCAACGCAAGTTTGTTCTGGCGTTGAAGGAACTTACGTCGGCAGTGCACGGTAACGAGGCTGGCGGTAGCATAGGTGGTTGATGGGGCTGGTGGCACAATTAGTGGTTGATGGGGCTGGTGGCACAAATGTATTTCGGCGACGGTGCACGGTGATGGGGCTGATGGTACCGAAGGTGACGAGCTAGGTGGTTGCAGACGGGCGGTGGTGGCAGATAGGCGAGGGTGATGAGTGTTGTAGCTAGAGCTTTGGTTGGCAAGTGTGGCGGCTAGGGTTAGGTTTTGATAGTATTTGAGAAGAAATTAGGGCTTTTGTGGGAGAGATGCAAAGGAAGGGTACTTTAGTCTTTCTGATGTTTTAAGTTTTATTAAATACATTTTTTAAGAGATTGAATTACACGCGCCGTTAATTTAGACGATTTTTCTAACAGTTGCAACAAAAGAAGCACTTTAGGGGGCTTTTTGCAACTTTTGTAACCCCAGGTGGCTTTTTGCAAATGGCCCAAACCATGAGGGTGTTTTTTGCAATTTTCCCTTTTGCCTTTAAAACCCTGCTTTTAGTTACCCTGTACTCATGTTCAATATTATATGATTTTGTTATATTGTATCTGAAAGCAATTTCTGGTTATATCTGATCGAAGGGGTTGAGTTGATACTCTTCCCGATATTGTCATTATTAAACTATCTGAATTCATTTTGAAATTCCCTCGGAAGTTTGTCATCGAACTAAGTATGTGAATCGTTTTGTAATTCATTTCTTCTGGTCCTTAAACGACCTTACTGAGCTCTCAAAAGCTCACTCTTGTTTGATTCCTCTTTGCAAGTAATGACCACTAGTAGATTGCTTCAAGGAAGGGTTTAGAGCCTGAGTGAGAAGCTGGATTATCAATTGTTATTTTATTTAGTAGGACCATTAAATGCCTAAACACAGTTTAGTTCTTTCTATAATGAGCTTAAGACTTTTTGTTTATGACCATTTATTTTAAAGAAATTGAGATATTGCACGGATTGGAAGCTCTGACATATATTTGAAGTTGTTTGTTGAATCAATGTTTTTATGTCATTAAGCGATTGATATAGTGGGTGAGTATTTTAACGCTCCGGAAGTCCAAGGTGTTAACGCTCCGAATTTTCGATTCGTTACAGTTTTAATTGTGATATCCCATATCAGATATGATATGATTTATGATTGGACTTATAAAACCCTGCCCATGAACTCATAAGTACCCACTTGGCTAGCCCTTTTGAGGGAGGCACTGCCCTGTGGTGGGGTTGTTGACTAGGTCGTTACAGTTGGTATCAGAGCCGACTCTCAAAAGTTTGGCTGGGTCATCCAGTCGGGTTGCCGATGGTTGGGAGAAACGAAGGTAAGCCTAGGTATATCCCGTACCAAGAGGATGGTTGGGGCAAGGAAGGGTGAGCCGGGTATATCCCACATTGGCTAGAGATAAATATTTTGGGTTATGCGTGATCGAGCCTTAGCGAGGACGCTAAGGCATAATGTAGGGAGACTGTAATATCCGACATTGGATGTATGATGATTTGTGATTGACCTTAAAAAACCTTATTCATGAACTCATAAGTATCTACTTGGCTAGCCCTTTTGAGGGAGGCACCACTATGTGGCGGTGTTGTGGACTGGTCGTTACAGTGGGTAACAGAGCTTCTCTTAAAAGTTTGGGCTGGGCTATCCAGTCGAGTTGTCGATGGTTAGGAAATGAAGGCAAACTCGAGTATAGCCCACATCAAGAGGATGGTTGGGGCGACGAATGGTTAGCCAGGTATATCCCACATCGACTAGAGATGAAGATTTTGGGTTATGTGTCATTGAGCCTTAGCGAGGACGCTAAGGCATAAGGTGGGGAGATTGTGATATCCGACATCGGATGTGAAATGATTTGTGATTAGTCTTATAAAACCTGCCCATAAACTTATAAGTAACTACTTGGCTAGCCCTTTTGAGGCAGACACCACCCTCTGGTAAAGCTGTGGACCGGATCTGTTACAAGTTCAGTGCCCAAGTTGAAAACGCAAAGTATAATCGACAATCCATACACATAAACTTTCTTCAAAACTTACATGCACTCCATGCCAAGATCGTGACACAAGTCCTTACGTGAAAAAGGCCTCGTTATGTCAAGGTGCGTCTATATGAGAATCATGTTCAAGTGATGATAGACATCAGGGTAACCCATAACTTCAATATGGAGAGATATGAGGTTGGGCTTCAATATGAATGACAACGGAAAATGGTTGAATATTAAACACAAATATGCCAAGCCCTTCCAAGGCACAACTCGTGGGGTAAAGCTATGCGCATGTGGGACCATGGATGTCTCAATGGTGCATATAAGGATCACTTCAAGGTCGTACTTGGTCTTGATTTCTAATCTCAAGTAAACGTCCTTGATTTTTTTTATAGTAATTCAGTGTGCATCATGGAGAAGAATAATGCTTGTATAGTGCATATGTTAAGGGTGTGTGTGTATGAGATGGTGGGGGAGGTGGGAGGGGTAGCTAATATGAAGAACCTGTCAGTCATGCAGGTTCTCGACGGTGTTAAGAAGGAGAAGTGACAGCTAAAATAACATGTATTGTCATCTATATTGCATTTGCGATTTTATTTTAGCATTATTAATTACAAGCCTAATTGACATGCAAATCAAAAGGTAAGTTAGGCTCTACAAAGCAAAATCTTATCTAAATTAGTCCAGTGTAATATTGTCAAAGTCTCTTATTTGTTGTCCATAATAATGATATAGTTACTTTACAGATAAAAGAGAGAGATATGGGGAATTAGAGGGAAGGGAAGGGATAAGGAGAGGTTTCTGGAGATTATAATTTGCCTAGACGTGCACCAGCTAATATATTCGAGGAACCATTATGCTCGGTAGAAGAAGCTTTATGCATTTGATTGACAAGCAATTAGTTGGTACCACACACAACAAATCTATACATATATAAACCGTTATGAATTACATGAAAAGAATATCCTTCAAATGAATTTGGTTTTTTAAGGAAGAGAATCAATATAAAATCACCGGTCACTCCACCACCATTCAAACCAAAAAACTAACTCATGCTAGAAGTAAATAAAGCATGTGTTGTTGGCATGAATGCAATAAGAACTTCATACTAGGCTTCAGGGCTGAAAATAACCAAGTAGTGCTTAATTGTTACTATTCCTTTTATGCTTGTAAAATTTTCCCTACTGATATCTTCTTGGCCTCTTTAAGCCAATTTCAAGGAATTAAACTCTTTAGTCATCCGAAACAAAGAAGTTCTTCCATACACATGCAGAGCCTTGATGCTTGATGCCACAAAACAAAACACATTCTACTGAAACCCAGGTCTGTTTGAAATTACTTACAGTTTTGGTTTTCAGTTTTCAAAAATAAAAACCAAAACCAGTTTAGTTTAGTTTAGTTTTTATTTTTTACAAAAACAATTGTTGTTTGATTAACCAGTTTTTATTTTGAGTTTTTTCTTCACCATTTCTTTTCTTAATTTTTTCACCAACCATTTTTCTCCAACAGATTCCTAGAACTCCCCGAAGCACCACCATTGGTGGGTGGCACCACCACCATCCAATTCGTAGCACCACCACCATAATCAAAAGCAATGGTGGTAAGGTGGTGATGGTAGGGCAAATTTTGGGTTGTGCGACGGTGCTAAGGTGGCAACGTTGCTTGAAGTCTCGTTGATTGTCTATGGCAGTAGGGTGGAGATGGTGGGTTGAGGTTTGATTCATTGTTGAAGGTGTGGGTTGGCGACGGGGGGCCAGATCCGTGGGTGGCAATGAGGGTAAGGTGGCGGTGCTGGGGCATATCTGTGGGTGGTAGTGGCAAGAGTGTGGTGGTGGTGTGGCAAACCCGTGGTTGTCGAAGACTTGGGTTGGTGATGGGGGGCCATATCAGTGGGTGGCGATGATGGTAGGGTGGCGGTGCTGGGGCAGATCTATGGGTGGCAGTGGCGAGAGTGTGGCGGTGGTGTGGCAGACTCGTGGTTGTCGACGACTATAAGGTGACGACGGCGATAAGGGCAGATTCGTGGGTCACGACGGTGATAGGGTGACGACGGGGCAGATTTGGCCGATGGAAGGAAGTGTCTAATGGTGGTGGTAATGGTGAAGCTCTGTGTGTGAGGGGGTTTTCTTAAAATGATACTCATTTTTTTGCTTCTAACAAAGTTTGAAGGTTGGATATCAAAACAAAAACCAAAACTAGAAACCCAAAACTCCAAAACAGAGTTATAAAAAACAGACGTGTTTTAAAAACTGATTTTCAAAACTAAAAAAAAACGAAAATTGTCTGTCAAACAGATTTTTTCTCTTTTACAAAACTGAAAAAAAAATGTTGTCAAATGCTATCGTAGTTAACAAAGCCTCAGGCATACCACTCGTGATTTTGACTTCCAAAGATTATGTCACTGAATAGTTTTACATAACATTGTGCATAAGAACAAGATTGTAGACACAAATGAAAAGTTGTCCCACTAACCCATAAATTTCAGATGTTTGGATGGTGAACATCTGATCCTGATCACAGTTGGGTACTTACAAGCATTCGACTATTCTTTTCAAGATCTTAACTGATAAAATCCTTGAGCCAAAAGTTTTGCAGTCAAAGTTTCAAGCTTGCAAAACTATTCATTTCAATCTCAGTTGTGATGGTCATAGCCCTCTATTTATTTTCAGTATATGCGTGGCGATGGAATGCGTGACAATAGGCAAAAACGAAAAAATTACCAATTTTGGGGTAATTTGAGAAAAACACATGCTCTTATATGGTGTTATTTACTTTTTGAAATTCATAATTTTTTTCTTCGTAATACTTAATGTCAACCTTACAGAGTGTTACACAGAAATTTGTGGGTATTAGCTATATAAGTATGAATTATAAGGTGTATAGTTTTACTAATGGGCATATGAGTAATAGGGTAGTAACTTAAGGCATACCAATTATCAAGATGAGCTTAAGGCCAGTAGAAAATTCAAATGCAAAGAAACACTTAGGAGCGAGGTAAATCACTGTAATGAAATGAAGATTAGTTGCTTGCTATGGCGTAGGTGAAATGAAGATATGTCACCCTCATTTTAGTCAATTCAGATGATATGAGAGCCAACCAAATGAAATATATCTGCTTTTTTAAAACATGTTTTTTTTTTTCCTTTTCCGTTCTACACGTAGTCCAGTACCAGACCATAATTGGTGTCACCGTTAGGGCAACGACCACGGTCATGGAAGTAGCATCTCTCACGTCATCCTTACCCAAAGCCTAATCATGTCTTCCTCTCTGTATCTAAATCCCAATCATGTAGTCTTTTTGTCCTTCTTTAAAACCCTAAGAACCTACATTTGTAAGTGAGAGACTTTGAGGTATGTAGATGAAAATAATATAATCATAGAGTTCCATGGCAACGACCCATTGCGAATTCCATGGTCCTTAAACATTGAAACCCATGTGAGTTTCTTTCTATATCTTTCAATTACATCATGACTTTTCCAAATCAATAATTATTTATTTTTGTTTGTTCAAGATAAGTGGTAGAGGTATTATTTACACAAGATGGTGGCATGGCGATGGTAGTGATTGTGGCCGCGACAAATTTGTGACGAAGGCGAGTGATGCCAGTGGTGGTGGGATGGTGAAATGGCAGCACTGGTGATGGCAGACAGACCAAACTGGAGAGATAAAATAGTAGAGAGAGTAAATAAAGAGACAAATAATAGACTTTGGGTAGAAAATCTGCTTGAATAGGTAGCTTCAATGTCATCTGAATAGATGAGGTGGACCAATAAAATGAAGTGCGGAGGACATAGGAGGAGACATATATATAAAGGGATATACGATTCTATATATCGTATAAAATTGTTCTTTATATATTACCAATATGTATCCCAAAGTTTCGTAGCTAAAACATTCAATACTACCCTATATCTACCTAATAGTGAATGATATTGTGGTATCAGTATCTAGTGGTATATATCTTTTTTCTATCGAACTTATACCCTAATTAGAAGCCTCAATTTAACAAACGTAAAATTCCATTCTAAATTTTTAACAAAAACCTAACCCCACATTAACAAAAACCCAAAAAAACTAAACAAGAGTTCTTTAAACTCTATAATCTTCAAAAAGTACATATATCAGAGAATCGCGTGATGAAATGGGAACAATTAAATTTTGAAATTCTAAACCAATGCCTAAAGAGAGAATGAATAAGAAGGAGAAGAGAGAGAGGGAGGGAGGAGGCATATATCACTAACCTGAGGGATGAGTAGAGGCGGCATGAAGAGTTGAAACAGTGAGTTGAAGCTCCATTGAGTGTAATATGCTAAACTGATGGGAAGTTTTAAAGGAATTCGAGAGATAGAAAGTTAAAATAAATAGAGTTCAAAGTGTTAAAAAGAATAACCAAAAATTAAAATAGTACATATCATTAGCATATATATATTACTACTTATACAATAGGGATAGATCACTGAAATTCTAAACCACCGCTCAGAGAGAGAGAGAGAGAATGCGAGTAGATTAATATACTACTAAACTGAGTGATGACTGGAGGAGGCATTGAGGGTAAACATAGTGGAGTTGAAGCTCCGCTGGGTGGAGTATGCTAAACTGATGTGAAGTTTCGAAGGAAGTTAGGAGTCAGAAAGTATCCTCTCTTCACCCGTTGCCAACCATCAACCCCACACACAGCCGCACAAACATCAAGACCACCCACAGCCGCACAACTACTAACCACCAACTCGAAGATGCATCCCAGTGCTGCCCCGTTTTCGGGCAAAGCCCTCTCCCACCACCTCCCCTCCTCCATGACCATCAAGTCCTTCGCCGAACATAACCTTAACCAACTTCAACAACACAGCCACGATCACACACACACACACACTCACTCACATGCACACCCCCTGCATTTCCAATTATATTACCTTAGGATCCCTAGGTAGTAGCAAGACCATAGACTTCTCACACTCATCTTATTTGGAGTTTCATTGTTGGCTCAATACTAGAATCAAAAAATGAAAAATAACATCGGACTAATGGGGGAGCTGCTTCGGCGGAATGGAAAAAAACCCAATGTTCTGATTTTTTTTCCCGTCTCTACTGACTCACCTTAGCATAAATATGCACACATGGACAAACCTGTGCGTTAATGGCAGTGATTTGAGGAAGTGGAGGTGGGGGTCATGGAGGTAGTAGAGTCCATTTTAATGCGACCGTGGGTGGTGGCAAGGAGCATTTGCTTTCACGCTGGTGGTGATCTTATCTTATCGGTACGATGAAGGTAAGGGTGCCTCAATGTGGGCAACGATCGTGATGCACAACAATTGTAGAGCTGTCATGTAGCGATAAGGGTGGCTACTGTGTTTGTGGGCAGTGGGGGATGTGTGGCTGTGGTGCTAGTAGAAGGTTGGAGATCTGTAGAAGAAAGCGTAAGAGAAAGAGGGGGAATAATGTTTGGATTTGCATAAACACGGGCTTTAGGTTTAGAGTTAAGGTGGATTTGAGGTGACGGTGGCCTATGTGGTGCTACGGCAAATGCCAGGGACAAAGACGGCATAAGGCAGATGATAGGGGAAGAAGGTTTCAAAGGCTTGTATTGATTTTTTTTAAGAACAAGGTTTGCTGACATAAAGAAAGAACTATATAAATACACACAGTTGTTCTAAGAGGAAGGGTAAATGTGTTACGAATTTTTAAGATTATGGTCCGACATGTAACATTCAAAAAGTCAATGGTGGTTGATTATGATTACCCCCTAACCTCAAGGGGGTTCAGTGATATTATTTTTATATAATATTTATACTAGCATACAAAATAATATATATTTCAAGATTAACATGAAAAGAATTTAGCATTCGTCCCGAAGTTTGAAAGCTTGCGCTTGACACCGATGCCAAGTAACGATATTTTAAAAATAGTATTCACAGCCTAATTGTGTACCCAATACCGAATTAGGTCGATTAAGCACAAATCAAATCTATATTTATACTATTTATAAAAGTGTGGATGTGTGTAAATAATTTTTTTTGACAAATTTACCCTTGAGAAAGATGATAATGACATCATTGTCCTTATTTATGAGAATGAATGAATCGATGTTATGGCGGATACATAGAAGACTCTCTATCTCTCGATTATGCAGGTTCTTCTCCCTAAGTTAATGATACTTGATGACGTCTTTGCACCCACAAGTAAACCTAAAAAGTTAGAACTCATTACTTTGCTTCTTCACCAAAAATAAATTGATGCCTCTGCATCTCGTAACCAGAAGCCAAAGCTGAAGTCGGCTCTTAAAACGTTTTTGCCTCCTCTTTTTACGCCTACAAAGATGACCGAAGCATCACTTTTCATCAGAAATAGGTGATTCTAAGAGTATGTTTGAAACCTATTTCAATTCTTTTTTAACAAAACTAATGGGTTGTTTGATAGCAGTCTTGTATGACTGGTTTTTACTTTTATTTTATTTTTTTCATCTTTTTTCTCTCTTCTCTTTTCTATTTTTACTCTTTTCTTTCACTTTCCAATACTTGAGAGTTTTTTCTAAACTCCTATGTTTAACAACTAGAAGTGCCCCCACTACGACCAATACATCTCTTTTGCCACCGGCCAACTACTGCTATGACAGTAACATCATACTAGCTTGCGAATTAGGCTTCATTGGTTTGATTAGTGTTTGATTCAGTGGATGGGTTTGATTGGCTTAGAATTTACCTCCGTAAATCGTGTATACTAGAGCTAATCGATAAATGTCATCTTTTGGTGGTGTTTGTTACAGGGACAATGGTGGTCGATATGGTGGTGATTTGGATTTAGAGGAGTGGTGGTGTCATGGTGGTGATCAATGTTAGAGGGTTTGGTGTTAGGCGGTGTTGGTCAGTGGTGGTGGTGGTCGCAGTTATCAGTGGCTATGGACTATGGTGGTTAGAGGTGTTCATGGGTGTTGGTCACTGGTGGTAGTGGCGACGGTCAGTGGCTATGGTGGTTGTCAGGTTTGATGTTCGGGTGTTTTGATCAGTAGTGGTGGCAGATTGGCGATCAGTGACTATGGTGGTCGACAGTGTTTGTAGTTTGGTGTTCAGAGGTCTTGGTCAGTGGTAGTGGTGGTGGTGGCGGCTGTCAATGTTGGTGGTTTGGTGTTCTTGGGTGATAGGTGTTGGTGATGAAGATTGAAGGAAAGAAGAAACATAAAATGCTTTCAACAAAAGTTAAAAGTTGAATCTAAAAAAAAAATTGAAAACTGAAAGCTGAAATGGAGTTTTCATAAATAGTCAGATTTTGAAAAACTGAATAAAAACAAAAACTGTTTGTCAAAAGTCAATAGTTTTTTTCAGTTTTCAAAACTGAACAAAAAACTAAAAACAAAAATTGTTTCAAACGCTATCTAAGTTTCTTTATTATTTTACATTTTTTTCTGCCTTCAATTTAACAAATTTTGATCCTTGATTACAAATATTGTGGGGGATTTTGGTTTATTATTTTATTTTCTTCAAATTCTGGGGACTTGGTGTATGATTGCGAGACTAAAAGTTAGGAATTAGGCTCCGTTTGACAGGGTTTTTTTTTTCAATTTTGAAAACTGGAAAAAATAAACTCGTTTGGAAACCAAATTTTTTTTTCCTTCAGTTTAAAAAACTAATTTTTAATTCAAGTTTGTTTTTAAAAACTCCAAAAATGAGTTTTGGTTTTCAGTTTTGGTTTTTTTTTTTGAGACCACCACCACCTGGCCACCGCCACGCCCCACCACCGCCGGCCACCGCCACCGCAAACCACCACAAAAAAAAATTCAAAATAAAAACTGGGTTATCAAACACCCACTTGTTTTTTGTAAAAAAAAAAATTTAAACTACTATTTAGTTTTTTTTTTTTTTTTTTTTGAAACTGAAAAAAAATATGTTATCAAACAGAGCCTTAGCTACTAATGTCTATTTCCACATAATATTATGCCTTTTCATAATATCATTCGCTGCTAAAGTAGTTAACTTTTATCGTCAGTACATTTTTAGTGACATAAAGAGGATGTGGAACAACATATATGGTGCATAAATAGATGCTCCCAATATAGCTGGATATTTGGATGTTTTGTCTGGCTACCAGAATTATTAAGTTGATGGAAGCGGGTTATAACTTCTCATTCCTGGGTTTCTTTTACCCTTAATCTTATAAAGCTCTAATGTCTACATGCAACGCACATGTAAGTCCTCTTATTGTTAATGGCATCAAAATTTGAACAAGACACTCTGATTGTCAAATCATATTATCAAATGTGCCTTCGAACCAAATAACGGTGGCAATTATCAGCCACTGAATAGAGGAATTAAATCTATGAGTTATTAACGGTTGCAAAATTGCCACGTAAAAACATCATTGGCATCAAGTTCCAATTATTGTGTTATGCAATTTCAACAGTGGTTATTTTTCATCATCAGTGAAAAATCCACAATAATTTTGATATAATTGATTCATAAACCAAAAATTCGATAAAAATAAGATTTTATACACTTAGGTAGTGTTTGACAGAGTTTTTGTTTTCAGTTTTTTCTCTAGTTTTGTAAATTAGAGAAAAAAATACGTTTGACAGACGATTTTCATTTTTTTCCCTTCAGTTTTTAAAATCGGGATGTTTTTAAAAATTCCAGTTTGGAGTTTTGGTTTTTGTTTTGAGATCTAACCATCAAACTTCATTAGAAGCAGTTTGCTATCCACATTTTAAAAAACTCATTTATTTTCATCTCTTTCACCGCTACCACTACTTACCCTCTAAGCGCTTACGACCACTACGACCAGTAGACAACCACTGTCACCACCAGGCCGCCGCCCTAACAACCCAGGCCCACATTCGTCACCCTACTATCGCGCCACCACAGATCTCCCCCACCGTCATCGCCCTACCGTTGTCACACCAACAGATCTCTTACATTGCCGCCACAATCCTGTCATTGCCACGGGTAGATCTGCCTCACCGCCATCACCCTACCGCCATTGCCACTGCACGAATACGCTCCACCATTGCGTCGCATCAGTCAAGTGGACAACATCACAACCACCATCTTAACCACTAAGCACCACCCACCACCACCATCTCAACCACCAAGCACACCGCCATAACTACCGACAATTGATCAATGTCGGACAACACCATGATCAGACAACATCACAACCATCATCGATTGATATTGACGCCGTCGATCTCACCACTCAAAACCACCCGCCATCGATCTCGCCATTACCGTCGACGCCGTCGATCGTAACTGCCGTCGATCTCATCAGATCTAGTTTTCCCTTCAGTTTTTAAAATCGGGATGTTTTTAAAAATTCCATTTTGGAGTTTTGGTTTTTGTTTTGAGATCTAACCATCAAACTTTATTAGAAGCAATTTGCTATCCACATTTTAAAAAACTCATTTATTTTCATCTCTTTCACCACTACCACTACTTACCCTCTAAGCCCTTACGACCACTACGACCAGTAGATAACCACTGTCACCACCAGGTCGCCGCCCTAACAACCCAGGCCCACCTTCGTCACCCTACTACCGCGCCACCACAGATCTCCCCCACCGTCATCGCCCTACCGTTGTCACACCAACAGATCTCCTACATTGCCGCCACAATCCTGTCGTTGCCACGGGCAGATCTGTGCGCCCCACCGCCATCACCTCATCGCCATTGCCACCGCACGAATCCCCTCTACCATTGCGTTGTATCAACCAAGCGGACAACATCACAACCACCATCTTAACCACTAAGCACCACCACCACCATCTCAACCTCCAAGCACACCGCCATAACTACCGACGATTGATCAATGTTGGACAACACCACGATCAGACAACATCACAACCACCATCGATCGATATTGACGCCGTCGATTTCACCACTCAAAACCACCCTGTCGTCGATCTCGCCACTACCGTCGACACCGTCGATCGTCACTGCCGTCGATCTCATCAGATCTGATTTTTGGGTTGTAGTAACTCCCTCGTGGTTTTGGCGGTTGGGCGTGATGGGTGGTGGTTACTGGTTATGGGCATGCGATTGTGATAGTGTGGCGGGATGGTATTGGTTGACGATAATGAAAACTGGTGTTTTGGCAAAGGATGAACATAAAAGAAAATAAAATCCTCTGAAAAGAAACAAAAATGGGATTTTACAAACTGATCTATCAAACATCTACTTGTTTTTTTTCAAAACAAAAATCACAACTAGTTTTGATTTTTGATTTTTTAGAAAATCAAAACTAAAAGTACAATGTTGTCAAACAGACCCTTACTTTTGGAGTCTGGAACTTGCACTTTGGTCTTCAATCGAATTTAGTAGGTTTACTTGAACCGCATAAAATTAACTATGATAAGTTAGAGAGAATTGAGATTATGACTTTTATAAGTTACTATATTTAATCTCATTTTGTCACACGTTTCCACTCATGCGGATTGCACCTACATTCTACTACTGGAATAAAATGGGCGATCATGAATTCTATGAAGTTTTTAAGACCTCATTAATCGGTCTTAAACTAAGCATCATGGCCATGTTGAGCCTTTATTAATTAGCTACTTCATAGCTGGGCTACAATGATAAAAACAACCCAAATTCTGGGCCATTTTCTACTTGATTTAGCTCCGATTTTTGAGGAATCTAGCACAAGTCTTGGCCAAATCCGCCACCATGATAAATCCAAACAATGATTAATGCCTACAGTATAAGGACTTTTTAAAAAACTAGAAAAATTTGAGGGATAGCTTCAACTTTTTAAAAACCTATAAAACAATTAATAATCATTTCGGCACTGTATTACTGTATACACCGCACTGTGCAACCCCTAATTCTGGGCCAAAGTCTAATCATTATGGCTGCACATATAATGCACCAAAAAAAGAAAAATAAAAGGGTAAAGGAAAACAATGGTCGGGATAGATGCTAAAAGTTTACCTATTTTAAATCTAATCTAGAAGACATGGTTTAGTCAATTTATCTTAAGGCATGCTGATAGAAACATTGTCCCCCGCATTAAAAAATGATGGATAGTCCAAGACCAATGACCCTGACCATGTTAGACCGTTAGATATACCCGATTAAATGACTTTGTGCCTCTCTTAGGGACTGTTTGATAAAACTGAATTTCAGTGCTAAAAAAGTTAAGCGCTGAATTCGTAAAATTGAAAACTTTAAGCGACTGAATTTTTACTGAAAAATAAGTCAACGTGTTTGGTAAACCAAAAGTAAATGTCTGAAAATTATTCCATTTACAAATTTATCCATTTTACCAAAATTATGCATGTACTCGTAACTTTTTTTTTTTGGGGGCCAAAATCGTGTTGATGGCGGTGGTGGCAGTGACGATGGAGTAATAATGGTAGTTGTTGTGGTGGTGGCAGTAGTAGAAAGGTATCAATGGTGACAGTAATGGTGTTTGAAGACACAGTGTTGATAATGTGCGGTTGTAGTGATAGATAACGACATGCCAGACATGACAATGATTGTAGTGTGGTGTATATTTTAGATGACTTTAATGGACACGGACGTGGTGACGACATCAATGGTGTGGTGGAGATGGCGGTGTCCTTTTGATGGTGGTAGTGGCTAGGTCATTGTGATTGTGGTGGTAGTAGCAAACGGGAACAATGGTTGTGGCGGTGGAGGGGATGTCGCCAACCACTAATTGAGGCGATATCATGGTGATAATTATTTTTTCATATAAAATTATGTTAAATAACTATCAATCCTCTTAATCTAACTGTCTTAGATTGTCGGGACCAACGATCCAAAATTATGCAATATTTATCTTCGGAATTTTTACACAACTCATTATTATTATTATTATATTATTATAATAGATAGATAGATAAGTGGCAAAGCCAAAAAAGCAAAGTGCCGTGTAAGGATCCAAGTGTAATTCCGCCCAACATTTTCTCCCAGAGAAAGAATCAGTCCTGCCCAGCAAATCCAAACACAAATTGAGATTTTGCATCAGAATCCCCGCATTTATAGGGGATATATATATATATATATATATATATATATATATATAATTCAGAGTATTCACTCTGATGTGATGTGACGTCCGATTCAAGAATCCTGCATTTAAAATTGAAAATGGCCCCTCGGACTTTGCAAGGAGCCACTTACATATATATATATAATACAAATATAAAAATGAACAAATATAGTTATTTTAGAAATAAAAATGACGTCATAAGATTAACATCAGGAAAGTAGACACTCCCTCCTCCGTAAACAGGCGGGTGGCTCCGAGCCTCCTCTTTATCTACTCGACATCCATTTCCTCCCTTCTCCACACGAACCCCCCTCTATCCCCTCCACTTTTTTCGCGCACACACGCACTAAACACACACACAAACACTCTCTCTGTATCTCTGTATATGTATATCAGCATAGGGGCACAGTCGAGTTTGCTCCAGTGTTAGTCAGCCATGGCTGTGCACTCAGTTGCGAACATGCCTCAGCTACTGTACCCGAATGGCCAGTCGTCTATGGCGAGCGCCTCGGCTTTCGCGGCCAATAGAGAGTTAGTTTTCGTCGATTTCGTCGGCCTGTGCTGTAAATCGAAACACGCTCGCCGTAGACTCGGTGCTTCCGCTTCTAGCAGGCAAGCTGTTCGACGTTTTGCCGCAAAGAGCTGGTCGGAAATTAGAGCCGTGCTTGATCTCGAGCGCGTTGCTAACGCTTCCGCAAAGTCAACCCGTTCGAAAGTCAAGGTCTGACTTCATCAAATTTGAATATTCTTTTGGGTTACCTGTGTGAAATCTTGCTAGTTTTGTCCATGTGATTGCTGAAATTTGATTGTTTGTTGGCTAAATATTCGACGTTTTGATAGATGTGTGTAATACATATTTCTTCAATGGGTATTTCTCTTTCTAAGTAGTCCCAAAAATTGAATTCTGACGTGGCAATGGCAATATTGAAGTAACTGCAAAGTGTAATGGCCAATTGCTATGCCATTTTGGGGAACCACCTTTTGAAATAACGTTGGGAAGCTTGTCATTACTTATGTTTGTTTGATGTAGCTTCATGTGAATGTAATTATCGTCAGTTGGTTCTTTTTTAACTAGACTAGAGATGGAGTGAAGGGGACTGGTGGCTGATGGAATGTTGAGCCCGTGACTTTCCATTTAGAGAGTGTTTGGATGAAGAATTTCATATTACCTTGCATTTCAAAATCCATTCGTTTTAAAATTCACCGATTTACAAATTTACGGAATTGCAAATTTAGTGTTTGGGCGGTTTTGTAGAAGCGAGTATTTTATCTGTGGATTTCCATTTAAAAAATTGAACCCAGATAATTTGATGGTGTATGGATACAAACTAATGAGACAGAGTTTCCTTTTTTTAATGGAAAAATTTAGTTAAAATTATGGAGACAAAAAAGAGTCACTTTCTCCCTATATTTGTGAAAAGGATTTGTCAAAGAACTTGTCCAGACTAGTTATTTCTATAGGGGATTTTGGCACACCAAATTCCCTTATCAAATCCCTCCTAGAATTTGGTAAATCCATCTCATCATAATCCAAACAAGGAACTTGGTGTGATGTATTTCCAAATCCTCTATCAAATTGAAATCCCCACTTCAATTACCTCATCTAAACACACTAATTATGGTATCTATGTCTGAGTGTAATCTTGGGTCAATCGGCTAGAGTTATGTTTGGAGCTGAATGAATTCAGTAGGGTCATTTCTTCAAAATAACCAAACAAAATGAGAGTTCTTATTTGTTGTCGTGGGTTCCAAACAGCCTTGGTCTGTGATCATAGAGGTCTTACTGTCAGTTTCTTTTCCGTTGGTTCTAAGAGGGTTGGGATGGGCTAGGTTGGTATTTAGACGTATTAGCTTAATTGGCAGTGTGATTAAGCTAAGAGTTACGGTTGTTTGACGAGATTGAGGGAGGTAGCTGGGAGCGTCATTTTTGAGGTGCAAAATTATATTGTCCGGGAGGAAAGCTCTTTGTGCAGGTGGGTATTGCAGGTTTGGGAGGGAAACTCTTGGGTGGATTTCTTGCCCTTCTAATGTGCGCTATGGTGTGGGTGTTAGCTAATGGATGGTTGGAGTTTATAAATAATTTTCCCTTCTCTTTGTGGAGTGGAGGTTGGATTGTTGGTCTTGAGAGGTGCCCCTATGAAAGACTTTCTGAACTGTTTACATTGGCTGTAATAGAGAGGCTAAAGTGTCAGGTTATGTGACGTTATTAGGCGTGCTTCAGGCCTGAAAAAATCTGCTTTTCAGTTGGGATTTTGTGATTGGGAGCTGGAAGCCGTTAATAGGTTTTGGATGTGGTTGTGCTCCTCAGTCAGAGGAGAGTCAGAGGAGTGTCTTTGATATCCTAGGTTATAAGAAAAACGCAAGGGGCAACAAAAGTAGAGGTATATGGTGCATGCATGAACTGCATCCCCTCCAAAGCTTGCCCTTTTTATATGGTCAGCGGAAGTGGATGCCAATTAGATGATTGATGACTTTAAAAGGCAGCTTATGGTCATCATTAGTTGCTGTGATATGTGTTAGAAGGATGTGCAGAGTCAACTGATCAGTTGCTTCGTCATTGTGAGTTCTGAGGAGCTTTTGGAGCTTGGTGTTTCGGGTGGTGTGGTTGATGGCAAGATCAGTTAGGGATCTTCTGCAATGGGGCAAAGGTATCAAAGAGGATCTGAAAGGGTTGGATGTTAGTGCCTCTGTTTCATAAATTGCACCGGTCCATTTAGTGTGAGAGAAACCGGCGTACTTTAGACTCTAGGAGAGGTTTCCAACCTTCGGGCCTTTGGCAGATTTTCTTGACGATTTTTCTCAAGTCCAGCTATGTCATTTTGTGATTGGTTTTCTGGGAGGCTTCTCTGGAGTTCTTTTATTTACTTATCTTGTACGACTACGGCAGTCTCTTGGTACTCCGGCCTGTCATTTTGTTTGGTTTTTAATTGAGTTGCCCTGGATGAGACCCTTTCTTTTATCTTATATAACTACTTATCAGGAAAACAGTGATTTCGTCAGGGAGAGAATTCTTTGATGCAGTGCTCGTTGTTGGTGAATTCTGCGACACTATTTGCAAAGTGGATATCTAGACTGCCTCTTATCATTTCAATTAGGCTTCTTCATGTCAATGCTGAGTAGAATGGGCTACAGGATAGGTGGAACTTTGGATTTGGATGTATCGTCCTGGAGAATCTAAGATGGTTTCTTTCCTGCCTTGAGGGGTCTTAGATAGGGGATTCCTTATCTCCGTGATATTTCTTCTAGTTATGGAAGTTATGAATTGGCACATGTTTTTACATCCCACCTTTTATCCGCTCATGTCTCCATGATTCTTGTGTGGCTAATGCGTTACAGATTGGGTATTTGCATTATGCATTAATGTGGACTGATAGGTTTTTTTAGGCCTCAAGATAGCCATGTTACTCGATTGGGACCATCTGTTGTTAGTAACTGGCATTTGCAGTTCACTGAAAATTCCCCGGCCTTAAAATGTTATCATTATGGTTTGATGGTTATTTGGCACTTGTTAGGTCAAATTGCAACTTGCTCGCAGCTGTGCAAGTCAATTGATTGTTGTTAAGCACCAAATTAAGGGACAACACAATAAAAAGATTTTTCTTATAGTTTTCACCTATTAAAGTGCTAGTATATTACGAATAAGCAAGAAATCAAGCATAGATTGTTTCCATTGCTTTGGGCTTTTCGAGTTGTCATCATGTTATACTTATACTCTTCCCTTATGCTGTTTAACATGCCTTGGTTTGCTGTGTAATTTTTTATAAATGAACACTGCATGCAAATTTATAGCAAGACATTATTCTTAATTAAAAGCATTTGTCACCCATTGACACCTCTTGCAATACTTTTTGTATGAAAAATGCTTTTAACTTTCTGAATAGACATTGTCTAATAGATAGAATGTCATGCATGCCGCTTATCAAGTAGGTTCCATGAGGTGGAAATCTTCTATCCGGCCATCTGTTGCATATTGTCTCCGTGCACTTCTCGATGTCTTGACTAGTTGTTTTATAATCCGCTGCACTGGGGGTTATCAGTATTATTTGCTGCACTCCTTTTGTCCATCTTCTGTGCCCTTTTAATCCATGTGCAATTTATCGCTTTTTTCTTACGTAAAAATAAAGGGTTAATTATTCTGGAGTGATGTGCCCACCATTTACCAGACATCCTTTATGCCACAAGCATTATATTTATACCTTCTTGAAGAATAACCATGTCGCCTCGTGTTTTATTTTAAATTGTTTTTCAGGTTGCAAATTTGGAAGATATTTTATCAGAAAGAGGGGCGTGTGGAGTTGGATTTGTTGCCAATTTGGATAATAAAGCATCACATCAGATGGTTAAGGACGCTCTTACAGCTCTTGGCTGTATGGAACATCGTGGGGGCTGTGGAGCTGATAACGACTCTGGTGATGGTTCAGGACTAATGACTTCGATTCCCTGGGATCTATTGGACAATTGGGCTGATGAACAGGGGATTGCTTCGTTCGATAAGTTGCATACAGGTGTTGGAATGGTTTTTCTTCCAAAGGATGATGCCTTTATGAAGGATGCCAAATCAGGTCAGTCTTGTTGTAGCTTTGAGAGACATACCCACTTTCAAATTAGTACAAGCAGAGAAAGGGCTACATATCTGAATGATATCTACATATCTTTGATCACACCAGCTCAGCAGCAAGCCATAGTATTATTCTTGTCTTTTAATAGCATAATAATAATCTGAGTTCTGTCTGGTTGATTGTTTTCTAGTTATCAATAATATTTTTCAACAAGAGGGTCTTGAGGTGCTTGGATGGAGGTCTGTCCCTGTAGATTCATCCATAGTTGGTTACTATGCAAAGGAGACGATGCCCAACATACAGCAAGTGTTTGTTCGAATTGTTAGAGAGGAAAATGTCGATGACATTGAAAGAGAGCTGTATATCTGCCGAAAGTTAATTGAAAGAGCAGTGAGCTCAGAAACTTGGGGAAATGAGCTATATTTTTGTTCACTGTCCAACCAAACCATAGTTTACAAGGGAATGCTTCGTTCAGAGGTTCTTGGAAAATTTTATTATGACCTCCAGAATGAGCTTTACAAGTCCCCTTTTTCTATTTATCATCGGAGGTATAGCACGAATACAAGTCCGAGGTGGCCACTTGCTCAGCCCATGAGGTTACTTGGTCATAACGGGGAGATTAATACTATACAGGTAACCATATTTGTAACCATGTGCCTTGTCTTGCATATGTAAATTGCTTCTTTTTATTTTCACACTGATGCTGAAATTATCATGCAGGGAAACTTGAACTGGATGCAATCTCGGGAGACCTCGTTGAAGTCTCCTGTTTGGCGTGGTCGGGAAAATGAAATCTGTCCTTATGGAAACCCAAAGGCATCTGACTCTGCGAACCTTGATAGTGCTGCAGAAGTACGTGTTACTAATGTTATACCTTGAGACTTACAATGTTCCTGCTGGCATGTTTGTTTTATCCATGCTTAACCTTGATAGTGCTGCAGAAGTACGTGTCTTACTAAGTAGAGAAGTAAGCTAGAACAGAAAAGGGATAGAGTAAACTGCATTTGTGAGAATTATTAGTTTGAGCTGTTATTGCTTTCAAGAATGTTCCCCTAGCTGTCAGCTTTAGAAAAAAATTGCAAAGGCATAGCAGTTGTTAGTCAACTCTGAGA
Source organism: Escallonia rubra (assembly GCA_033065855.1). NCBI lineage: Eukaryota > Viridiplantae > Streptophyta > Magnoliopsida > Escalloniales > Escalloniaceae > Escallonia > Escallonia rubra. The sequence goes on along the minus strand of JAVXUO010001561.1, from coordinate 12,436 downwards.
TTGTTTTCATCATAGCATGCAATGGCATTGACGGTGGAATACGTCTGCATGTACTTCGCTTGCTAGGTACTTGTATGTTTCTTATATCTTCTTGTGCATGCAGTTTTCAACTCTTGAGGAAACATATAGACAAGTAGACGGAGGTACCTCCGGTCATTTTCGTTATGTGCATAGTCAGTCGTATACAGGACAAGACTGTATGGCTTGGTTCTTTCGAAATAAAAGAATCATTAAAAGAGGGCTCAAAAAAGAACTCTAATTGGTGAAGAAAAAGAAAGATGTTTTTTTTTTGCCAAGTAAGAGTTATTTGATTAAATCCGCAAAGAGGGGGATATCCAAGTATGCAAAAAAAGGTCCCATCCTCAATGAGCTTTACAAGATCATCCAAAATATTTAGCACTGAAGCAAGAGAACAATTCCCAGAAACAGACATCTAAGAACAAAGAGATCTCATGATGACTTGCTTCATATCGGACACGGAACAAAATATTTTAGTGACAAAATGAAAGTCTGCGAAAATTACTGGTAAACAGATTATACTCTTTAGGCTTACATGTGTTGTCTCCAAAAGTAACACTAAAAGGCTTCTTATAAGGCTACCCAAGAAGGTGTATCCATCACATGTTATGCTCTGAAGGCGTGTGGCTTGGCATAAGTCTCATCAAAGCCTACATGCAGCGCCTCGACTAGGTCTAGCTGTAGTCCCTTTAGAGAAGCATTCCCCCTTTGTGCGCAAGGTGTAAAGCACCTTTAGTTTCGAGCGCGCTTTGCCCAAATTAGGCATACTAACTTTAAAAGTATTTTTATTAACTTTCCTTAATGATATCTGTTGACTAAATAGGTGCACTGAGGTTCACAATATTATCTTTTCCACCCTGAGGCTTGCACTGATCTTTTTGGCTTTGTTCCTTCACGCCCACACAAGTCTGTCCCTCCCTTTGTGTTTTTGTGCGTGCATGTATGGCTTTTCAAAGAAGAAGAGAGAGGAGGGACAGAAGAAGAGGAAGAGAAGAGGGATAATATATTCATCTTGTTTTCTTAGGATTTGGAGCTTATGTTGCATCTTTGGTACTTTTTCCTTTTTACCATCGAAGCTTGTGTTAAATCTGGGATGTTTTTGTTTGTTTGAATTTTTTTCTTAAACATTTATCATTAGTTGTTGCTAAATTATGACATACGTATTGCTATATTTGTAGTTGTGCAAATGTGTTTGTTGGTTTGATATATTAGGAAATCTTTTGAGTGAGGATTAAGCGCTTCTTCGTAGGTGCATGCCTTTTGCTTTGTGCTTTGCACTTGGGCTTTAGAGACTTCTTGCCCTTTAGGTGCGCCTTTGCTTTAAATAACTTTGTTGAGAACCATTATCTATTTTAAGTGTTCATTAGTTGTTGCTAAATCATGACATACGTATTGCTATATTTGTGGTTGTGCAACAGAGTTTGTTAGTTTGATATATTAGGAATTCTTTTGAGTGAGGAATATGCGCTTCTTCGTAGGCGCATGCCTTTTGCTTTATGCTTTGCGCTTAGGCTTTAGAGATTCCTTGCCCTTTAGGTGCGCCTTTGTTTTAAATAACTTTGTTGAGAATCATTATCTATTTGAAGTGTGCAAATCAAGATCAGTAAGGAGTCCGGAGTTCATATGCAGGCAAAAGTGTAATTTGTTACAGGTTTGTTGAGTTTAGTGCAGCTCAGCATGGAAACGTACATACGGGTCTATTTCAAATTTACATGTCAGACACCGTTCCCCTACTATCGATGAGCTGTGTCAACCTTTCAGTTTGTTCTTGCCCATGAGGGAATTACTCTCTCTCTCTCTCTCTTCATTGGGGGCTGGTGGGGTGGGGAGGGTGCTTTTGTCCCCGATCATTTATCTGATTTATTTTGGCTCAAGAGCTTACTTCCTATCACTCTTATGATTCATCATTTGTCACTGACTCACTGTCTGATTAGTTGATCCCTCTTGTTCTGTTAAGTTGTTATTAAGAAGTGGTCGCTCTCCTGAGGAAGCTCTAATGATTCTTGTCCCGGAGGCATACAAGAATCATCCAACCTTGTCAATCAAATACCCTGAGGTAATTTCTGGAAATGTCAGAAGATTGGCATATATGCTTTTGACAAAATTTATGCTTTTGACAAAATTCTTGTGCTGGTGCACTTCTAATATCTGTTATGCTGGGGTGCAATGTAGTTGATTTCGCTGGATTTGTCCAGCTTCTAATATCTACTAACTCAGCTAGTACATTACATCTGATTTGTCCTAAAATCTACTAGCTCAACTAATACATGGTATATATTGTGCTCATTATACGGAATGCGATACTTACATTTGTTCTAAAATTGTTTTGTTAGGTTGTCGATTTCTATGATTACTACAAGGGTCAAATGGAGGCTTGGGATGGACCGGCATTACTTTTATTCAGGTAAAACCTCTGAAAGCTGGTTCTATCATTTAACATGCAAGCTATTGTGATATAAGTTCCATGCTCATAATCCATGGGACTTAAACCTATAGAAGGCTTGTTTAGGGTAAAAAGGGAAAACCATGATTCTGAAAAGGTTGGCCCTAGTTTGTGGATACTGGTACTTGGTGCTTGTGCAAAGGCCTGAGAAGGGGATGGTCTTAAGCTGTTGACGTTGTCCGTATGAAGTGTTCCCACGAGGACTATCTAGTGAGTGGAGAAGAGGACTAAATAGTGGGTGTTGAGCAGGAGATTCCTGACCTCTGAAAAGGAAGGGGCTTGGCTCCGGTCTGGTGGTAAGTCTCTGAGCGAGAGTCAATCTCTCTCTCCTGCATCCGGAGAGAATGCTTTTTGCTTTTCGCCTGGCTCCCCATGGTCTTCACCCTCACTGGTGGTAGCAGGCGAGTCGAGGAAGGTAATTCACCGATCTGTCTTTTGATCAGAGGTGCGGGTTCGAGTCCAGATTGTGGCAAAATCTGTTTTCCTTTCAGTAAAAAGCAGGATTCATGCATTTATAACCATACCTATGTAATAGTTTGTTGGATGTCGTTTTTGCTCTCAATACGTAGCGTGATGCATTTTTTAGGGGGCACCAATGATGTAAATATGAACCAATTATACTATACTGCCAACAATATTACCAGTTTACCTATCTCTTGACGGGACATCAATTACGTCAGGTTGTTCTATGCTTAGGCAGTTGGAAATTAATTGCAGTACCAACTGACTGTGTGTGACATAGAATGACACCTAACAATTAGGTTTCTTATCTGTTTTGCAACTCAGAAGGGATTTGAACCTACAGTCCTAATCATATTCATGACTGTCCTAGGGGGAAGCTGTTTGAGCTCCAAGATTTCTCTCGTTCCACCACTTCTTCCACCTTTGCAGAATACAAAAAATCTTCTCTGTGAACATGTTGATTAGTGCCTGTAGAAATCTGACTGAGATATTAAAAAGGGTTTAGTGTTGTGTTATCTATCTCTTTTTTATTCCCACCAATTATTTGTTGTTGTGTGGGGTGCAGAGCAATAACCTTCTTTTACCTCTGATCAGCTGCTTGAGTGCATAAAAGAATTAGTTTAACTGCCAGAAAGTGCTTATGTTGTCATACACGGTTTTGGTGAATTAATCGATTATCTTATTTGTCCACTGAATCATAAATTGGTTTTGGATGAAATATTTACGTATTGGCTAATATATTAATGTACTTGCTAATCCTCTGTCAACGAAATATATCCATGTTTATGCTAACTGGATTAGACACTTTGGAAGATTGAAAAGTCATTATTTTTCTCTTCTGAACTTTGATAGTTCTGACTTCTGAACTGTATTATACTTTAGTGCTTTAGTTAATTTTTTTTTTTTGTTATCATACTAGCACTAAAGGTTGTCTTTCAGTAGGGAACACGTTATTGTGTATGAAACTCTTCAATACTTGACTTCGAATTAGATCAAAAGTTAGCAAAGCCTTTTTAAAGCTTCACCTAGCAAATTAAATGAAGCTTTCATAAATTTGAATAGTTGTGGTTGTCATTGCACTATGTGAATCACAAATATCATGATATTTTTATTTAATATCGACCTTGCCCGCTAAAGAAGTGGTGGCAAGTTTGTTATGAATTTTCCTTCAGACAGATTTCATTTGTAGACAGTGTTTGCCCAATTACTTTGTGCATATGCTCTCTCAAATTTAGTTTAAAATTATAAGTCATTACTCCTCTTCCCTCACTTTTTGCATTCATATGAACAGTGATGGAAAAACAGTTGGAGCTTGTCTGGACCGAAATGGACTTCGTCCTGCTAGATATTGGCGGACAATAGACAATGTCGTCTATGTTGCATCTGAGGTGTGTCTGTTGTATCATCTCTTTCCTGTGTAAACGTAAATTCAATTCTGCCCCCATTTCTGGTGCTTGGAATGAATATTGGTACGTCTTTCTTAATTTTGTTTAACCAAACAAAATACGGAAATGACATTTTTGGATTTATTAGAAATTATCAGGAACCCCTAGTATCCAATGTTGGAAGTCTGAGTCTCAAGTTGGTAAAATTGTTCCATTGACCCAAGCTACTCTGTCTATGGATCTTGGAGATGACCTTGTGTTTAAGGGGAAACTTGACTCTTAAGAGTACACACATTTAATTATTTTCCTCTTACATTATTTGTTCTCTGGATAACGTATCAGGGTACCTTGTCTTGTTAAAGATGTGGAGATTGTAAAGTTGGTCGTGGATTGTGCTTGTTGTATGTGATCACTTTCGTATTTTTGGCTGAAAATTCTGAGGGAGTTGGAAGCTGATGCCTAAGCGAGCAGAATATCAATCGTTGCCAAAATGTAAAAGTATTTGATGGTAATTAAAGTGCTTCAAAAGTTTGTCCATTATGGTATGATTTATGAAACAACGCTTACTTTCAAAACAAATGTGGTAAGAGAGAGATTTGGGAGGGTTTTCTAGATTCTCGGTATAACACCGCAAGGATAAAATATGACAAACGACACGTTATCTTTCTAGTGACTGCTGAAAGGAGATGTTTTTACTAAACATGATTGCATTCATATACTTCAATATATCACATTGTCATCTTAGTCGTTAATTGCATCTCATTTTCTGTTGTTTTCAACCTTGACTTCACAGTCACTATGAAGTATGATACTGATCATAAGTTTCCTTGCTCTTATCTAGGTTGGTGTTCTACCAATGGACGAGTCAAAAGTTATAATGAAAGGCCGTCTAGGTCCAGGAATGATGATAACTGTTGATCTACAGAGTGGTCAGGTTTGTAAAGAAATTCAGACCTGTAACTTGCTTGGTGTTTCAATAAAATTGCTGGCGTAAATATGCTTCCACTTGACCATTTTGGGTATGGTTTTTCCTTCCACTGTTGAGTCCTTATAACACACTATTTCTTATTTCCAGATGTGTTAACATGCTTATGTCCTGATCCTATTTCCCAATGGTTAGACAGACAACATAGATAAAACAAGAAGAATCTTAGTGTTTCTCATCGCTATCGATTTGCTTATTGCATGTGTCCTGGCATAGTGTCATTCTTATTTCTTGCTTCATGATGTCAATCAACGACTGTATGCATGAATGGAACTTCATACATATGACAACCACTCAACCAGTATTTAGGTTTATTGCATAAGATTTAATCAAGGGTACTCAGCGGATTGTTAGGTAGAAAATTATATGGTAGTTTTTATGTTTGTTTCAAGCCAAAGGCAGTAAGAACTCGCATCATTAGTAGTTTGGTTTGTTGCATAAGATGTAATCAAGGTCACTCAGCAGGTTGTCAGGTATAAGTGTATGTGGTCGTTTTTATGCTCGTTTCAAACCAAAGGCAGTGAGATCTCACATTGTATGTAGCTGGTCGATGAGGTAAAAGTCGACTTCTTTACTATAGCGCGAGTGGGGAAGACGAAATTCTTGTTGAACACTCCCTCAACCAAAACTTGCCGGGTTATACGAATTGATCCTTGGTCACGCGGGTACACGCCACCAATACCAAAGGTTCTTACGGTTGAGGATGTTCCGGTACTGTAGTTGAGTTTCTTTTTCAGATACTGGAGGAAGCTATCGTTGTCCAATGTCAGAGCTTGCTGGCTTAGATAACGATATGATCAGCCTTCGACTGACTGAATTTTCCTTTAGTATTTCTTTCTATCATCTAGACAATTTTAAATTGCTAGCTTCTGTATTTGAGGTATTTTCAATTGGGTGGATTTTCATGATGGATAAGTTTTAGCTGCAAGCAGGGCTGTAGCAAGAGGCTAACGCATCCCCCCCCCCCCACAACACCCCACACCCCTTAAAATTAATAGTCATCAAATATGGTTAGTGGCAAAAATTTGGACTAACAAACTGCTGCTAAATTTGTCAACAAAGGTACCTGGGTAGCAACAGTTATTTGTCTGTAAATGGGAGGAGGATCAATAAAATTGGGTCTCTGTCATTATGTATCATATAATAAGAGCTGCTTTTTAAACTTGAAAACAGGTCTATGAAAATACAGAGGTTAAGAAGCGAGTTGCCTTATCAAACCCTTATGGGAAGTGGCTGAAAGAAAGCACGCGATCCTTGGGGAATGCGAACTTCCTCTCGACAACCATTATGGACAATGAAGCAATACTAAGACGTCAACAGTGAGAACTTCCATTTCCCTTTTCCTGTTAGCTCTTTTCAGATGGCCATCATATAGTAGAGTTGTCGTGCTGTAGGTGCATATTATTCATGCATAATTTCAATTTATTTAAGGTGGATTTTTCCAACTTTAGTCATGTGAAGTTTGTCATCTGGGTAACCTAATACTTAGTTTGCGCAAGGAGCTACATTTCATGTGTCTTACGAGAGCCTTAAATTTTACGAAAATGATAGTCTTATTCCTAAAGACAGGAGACGGACTTAATGCCTTACATGGAGTTTTGTTACTTGAATAAACTTGGTCACATGTACGAAATTATTAATAGTTTGATGTGTATAGAAAGGTGTGCAGAAATCAGCATATATAACAAACTAGACTTGCGGTGTTTCCTTTCGATGGTTTTCTGCTTTAGGGAGAAGTAGAAGGCAATGGAACTCAAAGGTTTGATGATAAATCGTAGAGATAAGGTGAATAACAATGATTACTATTGAGAAAATTGGAATTTCTAGTGCTAAAGGTAGTTCACTATCTCTCTCTTCCTGTTACAACTTTCATACATATTACTGCAAATTGGAGTTTTAATTGATTCGTAACTTTATCATTGGTGAATATGAAGACTTTTTAAGTATAATACCGGTGATACTTAATTCTTGGGGAAGGAAATAGGGAGTAGGGAATGAAGTGTGCACATAGTGTGCCTCACATACTTCTAGTTTATGCACAAACGACTCCCTGTGTTAATTGATTCGTTCAAGCATTATAATGTGTATATGTTCATATAACATCTATTTGTGGTTGAATGCAAGAAAAGTGTAGAATATGTCGTTAGATCTTGTATTAAAATAAGTTTTTGCATTGTACCGATATCATATTATGTTTGAATCTATTGCAATGACTGTTTTTTAAATGATAAGTACCCTGTAATAAGCACTTTGCATCTTAATTTATGTTATTCTACTTTTACTTGGATTATTGCAATATTCACTATCTTGAGGGGTCAATACTTTTATTATCTGATGAAAAACAGGGCTTACGGCTACTCGAGTGAAGATGTCCAAATGGTTATTGAAACTATGGCTTCACAAGGGAAGGAGCCCACATTTTGCATGGGAGATGATATTCCGTTAGCAATATTGTCTCAGAAGGGGCATATGCTTTATGATTATTTCAAGCAGCGGTTTGCTCAGGTACTTAAAGAATTCTTTTTCTTCTTATTCTTCTTCTTTTTTTTTTTTTTGCCTTTTCTCTCCTCTCCTAAGAAACTTCTATATACGTACAAGGTGGCTTGTTACAACACTATTATTCTTAGTATACTCGTATAGTAGCTAAAGTAAAGTGTCTTATTATTATACCCGTATTAGATCTTGTATCTATTCTTCTACTTCTTTCACTCTGGAATTGCCGCTCAGTACTAGCATATTCTGTGATGCAAAGATGTTGGTATTAGGCTAGTGTACTATGTGCCACTAGCTACTGTGATAAGTTATGAACATCAAGAAAAATGCATTTTCTAATATAAGCTCTGATGAAAATGTCCAGGCTTTATTTTCTGTTGTAGTACTTGTTCCGTCATTCTCTTACTATTATTGTAGACATATCCTAGAATAGTATCTGGTTGCTAGATACAGTAGATCTGATGTCCCTCCTGCTGTTGGTTCATGTGTATATTTCAGGTTACAAATCCAGCGATTGATCCTCTTAGAGAAGGTTTAGTTATGTCTCTTGAAGTTAATCTTGGAAAGCGTGGTAACCTATTGGAGGTTGGACCTGAGAACGCCTCTCAGGTATGCTAGCATCATCCTTTTTCTACCTTCTGTAGATAATATCAACTGCTTACCTGTTGCTTATTTCAGCTTATCCTATATTTAAGGGAGTAGGAGAAATATTTTGTTTACCAGGCCTGTCTCAAGCTGTTTGTCTAACTGTTTCCTCCTTGCCGTCCTTGGCTTTCAGAAAACAACTATCAATAATACTGTTTCTGATCAACTGATAAATGCTAACTGACATGAGTCCCATTTGTCATCCTGCTAGATCTTTCTTTTGGGTCCCTATATTCTTCTTACTTGATTGGCTAATCAGTTTAAATTGGATCAGGTGAATTTGTCGAGTCCTGTTCTCAATGAAGGGGAGCTTGAGTCATTGTTGAAAGATCCCAACTTAAAACCCCAAATTCTACCGACATTTTTTGACATAAGGAAAGGGGTTGATGGTTCCTTGGAAAAGACACTATATAAGCTTTGTGAAGCAGCTGATGAAGCTGTTAGGAATGGTTCCCAATTGATTGTTCTCTCCGACAGGTCCGACGAGCTGGTAAGTCCCTCGGGTTTTCCCTTTTTTTTATTCTTATGTGGAGTAATTTATAGTGCGTGTCTCTGTGTGTGTGTGCGTGTCTCTCTTCTCTCTACACACACAGAGGCGCACACAAACATATCCACACACATAGACACGTGGAACACTAATTTTAAAAGACGCTTTTTGCATATGCTTGATTTTTTTTCCTTTTGATTCGAACAAAGTTTAACTACTCTTTCCTATTTTACGTCTCCTTCCGAAGCATTACCTTCCGGTGCTGGTTCTCTATCTGTCGATGGCTTATTTGCACTAAGATTTATCTTTGATTCAAGCCAGGAACCAACTCGGCCTGCAATTCCAATACTTCTTGCTGTAGGTGCTGTTCACCAGCATCTAATTCAGACTGGCCTTCGAATGTCGGCTTCAATTGTTGCTGACACCGCTCAGTGCTTCAGCACTCATCAGTTTGCTTGTTTGATCGGTTACGGTGCAAGGTTAATTTCCTTCTCTATGACTAGTTATTTTTTGTTATCTCTTGTCACTTAAAGAAATGATACTCCGTTTAAGATAACTTTTCAGTATAAGCACGCAACCAATCTATGCATCCCCTGATACATGTATCCACCGCGATATTGCTGACAGAGGCTGTTCTGAAGTTTAGTTGAACTATCTCTTGTTATGAGGTTCTCATCTATATATGTTGAGCCCTCACTCGGCAAAAGAAACCCCCAAATTGCACCAAAAGAAGGATAAGAAAGAGAAAGGCGAAACTTATGAGCTATGTTATATGTGGTTGATGTTTTAGCCTTTGAAGAAATAGAAGGTTAATGTGGACAACTTAGTGTCATCCCTGTCTTTCAAAACTGAAGAGGATGAATGTCAATCACCATTCCATTTGGCACTTAACCGAAAGACTATTATCTGACCCGCATTCTTTTTATTCCCATGAAATGGCAAAAGAGGACTATTGGTGCCAACTATGTGGTCCTTGTATTACTTTGTTTGAAGCTCCCCTCAAGTTGTTCTACAGAATGGTCTATCTTTGTTGTCCTTCACTCTACTTCTAGCACCTTAACAGAGTTCACTGTGTTTCGTTGGAATCTTCATAGTGATTCAAGTCATCCCTGGATTTTTATTTGCAGTGCTGTATGTCCGTACTTGGCATTGGAGACATGCAGACAATGGCGCTTGAGCAATAAAACTGTAAATCTGATGAGGAATGGAAAGATGCCAACTGTTACAATTGAGCAAGCTCAAAAGAACTTCTGCAAGGTCTGTACATCAGTTTTTTTAAGATTATATTTTATACTCTCTCTTCAACTTCAAAAATTGAAATACGTTTTTCTGGTTAAATTTGCTTCAAATACACTTCTCACACATTTACCTGTAATCCCTTTTTCACTTTATGTCATGCAAGTCCAACATGAGTGTTCTAGAAGATAGTTACCTCAGGTTGGTGTTTTCTGAGCAGATTTAAGTGCCAGATTGGTATACATAGCTTATGTTGACATATCCCTGGGGTTTGTGGATATTTTTAGAAGCGTTTGGACAATGTCTGGAAAAGTGTCCAGATGTGACTTCATAACCTAGTTGTATGTTTTGATGTGAACTAAAAAGGTGGGTGTATAAGTCTCTTTTCATGTATTTATGTGCTAGATGCCGTTTTTGATCAGTGGGAAAATGCTGTGAAACGTAATGAAAAATAAAAGCGTAAACTGCAGTTGTACTCCCGATACTTTTTGACACTCACTCCCAATGGAGATTACTGAACCCTTTGGCCCTTTGGTTTTTGTTATGTATCAGTCTGTGATCATTCCACTCCTTAACCTAATGTGCACCTATGATTTGATTGTGTGATTTTGCATTTTTGCGCCTTATTGAAGTTTGACATTTCAAGATTATATAGATAATCTTCAACAGCAATAACGAGTGTAGCATTAAGGTTTAATCACATCGATTAACATATGAACGGAAATTCAAACCATTGAAACTTGCGTATTTTAAAACAAAAAGCTAAGGTTAGATCATCTCGCTTTACCCATATAAGAGAAGAAAAATAAAGTCATTCAAAATTTAAGAACATTTTCCTTTCTTCTTCAGTTAACAGTGCCACCATTTGTAATTAAAAACCTTCCATCATTTCTTGGGCCATCGATTAGATCATCAGTTAACACTGTCTACTGCCTCCCTCGCTTCCATCAGTACCCACTGACAATCACCTCTTTGGCCAAAATAACGGAATGCACAATTGTGGATTTTGACCACCCTTTATGAACTTGGGCTTCCAACGATCATTGTCAGTTGAAAAATTATTTTGAAGATGTCTATAGAGAACCATCTAATAGTAGAGAGGGAGAATGCTTTGAGTTCAAAACAAGAACTGAATCTATATACTATAATCATAATGTAGGGTGGGGCTATTTGCTTACCATTTTCTACTATTTAAACACCCTTCTATGAATACTTGTCAGTAGTAATCCAGTTGAGTTCGTGGATTTACCTATGCCGTATATATATATATATATATAGACACACACACACACCTGATTGATATTCACAATTTCTATGTTGCTTGTTCTGAGAATTTTAGAAAATAACAAACACTAAAACAGACTGAAGAATTATCGTATATAAAGGCCTAGGGAGAGGGGAAGGAGATAATATAAATGATAGCAGTTGTTAAAGTTTGAAAACATACAGAAGATGGAGACTTATGCATATGTTATTAAATATCAAACAAGGAAACTTACTCCACTTTTGCCACTAAAAATCTAATAAATTATTTTCCATATGGAATCTTCTGCCTCGTTTCTGATGCATATTGTAATTATCTGTATCTGAAGACCTCCCTATCACGCTGTTAAACCCCTGGTTCTATGTATCCTGAGCTTAAGGGTTTTAGACTTTGCTTTCATATGGCAGTTCATAATGACTGTTTTATGCAATTCCAGGCAGTTAAATCTGGTCTACTGAAAATTCTCTCCAAAATGGGCATCTCATTGCTTTCGAGGTATGCACTCTGCTCCTAATCCACTGAAGAGGCGTTTTCAAAATCTACATCTTTTGTCTATTGATCTAAAGCTATAATCTTTCTCTCTCTCTCTTTCCCCCCTTGCTTTTGTTCCCTGTAACTTCAAAAATTTTCTTGGATGTAGTTATTGTGGAGCACAGATATTTGAAATTTATGGACTCGGAAAAGAGATCGTTGACCTTGCATTTTGTGGGAGTGTATCAAGTATTGGTGGATTAACTTTTGATGAGGTAAGAAACACACCCAAAAAAATTAAAATAACAATTCTTTATGCTGTACTTTTGTTGTTATCTTAAGTTTGTGAATTCCTTACAAGATTTACATTGAGAGTATTGATGTGAACTCGTACAATTGGGGCAGACTCTCTATCACCAATCTCCGGATGGTATACTGAATAGACAATTTCACTACACCTGATTATTTACATGTAATGATTTGTAAGACACTCTATCATCTCTCATAGTTTGTAAACAGATGTGTATATCTCAACAATGTTGGGTAC